>JAOTBA010000008.1:9656050-9666444 GCA_025629845.1 Erythroxylum squamatum | reverse complement strand
TATGAAACATAAATGAAAATATATCTAACCAAATCTTTTATATAGATTATAACATAAGTAAACTAATATCGAAAATAAATATCCAAGTTAAGTAAATAGTTAAATACATAATAAACGGAAAGATGAGTTTGTGGGTATTGTGAGAATTATGTGTAAAATATAAGGATAAAATGGACTAAAAAATAGATTCATTAATTGATCTGAAAAATCTACCTGAAAAAGTGCTTTTTTGAGAAACTCCATATTTGAACTTCTTAAAAAGCTATATTTTGACTGCCAAAAAAGTCACATATATTAAAGAAGTGTTTTTTTTTATTTTACAGCCAAACGCTCATTTTTATTAAAAAAAAACTTTTGTGGTGGAAAAAAGTGTTTATTAGCCTCCTAAAAGTTCATCCAAACAGGTACTAAATAATACTTATTCCATTATATTTCTCGTCTATTATATTTTTAAGAATAATCATTCAAATTCTTTATCTATTTAAGCTGATGAATCAAATAGGCCATTAAAAAGGGTCAATATATGCACCTTATGTGCATATGTGTGCCCTCAAATATACAAATCAACCTCATTGATAGGTAATCATCTAATGCATCATGCATCCAAAATGTGTTTAATGTCTCAATACAGTCTGATCACAAAAGTAAGAGGAAAACTACCAAGTCTTTGCTTGCCGAGTGGTACTCTCTAACCGTGAAAATGACTCAGAAAATTGTGAATCGAAGATTAATACCATTTGCTTATGAAAAGAATAGCATAGAATTCATTGTGATGAACAGATGATTTTTCGAACTATTAAAGTCATTATTAGCATCTAAAATGACAACAACAAAAGATAAATCACCATGCTCAAATCGAGTTTCACCTAGAAAATGCACAAATTAGAGACAAACCAGGTCGTGAGACTAAAGGAGAGGAGAGAGTTGCAACCTGTATGCAAGAAGCGGGGAGAGAGACGAGAAAATAGAGCTACAGTGGAAAGAGAGGAGAGGAGAAGGAGAGAACTGAACTGAGAGTCTAAAACCAGAGAGGAGACAGGAGAGGAGAGGAGGCGGGCTGCGTTTTTGGGTTTTACTAGAGCAAAATTTCGTTTGTTGTAAAGCAGAAAGAAAGAATGTCGTACAAGCAACATGGGATAAACATACTATTTATAACAGTTCCCAGATAAAATCAAACTGTATTCTAATGAGGACATCGACTCTTTTTAGTCTGGAGTGCTTCCAATAAGCATGCACAACAATAAATTGAACGCCTACACATAACATCAAGTTAGTTCTGTGACTCATTCCAGCATGGAAGGAACTAATATTACAATCGATAGAATTTGCCTACTGCATTCCAAATGTAATTGAATTGGACACTCGAGCCTTTTACACTTTAAAAGGCAAGGGAAACAAATATTTTACTTCTGTTAACAGGTTGGTAATCTTTTGAATGGCACAAAGTATGATGAATCCCATCTGCATTGCAATCAACATTATATGAATATACTCCTTACCCTCTGCAACAGTTGAGCGATCTAAGTTATATGAACTTTGCCCGCATGCGCAAAAATCGGTTTCCATTAAGGAATAGGCGTAGATCTTTCAATAAGAAGAAAAAAAAGCTTCTGCTAGTAATGAGCTAATCACTCTCCCATGACTCATCTATCTCTTTTGGTGTTTTGACCTTCTTGGGAATATGCATTTTATCTTGCTTTACGTTATAATCTTTGTTTTCACCTTCCCCATCATTATACCTCACTTTGTTGTATGGTTCAAGTCTTTCCTCGGCATCCCACGTTTGAACTTCTGAATCACTGTTATCATCTGGCTTATCATACGCTATATCATTTTCATCAATATCACTCTCAATGTCATTCACCCTAATAATCTGACCTCGCTTCCTGGAATAGTTCTCCTCTTCATCACTGTCACTCCTGAAATCATGAGTTGACTTAGCTCTCGAGACACTTTCTTCCTCATCATCTGATTCCCACATTGCATTATCAAGGTCACTCAGCATATCGTCTGATTCCGAACCTTGTTCAACCTCTTTTAGACTGAACTTTGCCTTAACCGTTTGATTGATACCCTTGTTACTTTTCCCCTTAGTACTCCCATTTCTTTTGCTTTGTACCTCTCTAGATCTATTGCCATGGGCGCATGCTTTATCAGAGAAATCACCCTCACTTTCAAGATCACTAGCATCCCCAACATCAACAG
This sequence comes from Erythroxylum squamatum, assembly GCA_025629845.1. Classification (NCBI taxonomy): domain Eukaryota; kingdom Viridiplantae; phylum Streptophyta; class Magnoliopsida; order Malpighiales; family Erythroxylaceae; genus Erythroxylum; species Erythroxylum squamatum. Next base: position 9,664,239 of record JAOTBA010000008.1, on the reverse strand, counting down.
AGTCCCACTCATTCTCACCTCCAGAATCATCACTGCTATGATATATCTCAGAGCTCTTCTTGTCACATAAATCCCTCGAAATCCTTGCTCCTTCATCCTCAGCATCAGAGTCTTCGTCTCTATACATTTCATGTCTTCTCCTTCCACCAAAATCTTCTCTGTTCCAATACCGAATCTTGCCAAATTCTTCTTTTTCCGCAGCTTCTTCTTCATGAAACTCTTTGTCTGCTGCAGCTTCTATCTCTGCTATAAACCTGTCTAGCTCCTCCTGGTCGCTGTCAGCATGTGGTTCAGAATGATCCAAGTTACCAATGGGCTCTTCTATCATTGCGGTGTCCCCTTGGAATACATAAGGACTTCCTTCTTTCTTGTCAATAGCATTGAAAAATGTGGCAGCTACTCTCTGAATGCTTGCCATGGCAACTGGATCCTCAGGATTTACCCCCATTCTCCTAAGTTGCTGCTCTATTTTCTTGATATTTAGTTTCTGAGATTCAAGGGCTTGCTCAAATCTTGCTTTGAATAATGCCTGTCAAAAATAACGAGTTATGCCATAATCTACAAATCTTAATGGCTCTGCATCAAAAGGTAAACTCTCCTCACTCATAGAACATATACAGACTCACATCTGAAGGACGTAGCCCTTTAAAATGAAGTCTTCCAACCATAGGATAATATCCATTACAGTCTTACACAATTTTGTCTAACCATAAATTTTCAGTCTGTATGCCAAAAGGTATAAGAACAAGTGACTATATTTACAACAAAATTTTCACCAGCACAACTGCTACAGTTCCACAGCATAATTAACAGTAACTGAGGTCAGTCTCTTATGTTCACAGTTTAACAAGGTAAATATATCATACTTCATTCTTGAGGTAAATTCATTTGAGGGAGAAAGAAAATATCAAAATAAGTTGAAATTGACAAAAATTTGCTCACTCACCTTTCTTTTTGTAAGGGTGTTTATGGGGATCAAATTCTTTGGTTGGCGATAGTTTCTTCCTCGAAACATGATGATAGTTTTCCCATTGTGAATATCTACCACAATACCACCACTTAGTCTTACTAACATCATTGCCATTTCCTTGATCTTTTCTTTCGGGAAGTTATCACAATGCACTTGCACAGTCTCATGAAACTTCCAGTGAAGATGCATATTTTGAACAACACCTCCGAAGACTCCCCGAGTACCAACTATGACGTAATTTTTATTTCTAAGACCAATCATTCTATATGCATGAAGTTGCTCAGGGGTCAATGGCTCTGGATCATGAATAGGGGGTGGTAGCTCGGGTAACTCGTACTTTTTAAGCTTTTGCAGAAGCAATGCAACCTTTTTCTTGGCCTGCAGTAATCAATAATTTATCACTAATTATATAAGGAGTAAAAGCAACATATCAAACTGCAATATGAAAACAGTTATAGAACGGATATCAGTGTAGGACTTTCAAAGATACTCAAAATAAATGAAAAAATTATTAACATTAACCATCGTTTGTCCCCATAATTAATTCCAAGTAAACAGAAGATCGATGATACATTGGAAACAAAAGTCAGCTCCAAGCCATTGAATTTTGTCTAATTCATTACTTGTCCAAGATCTCAATAGTATTTGAAGCTATCAACAATGTTCCATTACAAATGTTAAAGACACAATTGTGAATTAAAGCCCTAAAATTTGAAATTCTCCTGCCATTATCGGCGATCTTCCTTATGACTAGACTTATCATAAGACCATTGCATCAGGAAAAAAAGAAAAGGCTAGTGAAACCAACCATTCATCATGAACAAACCTACTATTACCAATCACGGCATCAACTCATTAACCATTATTAAAACACTATTATGATTATTATTACAACATACTCTCTTGAGGTTGTAAATCAGCCTCTCCTCATCGGTCATCAATTTCTTCTTCAACTTTTTGGCTCTTCTAATCTCCTTCAATGTTTTACTGGACTCTTTACGCATCCGTCTCTCCACCTTGCTTCTCATGCTCCTCCCTTTTGAAGTAGACATGAAGCGGCAGTGATGATCCAATGGTGACAGAGAAGAAGGAAAACCCTCTTTATAACTAAATCTTTGCTCTGTAACCCCATTGATACAAATGAATTTTAGAACAGCACCCTTCAACAAAGTAGCATTCCTGCAATTCAACAAATGAAATCCACTTAAATTGGCCATAAAAACCAAAATACAACATAAGGAAGACGATTCAAATAACAAAACCTTAAACAATAGCATACGGGAAACCCATTATTGTCACTCATAGTAATACTAGGAGCTAAAGAGTAGAACACTGAAATGAGTTACCTGGAGGGATTGGATTGGAAGAGGGAAGGGAGGGCCTTGAAGCAATGCCTTCGAAGGTTTCTTGCAGCAAACATCCAATCTTCTTAGCTGCTTGCCTAGCTAAAAAAGTTAAGTTCTTTATACTTTGTAGCTAATGTTATGCTCAATGCTTCAACCGGATTATGGTATTTAACACCCGTAAAAATGGAAGCAATTCAGTGATGAACACAGAACAAACCGTGGTTTTGGCCAAAAAAAACAAAAGATTAACTTGTTATATTCAAAAATTCATTTACCTTCAAAAAACCTAAAGCAAAAGTTACAAAACCCAACTGGCTAAAGGATAAAAAAGCGGAAGTGGGGGACAACGGCAAGGAATCGACGGCGGCGAGACGATGAAGTATCGTCGAAACTCAAAACTTGGCGCAACAAGCCAACAACCTTACGGGTCTGCGTTATCTGTTTTGAATCTGTTGAAACGACGTTGTTTATGGGACAGGCGCAAAATATAATAACAGAGATTAGAGGATAAAGAGTTAAGAGCTAGTGCTTAATACTGCAAAAATTCACAAACACATCAAACACCAGACAGCAATTGACTAGATTTTAAAAATTTTTAATTAACAATTACCATATATTTTGCCAAGTATAATGCCACCATTATTACTTTTTTTTAATAATAGAACTGATACGCAACATAATTTTAAATATATAAGAATTAATTCAGTTAAATTTTTAAAAAAACTTTAATAAAAAATACATTCCAATTCAATAAAATGTAAATTTAAAATGAAAAAAGGATAACATAATTTAATATATCATAAGTTTTGAGATTGTTTGGTACAAATTTTTAAGAATTTAAATTAAATAACTATATTTTTATATTTTTAGAGACTGTTTGGTTCCACTTATGTTTTCTTATTGTAGTTTCTAGCTTTTGTTTATTTTTTAAATATCTGTTTGTCTTTTAAATAAAACAAAAATCTGTTTGATTATTTATATCGATGTAATTATACTTTTATTATTAATGATAATTACATATTAGATAAAATTTAAAGATAAATTATTTTTAATTAATTAAATTATTATAACCTTTTATATAATATTTACTTATAAATTATAAATAAAATTATTCTATTTTTAAATAAATAATTTAAAAATTAAAATTTATTTTAAGTATTTAATCAAATTTTATTTGAAATTTATATGTTTTAAAGATATTTTAAATTTAATTTTATAATTAATTAATTAATTAAATTATAAAATAAAATAAAATTATTCACAATTTTTATTAATAATTAATCTAATTTAATTTAATATTAAATTATTCATAATTCTTATTAATAATTAATATATCAAATAATTAAATAATATATATTTAGTTGACATTAAATGAGATTATAAAAAACAAAAATCACTTTTTATAGTTTCATAAAATTTGAAAGTTGGAAGAAAACAAAACAAAATCAAAAATCAAAAACTTAGACAAATAAATTTTTTTACTAGAAAACAAAAATATAAAACTAAAAACAAAAACAAAAACAATCAATCCTTAACTATTTATTTTAAAAAGATAATTTTTTTGATCCAACTAACATAATTTTTTTTGGTCCATAATATATAAGCGTTCATGAAGAAAATTAATTGTGAACTAATTATTCACCTGGAATAAAATATCAACCTATAAACTCTTTTACATATTGAATTGTGTGATGTAGAACAAATTTTTTATGTGAATATTTACAATTAAATTTTTAGTAAATAAATTAAAAAATGTTAAATAAAATTAATAATTTAAATTGAATTGTTAAAGTTATAAAAATTAAGAACTATAAATTTTAAAACTTTAACATTAAATTGAAAAAATATCAACAAATTAGATATTTTAAAATAGGAATGATAATAGATCTGGTCGGGCCTGAACTCTCTCAGGACCATTCGGCCTTGTATGAGCCCTGACCCAACTAATTATTTTTTAAAAAAATCAAAACAATTTCATTTTGTCTAGGGATGGCAATGGGTCGAAACGCATTGCCTGTAGCCTGGCCTGACCTGACTCGACGCAGGTTAACAGGGTCGGAGTTGTTTGGCCTGTGGCTCGGTTAGGTTCGATTTATCATTTTTTTTAAAAAATAGAAAAATGACGTTTTTAACAAAACAACTTCGATTTGTCACTTTTGGTCACCCTGGCCCGAGCCCGGCCTGTGGGCTGGTTAACCTGATTTTGACTTGTTGACTTCGAGTTAAGTCGAGCCAAGCCTAGGCAGGATTGCCATCCCTAGTTTTGCCTTTAGGGCCTAGAAAACTAGGTCCGAGTCCTAATAAACCTTAAGCCAAACTTGTTAACTTTGAGGCCCGGTTAACCTTAGGTCAGGCCTAATTGTCAAGCCTGATCTCACTCCGTTCAAAAATGAATCATGCAGGAAAAAGGATGAATAACATTATGTTTTACGCTTTTGCCTTGTTTGGCAAATAGTTGCTATGCTATTTTTTGGCGGATTAAGATGTATTTAGCTATTTGACCACGTAAAAAAGCTAGAAATCATGTTTGATAATCAGCGGATTGGGTTGGAGGATTGAACTCAATCCGCTATTTTTGAAAAAGTTACTATGAGGAGTGTTTTCAAATAGTGGCTGAAAAATTAAGGAACAAAAAGACGATTGTGTTCAAAAATTATTACAAATTACTAAAGTGATAAAAATAGAGATAGAAATAGAGATGAAGATAGAAATAGAGATAAGGATAAGGATAAGTATATCCTATTATGATAAATTTCATTTTTTTAATCGTACATACAAATTTAACTTTATTAGTAGCTACCACCTAAAATCGTGAGATTATTGGTGTATCAACCGAAGAGGATAACTGGTAAGTAAGCTTTTATGTTATGGTTTGTCTCTCTTTTTGATCAGTCTTCCCATATTTTTCAACACCTCCAATTTCTTCATTAACTTTGTTTCATAACATGGCCTTGCTTTGATTTGGAACAGTAGCACCTAAAATCATGAGATTAGTAGATTTCCACAAAGGGTGTATCAACCAACGAGGTTAAAGACTGGTATATAAGCTTTTTTGTTATTGTTTGTCTCTCTTTTTGATTAGTCTTACCATATTTCTCAACACCTACATTCAATGTGTTAATGTCCACGTCTAAGTTTGAAGCCCTGTCCATCGATGGAAGACGCACCTATGTTGGCATTCGTAGGAGCTCTAAAAAGAGCTTCAAAAGAACTACAAATCAACCCCATCTTCACAACAACCCACCGTTACTAACCCGCCATGGATACTTTCTGGGAGCTTTAGCACAAGCATTTCTCCCCAGTAACCCAAAACTTTCCAAACTCTTTAAAAAAATTTGTGAGCTTAAGTCTTTAGTTCGAAAGCTAAGAAAGTTGCAAGGGCATAACCTTTCAACCCTTCTTCAACGACATATCACCAACTATATATATTCGAGAACATGGAGCTACTGTTATTGTTGCTTTAGTAAGATTCAACAGGGATGTGTTCGTGGATTTGGTCCCAATGGGTTCGATAGTTCTAGCCTTGTTATCACTAGGTTCGTGTTGCAACTACGGAATGCATTTGCGAAATAGTATATCATCGAAGGAAAGAAGTGATAAAGGAAATACTGGAACAAGGATTGATTAAGAAACTGGTTGAGTTGCAAAGATTAATTCATGGAGTTCTAATTCGTCTAATCTGCTTTATCATGTCACCTCTCTCCATACTTTCTCTTATTTGGAGCTGTTTAATATCAGATTCTCCGTTCTGTAACTTAGTAGAGAAAACTGAGGTTTTTGCAAATCAATATGAACAAAAATTCATTGCCTAAGGTTACGACTAGCATTAGATTTTACTTCTCAGGGATAAATATACATACCAACAAGAAACTGGAGATTTTCCATACTATATTTCTCACTCTAAATTTCTTACTCTCTACTTGTCTATGCTAGGTACTTCTTCAAGTTCATGTGGCAAAATTAGAATTCCAAGTACAAGTGTTCCGTCCCCAATAAACAAAATGATCTTATGTAGATCTCAGAAACTCTACTTTAGAACCTCTCTTGGTCTTTTCCAAATCTTTTATGTTGATTACACGAAAAAACACTAACCATTGCTTACCCTGGTTCTGGTTCTCCATCAAGTAACTACATCTATCCTTCACTTCAATCTGTTGCTTTTCCTAGCCCTCCACATCCCAACTCACTCGTCCCTTTCAACTGCTCGGAGGAACACTTTCTAAGATCAATGTTTAGGTGTAACCGAAATCACTTCAGTTAATGTGAAGGGACTTGAAAGTTCTTATCTGTGTTTATTGGTGAAAGATCTTGAAAAGCTTGAGAAGGGTTTTCATCCAAAAATTCTAAATTGTTTATACTACAACCAAATTCACAGATGTTCACTAAAGTATGATGAAAACCAGGAATATGAACTTGGGACTAGGATCTCCTTTGACATTCCTGATCATGTTCCTAAACACTTTATGATCAATGAATACTTAAACTAATTCTAGGAGTCCTCAAACTTCTACTAGTTACTTATTTATTTATTTGATGCAGAAAACAAGGTCATTTCTATGGTTAGATCATTAATGCATACTGGTAATGTCCTCTCTGTATTATTAAGCACTGTGGTTGTAGCCATTTCCATCATTTTCTGAGGAAAGAAACTTTGTTGAAGTATGCATAATAGATGTTTCCGTGATTTTTTCTTCTTTGGGTGTACAAAAATACTGTGATGTGAAATCGTCATTACAGCTTTATTTCAAAATGGGGTTGGCATTATTCTTATGTCATGGGTGTTTCAACCACTTCAAATGAGACATTTGGTTGTTCAAGATGAGGGAAGACATGGACAAGGAGATATGTACTGAATGAGGGACATGTTTCTTTGGGTAACCATGTTGCTTTTAATGTTTCATACCCAATGACTAGTCCTCGGATAAGAAAAGTTAATAAGCCTCCTTATTCCAGAGCTGTGACTATGCCTCAAGAAAGGTCTAATAAGATGGAAAATATATTAGGGTCAAGCTCATTTCCCAATCAATCTCCTAACCATGTCCATCCTAAGTTGCCTGACTATGATGATATAGAATACACATACTTTTATGATTATCATAATACCTTTCCTAAGAATATGGAGTTGTATAATATGTCTTTCATTCTCTTGACTGCATTTTGCTTACATTGTAAATTACAAACGTTGTTTCACAATTTGTGTCTAGTTCTTTCCAAAGGAAATCAGTGTTATTTGATCACATCCAGGTTTTCTTTTATCTTTGTTATATCGATTTATCTTCCATTTGATTTGTTGTTTTCTAGAATGGTCTTAACTCATTTTCACGTTTTTGTTTTGCATAGTGCTGTGATTTGATTTGTATCAGGTCATACTTACAAAAATAATAACCAAATTAGCTAGTTAAATACGATTTATAAGAAAAATTTTTGTTTTTACTTTTTCTTCCTTTTTTGACAATGATTTGATTTGTATGACCTAGTAAAACCAGTTGCAAATTGATTAACTAGTATATAGTCTTCTCTCACCTTGTATGATTAGATGGCACCATGCCAAAAGAGAAATAAAGGAGAAAGTTAAGGATGAATGATATAGGCAGGGTTCATTGGCTAAAAGAAACACTTATTATCTTTTGTGACTTTTGTAACCAATATATTCAAACTAGCAGATTAATACTGCGCGAATGCGCAGTAATAATGCCCTGCGAATGAAACTGATATAGTAATAAATAGTTTTATATAAATGGATGGGTAGGTATATAATCTCTAAAGTAAAGAATGATAATAATATAAATGGATGCATAGGTATGTAATCTCTAAAGTAAAGATATGGGAAGGGTAGTTTTGTGGTCTGCGGATTAAATATTAATTCATATATT
>JAOTBA010000008.1:9616944-9646062 GCA_025629845.1 Erythroxylum squamatum | reverse complement strand
TACATATTCTTTCTGGAAAGTCTGAGATGTATTATACGTGTGTTAAACTTAGATTTTCAAACAATGCATATGTGTAAGGTTTGCTTTTGTTTGTTCTGTCTTGGGTGGCATCCATGTATCCTCCTAGGGGGTATTTGGGTGTTACAATCACATTATGATATTACAAATGCTATAGGAAAACTATGTGCTTTGCCTGGTTTAGAGGCTGGTACTCCTAAATTTTTCTTTGTTTGCACGTTGATTGAAGATCCACAAAGAAGGTCAATTTTTTCAGTTTGCCAGATGATACAAAGAGAATTGAATAGATGAAGTTTATATATGAGCGTGAGGAGCATAAAAAACATCAAACATAGTTTCTCGACATTACTATGTTTAGTTTATTGTTCTTATAATTTGTGCACTTATATTAACATGGTGTGTTTTGAAACATTATGAACTTGGTTATTATATTATATTATATTATTTTGTTGGTAATCTATAATTTTATTATGTGTTATATTATTTATTTATTAATATTTAGACAAATAAGTGTCATGTTTATTTAGAATATAATTTTACTTGTTGATTTATAGGTATGGATGATAATGTTATGCAAATTATGCAACTTCTACAAATTAAGCAAATTTTGGACAACGAGAATGAGTTTTGTTATATGGGTGAGTATTTTTTAAATCATATATACAAGGACCATGCATGACTTCCTATCTAACAGGAGAACTATGGATGAATGAATTATTGAATGATCATGAAAAATGATGTTTTAATACATTTAGGATGAATCCAAATATATTTCGTCAATTATGTATAGTTTTGGAAAATAATTATGGTTTGAGGTCTTCGGATAGGATGTCAATTTTGGAGAAAGTGGGTTTATTTGTATATGTCCTAAGTAAAGGTGCCTCTAATAGAGATACCCAATAGCTCTTTCAACATTCTGGTGAAAACGTGAGTAGAGTTTTAAAAGAAATTTTGAGTGCCATGGATGGATTTCAAGGGATATACTTGTACCAAATGATCCCAAATTTAAGGAGATCCTATTACAAATTGCCAATGATACTAGATATATGCCACATTTTAAGATAATTGAATATGTCCCCCCTCCCCCTTCATTATATTTTTTGTCGAAAATGATTGTTTTATCATCTTATAATTATTGTTTTATATTAGGATTGCATTGGAGCTATTGATGGTACACATATAGCTGTAGTTGTTGTAGAGGAGAATCAAATGCGATATAAGAGACGGAAAGGAATAACGACTACAAATGTACTGGCAGCATGTGACTTTGACTTACTATTCATGTATGTTTTAGCAAGCTGGGAGGGATCAACACATGATTCTCGTATTTTCTTTGATACAGTCGGTAATCCAAAACTCAAATTTTCAAAACCACTGACTGGTAATTTTAAGATATGTAGGATTTGTTATTCATGATTTAGACTCTATATGATACAATCTATACTAATTATATTGCCTCTATGAACATTCGGGTAATATTACTTGATTAACAAAGGTTATCAGAAAAGAGAATGATATTTGACACCTTGCCCAAAGTCAAGAAACCATCAATTGGAGTTTCGTTATGCAAATTCAAGAGGATCTCGAGAAGTTTTTAATCGAGTCCATTCATCATTAAATAGTTGTATTGAGTGGACTTTTAGTGTTCCTAAATCTCGATGGAAGATATTTGAGAAAATGCCAAAGTATTCATCGATGAATTAAAATAAAATAATTTGTGTAGTTTTTGCATCGTATAACTATATTAGAAGAAGCACAATCGGAAACCCAGCTTTTAACATTATTGATTAAGATCCTGAATTTATACCTCCATATATAGTCGAAGATGTTGAAGTTAACTCTATACAAGAAGGTGTTAAAAAACTGAGAACTCGAGAGATGACAACTATTTATGATAATATTGCCTATAGTTTAATGACAATTAGACGCCGTTATTAGATTATTATAAACCTTTACTTTAAATGATAATGTTGACTTCTTTTACTCTATTTAAATTCTTTTAAAAATATTCAAAGAAATGCAAAGATATAATACTTAAGTCCTTATAAATATTTTTTTTAAGTCAAGTCTTCATAAGTCATTTTATACATAAATAGTTAATATTAAATAATTAATTTTATCAAACATCTTTAAATAAATAGCTGATATTATTCGATAATCAGATTAACTATATTAATCTACTATTAATTAATCGTTTGATAAGATTAGTGAACAACTAATTCAATTCACTTGATTCTTAAATAAGGTCTGTATGTTAAACTAACCTTGAAAAAGCGAATAACTAATTGGCTGATTGTTAAATAAGGTCTTTTATCTTAAACTAACCTAGAAAAAGGCAAAGATCGAGATACGCGCTGATCAGTGTCGTTTTCCCTGTTACTTCAAATAAAAATGAATTAAGAAATGAACCCCAAAAATGCCGCGATAAATGCTTTGGTAAAAGAATCACTACCAATCACTTCTCTCCACGTGCCCATCTCTCCTTCCCTTCGGTACATTCCCTAAAACCCTCAACTCCCAAGGGTTTTCATTTCCACTGTTGCTTCAGTTTACCAGAGATCAACACGCCTAAGTCACCGGAGAAACTCAACATAGGCGGATATTCATGTCCGTATTAAATGCCACGCGTGGCGTTTATGATCGTTATTCTCTTACTTCTTCTAGCGGCAGGGTGCGAAAATGCGCCTCTGTCGAGCTCAGGTCCCCACATAACCGACGTCAACATATTGTTGCCTCCTAAAATGACGCACGCTGTGCAGTATCGGCTTCAAGGAAGTGATGGCTGCTTTAAATGGTAAGTTTCCGTACTTATATGGACACTCCCATTTTAGTTCCTGTTTTGTTTTGGAGAAATCAGCGTAGAATTAGCGGCTTCCCCAGTTAGGATTGTTTTCAGTTTTTTAAAAAGAGCGGGAACTGGTTGAGGTTTCTCATAATGTGTGAATCTTGAAGATTGTTTAACTTTTCACAGGTCATGGGACCATCACGACATTTTGTCCGTGACACCTGAGTATAATACAAGTAATCAGTGTTCAACTAGTGCACGGTTGAGATCGATTGCGCCTTTCAGTGGCCGGAAGGAGACTGCAGTTTATGCCACTGATTTGCACACTGGAATTGTGATTCGCTGCAAAGTTTTTATTGACAATATTTTCAGGATTCAGATATTTCATAATTCTGTCAAGCTTGACTTGGATGGACTTGCTACGCTTCGTGTTCGTGCCTTTGATAGCGAAGGTACCTTATATTCTGATGTTTGAATTTGCCTCATGGGCTTCATCGTGTACCGTATTCTCCTCTATAGATTACCTTCTACTGTCTTCACTAGCTCTGATCTACCATATTCCGTCATATTTAAATGAGAGTTTTGCAGAAATTTCGTTGTTTTCTTATCCCTTCATCTAAGAGTTCCTTTTATCTGTGCTTCAAGTTTGAACATTTTGGATGATGGGTTTTATGCTGCTTGCTTTTTCCAAAAGAATCAAACTATTGTTTTCTTCTTGCAGCTTTCCTGATGTGATGTCGTCATGTAATATTTTGCAGACTTTGTGGTGTTGTAAATTTTGGAGTGAATATTATTCTTTTGGAATGCTAATAGTCATGTAAATTGTCTGTATAAACTGCTATCTGGCAATAATTCAATTTGATAGCTGCTTTTGCTGCTCTTTTCATTTATTAGTTACTTATTGGTCTTAAACTCCTGAGTTTGCTTGTGTTCCCTTGTAAATCTGCACCACAGATAATGTTTTTTCATCGCTGGTGGGCTTACAATTTATGTGGCGGCTGATACCTGAACTCATTGGATCCCCTCATCATCTTGCCCATGTTCCTATTAAGGAATCTCCGTTAAGCGATTTTGGTGGATTAAGTGGTGACTTAAACATCCAAATAGAACTAGAAGATAGCGTATGTATGCTATTGGAGTAACAAAACAACTTTTTCTATGAGTCAGCACATATTATTACATTAAGTAATCTCACAAGTTTTAATGGGAAATGATGCAGGGATTTTTCTCGGACTTATATGTAGTAAAGGGAATTGGAATTGGGCAAGAGAATGTGTTTGTGCATTTGCTTGAGCCGCAATTTGAGCAAATGGCTGATAAGATTGTTCTAACAGTGGTTGAAGCCATGTCCCTTGAACCTCCGTCACCTGTTTTTGTACTCATTGGTGCTGCTTTTCATTACTGTCTTAAAGTTATTCGTGGAAATACTCCGCAAGGTTTTATTCCTTAAACCCTTTGATGGTTACTGCAAGTTAGCTATTTAATCTTATCTAGCTATTGGAACAATGTAATATTGAACTTTGATTTGCTTTCAGCAGTAGTCAATGACTTCTGTACCTCTTCCCTTTTCTCATTAGAGGCTTTTGTTAGCGACTCGGTAGCTAGCCATGATTTTGAATCTTTGATTCTTTGTAATGATTTAAGTGATGGAGATTCATAGAAGTGATCCCTCTTTTTGTCATCATTATGCACTTCACTGAATTTTTCTTTTCAGTTGCTCTGTCTTGTTGCACCATTGAGGTCATATGCTATAGTTTTAATGCCACCTTACTTGAAATCTGCAGTGGTAGCTCTGCCATCTAAACATCATAAGTGGTTTGCTGCAAATTCATCAGTTGCTGTAGTGGACACCATGAAAGGTTTTACTCAGGCATTGGGCTTAGGGGTAACGAATATCATTGTTGAAGATACCAGAGTTGCTGGTCATGTACATGTCTCTTCACTTAACGTGGTCATACCACATAGTTTATGCTTGTACATATTGCCTCTGTCGGCTTTTGGCTACCCTGTAGAAGGAACAAAGGCCATTCCATCAATAAGACATTGGTATGTTGTGTCTGGCCGTCAGTATCTTGTTGAAAGTAAGGTTTTCTCTCAGGGCCCTGATGCACAAGAAATTTACATTACAAAGGTAGGTCATGATTAACTCAGTTGGGAGGCAAATACTACAATATCTATCCTTTTCTTTTGCTTTGCAGCAAAAAGGATATTTTTCATATATTTTGGAGCTTTATTTTCCACTCAATTTTCTTGTCCTTTTTAGTATTCAGGGGAAGTTTCCATCTTCTGGAAACTATGTTCAGTATGACTGAAAAATCTTTGTTTACAAGTTCAACTAACATTTGCAGCTCTTATGCAACTTTTGAATACTGAAGGATCTTACCTTCAGTTAGTGTTTCAGCTATACAGCAACTGGTGGTACTTGAAGGGGCATAATTTCTCTTTTTAGACAGTTGACCCAGAATCACTAGTTCTATTGATGTGCTTGTTGCTCAGAACTTTTATGATTTTTATCTTATAAGTACTTCCTTGTGTATTTATGTGTCTTCGTTCCTTTTATTTGACATCTAAATTGAGAGCCAATTGGAAGATTTTTAAGTTTGGTCTTTCATATAGTCCATATGAACTAATTGATTATAGTCTCGTTCTTTCTGCGTCTTGATTGACCTTTCCTTCTCAACCATAGATGATATTTAAATTATTTTGTGGTTGTTTTCTCATTATATCTTGATTGTCTCCTGCTCAGTTTGTTCCCCTACATTGCAGAATGATGATCTTAAGTTGCATGATGAGCAGTCTGAGCACTTGATAACATTATCTCGGCCGGTGGATATCGCAGATGAGTCTGACTGGCACAGCCGTACAATCTTGAGGGCATCTTCAGAGGGATTAGGAAAACTAATGGCTTCTCTAACTTTTTCTAGTAGCCACAGAACAGAAAAAGAAGTGAGAATGTGCTGTTTTAGTAATTTTATTCTAACTCGATACATTTTTCTTTCTGTTGTATTGTCTTGCAACCTGTGTCTAGCAGTTGACCATCATCATCATCAACACCCAATTTAAATCCCACACCAACGTGGGGTCTGGGGAGGTCTGGTAGTACGCAGCCTTACCCCTACGTAGTAGAGAGGCTATTTCCAGTAGACCCACATGCAATGTGACATGAAGATAAGATTTAAAAAAGATAAAAGATGTAATAAAATAACTAAATATATTTTAAAAAATAGAATAAAGTAATCACAAATGTCTAGCAGTTGATATTTTTATTTAATTTTCCTTCTTTTGTAGGTGATTAAGTTTGTGCAAGAAATAGTCATTTGCAATCAAGTGAAATTTAGTTTGGACAGGACAAATGATACAGCCCAAAAAATTCTTCTTCCTTGGGCTCCTGCAGTTTATCAAGAACTGGAGTTAAAGGCTACAGGAGGTTTGTACCTTTGAAACAATTCACCTGAACTAATAAAGTAAGTGGACTGCTTCTGATGTTGGTTGCAGAAACTCAAACTGTCACATCTATGTAGGTTGTGCAAAAGCATCAAGTGATTACAAATGGGTTTCTTCAGATTTGTCTGTTTTATCACTGTCTGCTTCAGGGGTTGTTCAGGCAAAGAAACCTGGTGAAGCAACTATCAGGGTTGTGTCAATTTTTGATGCGTTCAACTATGATGAGGTAATAAATCTGTGTTGATACATTCACACCATAGTTTATTTTTGCATTGTAGACACCAAGTGCATTGGTTAGATTAGGGATTAATATGTAGAGAAGTGTTCTCTTTCTTAATTAACATAATTTATGAATTATAAGTTTTAAGGGACTTTGGGGTTTCATCTATAATTTAGTTCGGTGCGAAAATGGTAATATTTTGTTGGGATTTGACGTAATAGGTCTAGCTATTGCATTACTACGGTTCTCTAGCATAGTATCATTATTAGGAAACTGATGAAAGTTGGGAGAAAAAACGAAACATTACCCTTTATGGATGTCAAACTGGCCTCTTATAAGTGGCTTGCATGTGTGGTTGGACAAGGTGCTTTGTGGTGCTTGGAAGATATTTGAATTGGTGTACTTGGACAAGGTGTTGATGCTATCCTGTCCACTAAATTTATGCTATATATCTATCGTGCATAAACCTGTTCCTGTGGGGTACTTTAGTCTTATGCAGTCCCTTTTGCCACTCCTCCCTTGAATTAATCATTCCATCTTCTGATAGGTGGTAATTGAAGTCACCATGCCATCATCTATGACTATGCTGCAAAATTTTCCTGTCGAAACTGTCGTAGGATCACAACTTCAAGCTGCTGTAACATTGAAAGCATCAAATGGTGATGCCATTTTGAGATTCCTCTGAAAATATGCTTTCTGGTTTTAACTAATTGACTTGTTATGTATAAAACTATGTTATCTTTTGCAGGTGCTTATTTCTACAAATGTGATGCTTTTCATTCAGTTGTAAAATGGAAAGCTGTTAGTGATCACTTTATAGTTGTCAATGCGACGGGGCCACTTTTATCAGATGTTGAGCCTGGTCATAAAATGTATGGTCCACCCTGTTCATGGACCTATCTATATGCTTCTGGTTCTGGTCAGACCATGCTGCATGCTACCCTGTCAAAACAATACCACCACCTTGATCTATCTCTTCATGGACCTAATGTTTTAAAAGCCTCATCCCGAATTGCAGCATATCCACCTCTTACTCTACTTCAGATGAGTGATGGAAACCAATTTGGTGGATACTGGTTTGATTTTCTTCATGTTGATTTAAGTAAGGTAGAAAACTTGGAGAAGTTATATCTTGTCCCAGGCACAAGTTTAGATGTTATGCTTCTTGGGGGACCTGAAAAGTGGGACAAAGGTGTCGGCTACATCGATACTGTAGAAATACTGGATGGCAAGCATGGTCATCCAAAAGATGGAGTTCATGTACATCAGGTTTCTAGAGGCTATCAGAGTGTGTACAGAGTTTTATGCCAATCTTTTGGAAATTATGTAAGCTCTGGATTTATTAAACAGTAATCATATTCAAGTATCCATTTTGTGTGTGTGTGTGTGTGTGATGACGGGTGGGTGGATGAAATTGCATTTATCTTCCTTGATGATTGTAATCTTGATATGTGGTTGGTGGTTTGAATGGCTCAGAAATTGGCTTTCAAGCGTGGGAATTTGGTAGGAGATGACCATCCTCTGCCTGAAATTGTAGAAGCTATGGTATCTGTTATGTGTGCCTTTCCTACTTCAATTGCACTAGTAGTTGATGAACCTGGTAAGTGCTAGATATGTTCTTCTCAGACTTTTGATGATAGGCCCTTACAGTGCCTCGTGCACATTGCATGCCATTGACTGAGCTAGTGTTGCTGTCCAGTTAACAAACTCGATGTTATAAGAGCTGCAACTCTTGCTGATTATGGCACAGAACATATACGTGTCACACCTATTACAGTGGCAAATGGACGAACTATTCGAATTGCTGCGGTTGGCATTGATACTTCTGGAGAAGCTTTTGCAAACTCATCCTCTATTTCTATGAAGTGGGAGTTAATTGGCTGTGAAGGTTTGGCACGTTGGGATCATGAGAATGAATCAAAGACGTCTAAATACAATTGGGAAAGGTTTTTAGTCTTACAGAATGACTCGGGACAGGTTGTACCAGAATCTTTATTTTTAGGATAATTTAAAATTAATGACATTTCAATCTCGTAAGCTTCAGTCAAAAATCTGATACGGTAGCAGAAGGATGGCCGCTAGTTTCTTCTTGTGTTGAATGAAATGAGATTCTTATTAGTAACCTTGATATTATTGAGGATTTTAACTTTTGTGAGTGTTGATTTCTGGTTTTTTTTAATCCAAGTTTTTTTCTGTGTCAATATAGATGAATGAGTCAGTAAAAAGATTTTGTTTCTTTAAGTCGTGAAGGCTGCAGTAATTCCCCGCAAATTTGAGTTCAAATCCTATCTAGCTCCTTTAGCATGTTTCAACTTTTTCTTAAGAATGGTGATGATAATGAATTGAGGAGTTGGATGCATGTTTCTCAGTGCATTGTTCGTGCTGCCATTACTGGTTTTGGTGACAAAATAGGCAGCGACTTTCCTGTCCAAGTGCAAAGCTCAGAGAATATTCTTACTGATGCTATACGCTTACAGGTTTGCTTCTTTTTATTATAATTGATGACATAAGTTTTGTCTGTGCTTCTGTATTGGGTGTTGTAACAGAAAGTAGTTGTTCCTATGATAAAGTTAATGATGTTTATGTTTGGTTGTGTAAAAATTGCAGCTTGTTTCTTATTTAAGAGTCAATCCAGTGTTCAATTTGTTATTCTTCAACCCTGATGCCAAGGTAATTATATCATATGCATACTAATGCTTACGTTATTTGATTTTAGATGAATATGCACTTGTTCATGTTCCTATCATGCTTAACTGCTAACTTGCTACGTGCTTAGAGCCAGCAGGGTGCATCATATTGTTGCTTTGCCTTAAACCTATCCACGTTCTTGTCCTACTTCATAAAAAAGTATACCATTAATGTTGACTAAAAACAAAAATATATACCCCTGAATACCATTAATGTTGACTAAAAACAAAAATATATACCCCTGAAGTTTGACTAATTGTCCGCTTTATTGAGTGATAGTTAAGTTCTACTATAGAGCACTTGTTTCTATGATGAGGTTTGTAATGCTTTTCCCATTTTATTTTCCGTTCTTGTTATGTCTATATGTTAATGCCATTCCCTTCAAATTCTGGCCATAATTTTGGGTATAATTCAGGTTAATTTATCAATTATTGGCGGTAGTTGTTTCTTGGAAGCTGTTGTTAATGATTCCCAAGTAGTAGACGTTTTTCAACCCTCACCAGGCTTACAGTGCTTGCAATTGACGATCTCTCCTAAGGGTTTGGGGACTGCCCTTGTCACAGTGTATGATATTGGGCTTACTCCTCCAATTGCAGCTTCTGCTACGGTAATGATGCTCCTCTTGTCTTTTCTCTATGTATTATATAGCTTGATGTGAAACTCGACTGGTTTCGTTGCATTATTGAGGCTCACAACTGGTAAAAATTGTCAGGTTGGTGCTGTTTAAATTTAGCATTATAATAAGGGTTGATAGTCGTGAGCCAGAGAAAATGTCATTGGTGAATTCAAAGATCAATTGTAATGCATGATGAGCACCCATAATTTTCATAACCTTGAAAAAATAAAATCTGTGCTGGATAAGGATTTCAAATTTCTTTTTGTTTTAAAGAAAGTAATAAGTCCATCATATCCTTATTTTCCAGAAATAGGCAATCTTTTAATGGTGGGCACGTATGCATTCTCGGTGTTTATTCTTCTCTTGTATTCGTATTGTCTAGTAAGTTTGGATAGGCAACCAAAAGCTGCAGCATCCAGTAGACTTAGCTACTCTCCGTTGTTGCCTTTTGATGTAGTTTGTAACATATAGCATTATGGCGACATGAAATTTCAATTCATTAAATCACTGCCCATCCAGAATCTTGTTTATATTATAAACAAATCAGTAGATATGTCTGTCATCTGCTTCATGACAATATGGTTTAGGGATTCTTTCATGTATGAATCTATTTTGCTTCATGACAATATAGTTTAGGAATTCTTTAATGTGTCGATCAATTGAATCCACCAAGGGTTGGTGACTGTCAAGATGCATTGCATGTTTCTTGTGAAGATATGTATATTTCCAATTCTTTGCAGGTTCAAGTGGCTGATATAGACTGGATCAAAATTGTTTCTGGAGATGAAGTTAGACTCATGGTATGTGTACCTGTATTATCAAGATGATTGTTATTGTAAGGAATTAAATTTCATAAGATGCTCTTGATTTTTTCAGGAAGGGCAGTCGCACTTAATAGATCTTTTGGCTGGGATTAGTGATGGAATTACTTTTGACTCTAGCCAGGTTTGAATTGTATAAATCCATACAATCTATGATTAATATTGTTTTGTAGAATCATGGTACTGGCCATATCTGTTGGAAGCATTTGACTGTGGTGCATTCTCCATCAAGTTAGTCTGTCTTGCTTCTAAATTAGTGTTTTCTTGTCATTTGCATGTTCATGTCTTAATGCTATCTCTTTATTGGATCTTAAGTGACCGTGAATTTCTTTGCAGTATGCTTATATGGACATTCATGTGCTTATTGAGGATCAATTTATTGAACTTGTGGACAATGACAATGCCCTTGTTCTCCAAGATGGTTATCTTAGAGCATCACAGTTTAAAATTGTTGCCAAAAGTCTTGGGATGACGACTCTTCATGTAATTCCTTGTTTGATGCACAGAAGTATTTAATTGTTTCAATTATATAATTTCTTTGGTATTAGGTGTAGTTTACTCGTAGATATTCACATCAGGTCAGTGCTAGGCAGCAATCTGGACATGAAATAACCACTCAACCTATCAAGGTAGAGATTTATGAACCTCTGAGAATCCATCCACATGATATTTTCCTGGTACCAGGTGCATCTTACATGGTATGTGCCATTCTTTTCCCTCCTTTTCTTTCTTGGATATATTTTTAATTTCAAAATCTGATGGCAAGCTATCCTGCAAAATCCGTAATTTCTTGTGCTTCTGCTTTTTCAAAATTCTTTCTCTTATTTTGGTTGTCAAGATATTATTTGGAGTTTGGGTTGTATTTCCTTTTTGCTTGTGAATGTTCTTTTACTCTTTCTTATCATCCTTCTAGCTTGTACTCATATCATTATATCAATAGCTTTCTGTCAATGGAGGCCCAACTGTTGGTGCAAATATTGAGTATAGTTCTATGGATGATGGAATTGTAGCTGTGGAAAGATCTTCTGGGAAGCTATCTGCAATATCTCCAGGAAACACTGTAAGACATGATAAACAATTACTACTTTGTTGAATGTGTAATCAATTGGATTGAAGTTTGAGATGAAAAAGTATTAAAAAGGCGGGGGATTTTCTGCTACATGAAGGTTCATGGTTTTTGATGTTTCTATTTGGGTACTTTTTAACATTTGTAACCAACTGTTATTGCTTTCTTTTGGATCTGTACCTGTTGGCTTTAAATTGGAAACTCTTAAAATAGATCTCTCTCTCTTTCCCACCAATACATACTAGAAGTCATTGTGTTTGTTGGGTTTCATTGCCTATTTCCTTGTGCCCTGTCTCCATCTGTTTTTGAGTAAGTGAGAGAGAGGGGGGATATTTCATGCTACTGCTATTAGCTAGCGTTCAACAACTTGATCTGGACTCTCCTATCTTCGGGATAGCTTCTGATTAGATGATTGCGCATATGGGTACTCGTGGGAAAACATAATTTGTATGATTTTGTCAAGATTTTGTGGGGATTATGTCCATAAAATCTGATACTAATTATGTCATAAAATTAGGATAGTGTATCCCATAAGTCATGGAATCTAACAAATCTGTACAAATTTATTTGCTATTTTGTACTAGGGTTAGTGTGTATAAAGCTAATGTATGTCTATTAATTAGATATCAATAAAAAATTCCTCCTTCAAATTCTGTCATGTTATCAGAGCTGTAGATTTTCTTAGAACTGAAACCTTCAGTTGTTTAGCCATTCCTTTCCGTGTACTCTATTTTTTTGATATCAAAACAGAGCAGTTTTGCTAGCCTTCATTGCTGGTTAGTTACTTCCTGTGAGAGGCCTTAATTGCCTAAACAAAAGGTTTTTTAGTCCTATGTTAGAAGTTGCAAAGACAACTACATCCCAATTAGAGGAGGCTGTTTGGTCTCAACAACTTGCAGAACTCCAAAGGTACATGCTGCACACAGATTAGATGGGAAAAATTAGCTAAAGCAGTCCCAACTTGTAGTACAGTAACATTACGGGTATTGCACCTAAGCCAGAAGATCCTTTGTTTCAAGCATGGAATCAAGAAGACTCCATGATTATGGCATGGTTGTAGAACTCTGTGATTCTTGAAATTAGTGACACATGCATGTTTTTAAACATTGCCAAGGATATTTGGGATGCAATTCTACAAACCTACTCTAAAGCTAGGGATGCGGCCTAAGAGTAGGTTTTTTAGTCCTTGGAGATGTTAGAAGTTGCAAAGACAACAACTACATCCCAATTAGAGGAGGCTGTTTGGTCTCAACAACTTGGAGAACTCCAAAATATACATGCTGCATACAGATTAGATGGGAAAAATTAGCTGAAGCAGTCCCAACTTGTAGTACAGTAACATTACGGGTACTGCACCTAAGCCAGAAGATCCTCGATTTGAAGCATGGGATCAAGAAGACTCCATGATTATGGCATGGTTGTAGAACTCTGTGATTCTTGAAATTAGTGACACATGCATGTTGCAGGTGTGGGAGATGTTAAAATGAGTCATTCACTGATCCTAAGAAATGTCCTTCATGTCCCTAAATTATCCACAAATCGTATCTCTATACAAAAGCTACTCAAGATTTATGTTGCTATGTGGTTTTTCATCAAAGTTATTGTGTGTTTTTGGACAAGGATTTGAGGAAGATGATTAGAAATGCTAAAGAACAGGACAACCTCTACTTTCTTAAAGCATCGAGTCAATCAAACATTTTTAAGGGCAGATTACCTCATTCGTTTATTTTAGAATTTTTTCCCTCCATCGTCGACTTAGACATCCATCCTTTTGGATTATTAAAATTCTATTTCCTTATCTGTTTAAATGTTTAGATGTTGAGCATTTTTATTGTGAAGTGTTTGAACTTGCTGAAAAGAAGCGTATAACATTTCCAATTAGTAATAAAAGAAGTTCTACTCCTTTTGATCTCATTCACAGTGATATTTGAGGCCCTTCTCTTATTCCTAATGTCTTCGAGGTAAGATGGTTTGTCTCATTCATTGATGATTGTACTCGTGTCAGTTAGCTCTTTCTTCTCAAACACAAATATGAGGTTAGCACTGTTCTTGGAGTCCACATCAAAAGGTTTTGGTCAGATAATGCCGGGGATTATTTTAATCAAGTCCTAACTTCATACTTTCAAAAGGAAGGGATAGTCCATGAGTCCTCTTATATCAATACTTCACAACAAAATGGGGTAGCAGGAAAAAAAAGAACTGTCACCTCCTTGAAACAACCCGAGCCTTTATGTTTCAAAACAAAATGCCTAAATCTTTTCGGGAGGAAGCTATTCTTACTGCAGCTCATCTTATAAATCATTTGCCCTCTAGGATCTTAGGATTCAATAGTCCCATGGGACAACTCTGCACTACACATACTAACAATCTTGTTACTAGAGTATTTGGGTACATATCATTTGTCCATGTCCATAGTCAAAACCGAGGAAAAGTGAATCCAAGGGTTATGTGTGTTTGCGGGATATTCATCAACTTAAAAAGAGTACAAATGCTACCAACCTTCATCAAGGAGGTTCTATGTCTCAAGGGATGTCACTTTTCATGAATAGGAGTCTTACTTCAAACGTCATTCTCTTCAGGGGGAGAATTAAACAATGGAAGATTAGGATAAAGATTTCTTACTTGACTTGTCACTTTTCCTGGAAAAACTGAGCATCCAGTTATCCCCATATCTAATAAACTTGCACCAACACCTACACTACCTGATCCTGAACCTGCAGTTGAAGAAGTGAGACAACCTGAACGTGAACCTGAACTTGTAATTCAAAATCCTTAGGAAAAAATAGATTTTGCTCTTGAAAATGTGAGATTTAGCAAAGGACAAGTGTTTGCAAGGAAGATAAAGGTTGCTCCAAAATCTATGCAGGCCCAAGAGTCCAACCTAAATTTTAAGAATGAGGTAACAATTTCTAATCCTTTATTATAATGAAAATGAATTTCAGGAGAGTGATGATAACTATGATTTTCCTATTGCTATTAGAAAAGAAATGAGAGAATGCAAGAAAAGACCTTTATATCCTCTTGCAAATTTTTTGTCTTTTAATAATTGTTCACCATCCCATAAAGCCTTTCTTATTAGTCTGAACATCATTACCATCCTTACCATCTTATTTGAGGCTTTGTCTAATGAGAAATAGAAAACAAGTTATAAATGTGGAGTTCGAGGCATTGGAGAAAAATAAAACTTGGGAGTTGGTGAAGTTGTCGGTTAGGAAGAAACCATTGGGATCTAAATGAGTGTACATAGTTAAATATAAAGCAAATGGATCAATAGAAAGATACAAGGCAAGATTGGTAGCTAAAGGGTATACGCAAACTTATGAAATTGATTATCTGGAGACTTTTGCTCCAGTTGCAAAGTTGAATACTTTCAGAGTTTTATTGTCACTTGCTGCTAATTATAGTTGGGAATTACAACAGTTTGATGTGAAAAATGCATTTTTACATGGAGAACTAGAAGAAGAAATTTTTATGGAGGTTTCACCAGGTTATGAAAAGAAATTGGCTGCTCATACTATTTGTAGATTGACGAAGGCCTTGTATAGGCTCAAACAATCTCCATGAGCACGGTTTAGAAGATTTGCAAGAGTTATGATGACTATGGGATACAAACAAAGTCAAGGGGATCACACATTATTCAGTAAAAACTCATGTACAAGGGGAGTCACTTTTTTCTTGGTGTATGTTGATGACATAATTGTGACAGGAGATGTTAAAGAGAAAGAGATCTTAAGTCAACGTCTGGGGATTGAGGTTGCTTACTCTAAGTAGGGCCTTTTTATCTCCCGACAAAAATACATCATAGATCTTCTCAAGGAAACAGGTAAAAGAGCATGCAAAACAGCAAGTACTCCACTAGATTCAAATATTAAACTTGGAATAGCAGAGGAAGATATTACATTGGACAAGGGAGCATATCAACATTTGGTAAGAAAACTCATTTATTTGTCCCACATATGACCAAATATAGCATATGCAATTAGTGTGATTGGCCAATTCATGCATAATCCAAAGGAAGTCCATTTGCGAGCAGCTTACCGAGTGTTACAATATCTCAAGGGAACATTAGGAAAATGTATTATGTTTAAATGGAACGGAGATTTAGCATTTGAGGTATACATGGATGTTGATTATGATGAGTCAATTGTTGATAAAAGGTCAACTGCCGGATATTGCATCTTTCTTGGTGGAAACCTTGTGACATGGAAAAGTATAAAATAGAATGTGGTATCACGATTTAGTATAGAGGTTGAATTTTGGGTAATGGCTCAAGGTGTTTGTGAACTACATTGGTTGAAGATTATTATGGAAGATTTGAAGATCAAGTGGGATGGTCCAATGAACTCTATTGTGACAACAAGTCTGTCACCAGTATAGCTCACAGCCCAGTAAAATATGATAGAACAAAGCAAATCAAAGTTGACAGACACTTTATCAAAGAGAAGTTGGAGGGTGAGTTGATTTGTACACCTTATGTATCTACACATGCTCAACTTGCAAATGTGTCCTCAAGGGGTGTGGCTTGATGGTTGAGAGCGGGGCTTGACTTTGGTTAGGTTCCAGGTTCGATTCCATGCTAGCCCCTCTTGTAAGAGCCTGGGGCAGTCGGGTAGGTGGAAACTAGTTGAGCCCTCAATGATGATGTGCGCCCGCTTGGCCCGCCTGTGGGGTGGTGCGCCAGCTAGGCCCTTGGAGAGGTGTGCCCGCTTGGCCCGCCTACGGGGTTTCTTCGAATCCAAAAAAAAAAAAAACTTGCAAATGTACTTACCAAAGGGTTAAGTAGTCCAATATTTCAACGCACTGTATCTAAAGCTGGTAATAACCAATGCCTATTCACCCGCTTGAGGGGGAAGGTGAAACATAATCTGTGTGATTATGGCCCAATTTTGTGGGGATTATGTCCACAAAATCTGGTACTAATTATGTCCATAAAATTAGGATAGAGTATCGCATAAGTCATGAGATCTAACAAATCTGTACAAATTTATTTGTTATTTTGTACTAGAGTAAGTGTGTATAAAGCTAACGTATGTCTATTAGTCAGATATGAATAAAAAATTCCTCCTTCAAATTTTGCTATTAATTAATAATTTTTAATCATGATATACTTCAAGCATAACAAATATGAACCACTACTGTTTTTTTAAATGTCTCTTTCCTTGAATTTTCTTCTATTCTTATTGTTACTGGATACTTGCAAATAAATTTGAATGGTTTAGGCAAGTTTTTGTTTTGTGTTTGACAATTTAGATTTATGATCATTGCGTGCAACAACATAATATGTTATATGTTTCCATTCGATTTTTTTTTGTCAGAAAATATTTTCCACAGTTTATGGGAGTGGGCATGTTGTGATTTGTCAAGCATATGCTACTATTAAAGTTGGGGTTCCTTCTTCAGCAATCTTAAGTGCGCAAAGCGAACAGCTTGATATTGGCCTTGAGATGCCAGTATATCCTTCATTCTCTGAGGCAAGAGTGAAAGCCATTGAATTTGGATTGATTTTAATGTTGCTTCTTGAAATAATGACTGTTTGAATCAATTGTCAGGGTGATTTATTTTCATTTTATGAGGTTTGTGGAAGTTACAACTGGACAATAGATGATACAGAGGTTGGATTTAGTTTTCTGTCTTATTTTCTTTTCAAGTTATTTCCTCATACCGGGTTATAAGATATCAGCTATCAAACCTATTCAGGTGCTAAATCTCTATGTGACGGAGGGGTTGCATAGTGAAAAGTGGTTGCCATTGGATGATGATAAAGAACTTGGTTTTGTCAAAGTCTTACATGGAAGGTATGCTATGCTTCATATGCTTTGCCTTAATTGCATTTAGGCATATAGCCTTGGTATGCTTTAATTCTTAAAGCTTTTAGGAAACGCCACTATTCCTCAAAAGCTTATTGGAATATTACTTGCTGGCGGTGCAGCTAAGAGTGATTAGAGCTCCTTTATTTTCCTTTACGTGTATAAATCTCTATGGAATTCTTTTTTTTTAATTTCTTAAACCTACAAGGTAAATTTTTTTACCAAGTCAGTATAAAACCTAATTCTAAATATTTTAGTGACTTTTTTAGGATTTAGATTGGTTCATTAAGAATTCATGTAATTTGATTGTAGTCATTACAGTTGGAAGAGGAACTATCATAAGATCTAGTTTCTTTCAAGGAATTTTAGCCAATTGAAGGGATATTTTGATTAATATGTTATTGATTCCATCAATAATGAGGATTGAGTATCATGCGGTGATAAATGAACGAAAATTCGACTAAAATTAAGGGTAAAAGATACATTCCTCTCCTATGTTTTGCACTTTTGCAAAATGAAAGCATCTTGGGTTTTTAAAAATACTAAAAGGGACTTTTGACTATGATTTTGTTGAGTTATTCTAATATAATTTACTTTTAAAGTTGGTCTGAGCAGTCATATAGAGTCTTTCACATTTTTAATAGTCAATCATATAATAGTCTGTCATGGAAACTCAGCAACAGTCTTTTTAAAATATTTTTAATATTACATGATGTTTTTCTAGTAGTTCTGAAATACAAAGATGCATTTGGAAAAGTGAAAACCATAAGGGAGATCCAAGTCTTTGACCCTTAAAAGAAAGATCAATCTTTGAGATCTTCCTTTCTAAAGGAGTGAAATAGATAGAATTCTTTGATTGCCTTGTGAAAAATAAATGCAATTTATTGTTACGTTAATTTCTCAAAATACTAAAATTGAGATATCTATGTGCTATACAAGTAAGGAACAATAGCAAAAATTTAAAAACTTCCATGTCTATGTTTCCTTTACAAGTGTTTATCTTCTAGTGGATTGATGTGATGCCAAAAGGACCAGTAATATACCCTGGCTTGTTTTGGAGGAACCAAGAAGATTGTGTCCTATTTATTTTTTAATTTGAGCCTAACTAGAGTGAATATTTGATCTAATGAATGAGGCCTAAGTTGCCTGACTAAATTATAGTGGTGAGGGGCTGTGGATACTCTTCTTTTGCAGAGAGTCAGAGAAAATTAGAAGATTGATACTGTAATGATTCCACCATTTGATTATAATATTTGTTTGTCCTATGCTAATCTATGGTGGTCTATGAAAAGGGTGAGTTCTCCATGTTTTTGTAGTTATCAAATATTAAGTATGACACTTTATGCCTACTATTTTAAAATCTAGACATAGCATTTTCATGAACCTGTGTTGGCATTTGAAAAAATTGTCACTCCATTCCAGATCTGCAGGCCGTTCAAATGTTGCAGTTACATTCTTGTGTGAATTTGTTTCTCCTTCATACTCAGAAGCAAGATTTTATGATGCTTCCGTATCTATATTCGTTGTTCCTGGTCTCCCTCTTGCCCTTGGAGTTCCAATAACATGGGTGCTTCCACCTCATTATGTTACGTCTGAACTTCTTCCTTCATCCACGGAATTGCATGGCCAATGGGATAGTAAGAGTCGGAAGGGAACAATTATCTATTCACTAATAAGAAGTTATGCTGGAAAGGAAGAAATTTGGCAGAAGGATGGTATTACGATAAATGAGGGTAGAATAAGAACGACAGAAAGTGACAATTTGGCATGCATACAAGCTAAAGAACGCTTAACTGGAAGAATGGAGATTGCCTCTTGTGTCAGGGTTGCAGAGGTATTGATTTGTTTTTGCACAAAACTGATTTTCAATCCATCTCACTTGGTGATATATATATATTATATATATATATGTATATATGTATATATATATATGTATATGTATATGTATATATATGTATATGTATATAGTAATAGTTTACTTGCCCAGCACTTATCTTATACATGCTAACTGTGTATTGTCATGTAGGATGCACTTTATCAGATATCTTGCCTTTGCTGATAAAATCATTTTGATGTTCTTAATTTCTGTTGGTTCTACCAGATCTGCAATTTATATTGCTAAAAGATTGTCATTAGTCCTGGAAACTTATATTGGTCATTCATATTTTTTCAGGTGTCTCAAATAAGAATAAGAAATAAGGAGTTTCCCATCCGTGTAATTTTTATGGCAGTTGGTTCTGAGCTTGATCTGCCGATAGGCTACTTGGATACTTCAGGTATTGAAGTTTTAGCAGCTTAATTTATTGACTTAATAGCTATTTGGACATGTTCTATTCTAGTCCTCTTTGTTATTCTTTTATTTTTCATTTCACCAGGAAATCCCTTCTATGAAGCACATAATGCCATTCCCTATTATGTTGAGACTAACCACCATGATATTGTCTCCATTTTGGATAAGAGCAATGGCAGCATGAATATCCATCTGAAGGTCTGTCAAAAAAGTTTGCTATTAATTTGTAATTATGTGACTCGTCCAGTTTGTTGCCTTTATCCTTTTCTTTACTTTATACTTAGAACAATATCAACTGCAAACAGCACTGTTTTGCATAAGAATTTGCTGCCTTTCTTGTGTTTATCAAATTTCTTCCGGCTGTATTTATAAATACCAGCATTTTATCAAATTTATGATTGAAGGCAATGAGACATGGTAGAGCTCTTGTTCGAGCATCAATCAACAGAAATGCTCAGAAGTCTGACTATGTGCTGGTAATTGCTGCGTCTTTTTCATGAATTTTCTTTACGCAAACAGTATTTGATTTCAATGTTGTTTTGTTGTGACATGGTTCATATTGCTCAAAATATCTGGAGGAACTTCACTCTTTTATTTCCCTCGTGAAAAGGAAAAAGAAGGGAGAGGGTTGGTGGAGGCAAGAGCCTTCTTAGATTTGCTAATTTATGTTGCTCGGTTCTTGTGGAAGAGAAAAATAGACATTAAGGACTTATTATGAGTTAGGTTTTAGCTTATCTATTTATGGTAGTAAGGAATACATGTTAACACTAATATTTCAAAATAAGATATTTAAACAATTTCCATATGATTTGTAGCTGTGCAGAATATATATAATAATATTAAATCTCTATCTTAAAATTGGAATATATCACAAATAGTCTTTAATTTAAAGTTCATATAAAAATAGACCTTGATGAATTCATCTTTAAGCTGCTTATAAGTCCCCTTTTAATTAAATTTCTTCCAACAAATTGACCATAAACCTGTTCAATTAACATAAGATATTGAATTCCCCAAACAAATTGGTAGCAACATTCCCTAATTAGCGTCAAACAAATTCTCTCCTATTCTTTTGACTTTTATTTTGTGTTCTAACATGACATCAAATCAAAGTCGAGGTGTTACTAATTCATTCTCGATGAACCTCTTTCTTTGAGAGGAGATTTTTGCATTGGTGATTTCTTTTTATTGATGGAGGTTTTGACCTTAGATTTGACTTCATTAGTGGCGTTTCAAGCAAAATTTGTCTTGAAAAAGCACTTTCAAGGGTGAAAAGTCATATGATAAAATATTCTATGCTTTTGAGGAGGATTATTAGAATATTTCAAGATTTACTATAATCACACTTTCATTTGTCATAATGAGAATAATTATAATCATAATGTGATTGTATTATTCACTACATCAAGGCAGTTAGATATGTATAGGATTCTTATGATTTAAGAAATCCTGACATCTTAATAATTTATCAAATATGTATTAACCTTCACTTTTAACAGTACTGATCACTACTTATGAAGAATGCCTATGTATACATATCTAATTGAACATAGTTAATGGTAGAACTTGACAATGTTCAAATAGAATTCATCAACCTGTTTATGATTTTTTAAAATGTTCTTCAAATTCTGATGATAATTGGACTTCTTCTTTTTAAATAAGTTTTTGAATTATCATCCCTTACAAAATCATAAAAAATAATTTTCTGATCACATATTTTTCTAATTTTTACAAACCGTTAATAGAATTATTCTTAACACTTGCACAAATTTTTAGGAAACAGTAATTGGGATACATGTATGTATTTTTAATAGGTCATACATTTGATATTTTGGTCAAAATTAAGGATATTCGAAATAGTATACTCTATTATATGATAGACAAAAATCTAGCAAGGAAGATGTAGCCCCAGTTGGTTTTATGTTCATGGAGGTAGAACTTTATGACGAAACATCTATTACTCCTCTCTTTCTTTTATTTCATATTCTTACAATTTCAGATTGAAATACTTCAACTTTTCCGACATGGGATGTTCCTTTG
This sequence comes from Erythroxylum squamatum, assembly GCA_025629845.1. Classification (NCBI taxonomy): domain Eukaryota; kingdom Viridiplantae; phylum Streptophyta; class Magnoliopsida; order Malpighiales; family Erythroxylaceae; genus Erythroxylum; species Erythroxylum squamatum. Next base: position 9,624,267 of record JAOTBA010000008.1, on the reverse strand, counting down.
TAGTATATATAATATTAGAAATGACATTTGTAACAATTTTGAGAGTAATCGTTCACATTTGCTTCTCACACAACTCAATAACTTGTCAGCATATCCAGATGATTATGTGCTTGGTTGATCTACTTTTGCACATAAATTGATATGAATTTACTAGATTGCTGTTTGTTTGTGCTCTTATACTACGCATCTCAACTTTAAATATTCCCTGAACTTGCCTTTATTTGTTCAACCATTGCTTTTTCAAGCCTTTTCAGTGAGAAAATTCATTAATCAATTTTGCTGCAACACTTTATCTAGAGTAGTTCCAATTCAGGGCAGGTACCCCCTGACTTGTTTTCTTTTTTATTCAGATTTCTGTTGGTGCACATATATATCCTTCTAATCCTGTTCTCCGCCAAGGAGCTTCTCTTAACTTCAGTGTAAAAGGTAGTCTATGTCAACTACTTCAATATTCTTCTCATTTCTCCTTCTGTATGTCCTCTTTAAGTGCTTGTGGCTTTTGTGTGAAATAATGAACCAAATTTCTTCCCAGTTATAGGTTCCTTAAAAGATGAATATTTATTAGTGTTCTTTCTGACAGGTAACGATAAAGTTTCGGGCCACTGGCATAGTTCCAACCACAGTGTTATATCTATAGATATGCAGTCTGGAAAAGCTGAAGCAGTTGGGGTGGGTTCAAGCCAAGGTACTGAAGAATTTCAGCTTTTTGCTATGTTGAATACTGCAAGTATATGGAAAGTTAACAAGCTAAGTTGTTTGTGTAAACAGTAATTTTCAAATGCTCCGGTATAAATTTGCAAACTGCAGTTACAGTGATATCAGGAAATGTCATTTCTATTGATGTCCCAGAGGAGATGCTAACTAATGTTCCTTATCCCACAAAAGGATACAGCTTCTCTGTGAAGTTCAGGTTTGTAAACAATTCGATGTTTTACTTTTCATGGCCTCAAATTTGCAATTTCAAGCATTTTGTCATCAAATTCCAATTATATCATACTGAAAGTCTTGTTTGTGTATAAGATGTTTGAAGTGCCTGTGAGAGATAATACATGTAATATTATACATTGTTCTGATTTCATGACGGAACGTATTTCTGTTATCTGCCTTCAGCAAACATGGGGCGCAAGAATCTTTCTGTGTCATGTGTGTAAAACTCAGTTGCATCATAGTTGTGGAGGATGTAACTATTGCTGGTTTGATGCATTGTTCACCACCAAGTTATCTTCTTCAAACCTAATACCAGACCTAAAGATTCATTGAGTTATGCTACAGTGTTGAATGTTTCTTGGACATATTTCCATGCATTAAACATCGTTTAGCAATTAGTATCTTCTTGTGTTTGAATAACCAGATAGAATAGCTAAATTTTCACTACCTTCCTTTTCCCTTTTGTTTGACTTTACTTGATTAATTCATGGATATGACCTGTACTTTTAAGCTTTATGGATATAACAAATAAGTACTTCTTTGATTACTGGGACTAACCTAGAGGCTTTGTAGTGTGAGGATGGAACTATCTGGCGTTGATGCATTCTTCACCACCAAATTGTTATCTTCCGCTTTAATAAATGTTCTATGACTCAATATCAAAGCTCGTTATTTAGGCTTACACCCTTCTTCCATTATTTACTTCGAGAACCTTTACTATTATGTTGTATGTTCTACCCATGCATTAAACACCAGATAACAGTAAACATTGCCATGTATTTAAACCGGCAGAAAGAAAGCTAACCTACCTTTTCCTTTCTGTTTGGCCTTTGCTGATTAATTAATGCAGTTGAGCTGTTCAGCTCTACTATTGGTAGCTAGTTTATGGTACATCATCTTCATTGCTATTCTATTATGGAGACGTTCATAAGGTTAATTGTGTGAAGAACTTGTAGTTTGGTTTTCTTTTAACTTTTATGATGTACAGTGATGTTGATGCATTTGATTATTTTATCTAATTGAAACAGTGACACCTGTGACAAGTTTGAAGCTATTGGAAATGGTAAAGAAATGCTATATGACTGCAAGGTTGATCCTCCTTATGTTGGGTATGTTCTATGCGTCCATGTTGTCTATACCTAATCAATATAACATTATCTAATGGGTTTCACATGTTATGCATTGAAGGTATGCAAAGCCTTGGGTGAATCTTGACAACGGCAACTCCTACTGCCTCTTCTTCCCCTACTCTCCGGAGCATTTAGCTCGTTCAATACCCAGATCTAAGGACATGAGACCGTATATTTCTTTTTCTGTCAGTGCTTCAATCCGAGAAGCTAACCATATCTCTGGATCTGTGTCTGCAATTTTCATTGGAGGGTTTTCCATTTTGGATATGAACAAGGTGATTTGATCACATTTCTTTATGCAAATACCAATGCTGATATCAGACTAATTGGCCAATGTACAATTTTCAAACCAATGGGCATAAAACTTATCAGAACAGTGTATGGATATTTAATCTGTCTTGAATTTGAGCCTTTTCAATCAGTGCGCATTGGAATAAAACATAGTATGTTTCATTTTGCAGGACTCAGGACACTTGCATCTGACACCTGACTCAAACAAGACTACTATAACTATTTTGGGGAACACAGGTGAATTCCTAGATTCCTTGCATTCCATTTTCTAACTTCTAATATACTGCAGGGAGTGGTGCACTTATTTTACCTTTCACAACCTAAGATGAGATGGCTATCCATAACCTCCTTGACACATGACATCAGCTGTGGATGCTTTGAATACATGTTTTCTTCCAAGACTTAAGAGCTTCTGAATTCAGTGGGCAAGACCACGAGTTGCATCATAATTGCCTTAGTGAATACGTAAATTGTTACTTTATGTGCTAATGCAATCAATCAAGTAATTATGTGGAGATTTTCAGTTATTTATTCTTTAGTCACCCAACAAAGTTCATCTTAGTTTATTAAGCTTATTGGCTTTAACTCAAATCATACCTGAAGTTAGCTACTGCCTCACTAATTTATTGGCAGTTTGTCCTACCTCCTTTAGTCAATGTGGCACCCTTGTTCCATATTTCTAAACTATTACTGTTAATATTTCTGTGTGTATAGAAGCTCTAGCTGGGTACTTGTGATTAAAGGGTTTGATTTCATTTTACTGATGACTCTAGAAATCTGTAGTGTCAGTTGACCAGAACTCGTTGGATATGATTTTAGCTTATGGGTTATTTCTCATTATAGATGTTGAAATCTACTGGCACGACCGGGATCACATAAAGATAAGCTCAATCCACAGAGAAGATTTTGGGATTGGTGGTCGAGCCGAATATGAGGTCAGATTACACTGTTTGCTTTTGATGATTGCCCATGCTGCAAGTATTTAGAGTGATCCTAGTTGTTGAACAATGGGCATTAAGGGGTTACAGTAGACCAATGATGCTGCCGTTCATTCTTGACCATGCTTTTCTCATTAAGTAAAATAAATGGCGTCAAATGATTTTTTGGGTCGACACATCAAAGCTCATTACTTCTCTGTTCATTGTTATGGATGCTCTTGTTCTTATTATTAGGTTGAAGTGCAAAGTTCCGTGAAATTGAAAGACAAGATAATCATCACACTTCCAGCCAATGGTAACTGACTCCGTCCTCCATACTAAGACCTGCTTGCCAGCAAGTACGTGAAAACAATCACCCAACGTTGTTGTTCTGTAATGCAGGGCAAAGAGTGGAAATTGACGTCAGTTATGAACCTGGTTCAAGAGCAGCAACAAAAACACTCTCTAGTGAAACCTTTTGGCCTATCGTACTTGGATTTATAGTCCTGGTGGTACTGACAATAGCCACTGTCATGTTTGTTTTTGAGATATCAAACAGATATCAGCCTTCCGGCTCCGTATCAGTTGCCTCTCCAAGTTTGTCAGCCCCCATCACACCTGAGCGTGGAAGAACTTCTGTTTCAACTGAACAGTCTCCGCGAACACCTCAGCCGTTTGTAGATTATGTAAGGAGGACAATAGATGAAACCCCGTACTACAAGCGAGAAGCTAGGAGGAGGGTTAATCCCCAGAACACTTACTAGAGCCAAAATTTTTGTTGTATATTAGTGGAAGGAAATCTGCCAAAATTTCCTGTGCCAATGCTTCTGTAGTGTTGTACAATTTCTGAGTTTGTTGTTCTGTTGTTGGTTGAGGATTGTTTCACCTCATGTACGTTTCCGTTCTACTTATTCTTCTTCTATATTTGGTCTTGTTGCATCCATCTCCTGATTTGCGTGTTTATGTTCCAAACAATATAAGCTTAAGCTCAACCCCAACCTGATGACTTCTTCTCAAGGCTTAATGTCAACCCAATCTTTAAGTTATGTCAGCTTGTTTTATCTCTTTTCGAGGTATTGATAATTATAAAAAGTAATTACTACAACTAACTCAGCTGGTGGGAAATTGAAGTTTGGATAATTTGTCTAATATTACTCTGTTAATCTTATCTAATATTTAAAACTACATCGTTTGATGCGGAACAAGGTGGGACATCTTAACATCGGCCGACATTGTTGGGCTGATTTGGTAACAAACAGAACCTAAGGCGAAGTGGCCCCAATCTCCAAAACGTAGCTGTTCAAGAAAACAACCCAATTTGTGGGACATGCGTCATTGTCATCAAAGTCTGAAAATTAAAAAAGAGGGTTTTAAAAAAATAAATGTTTAAAAGAAAAGAAAATAAACAATAAGAATAATATTATTAATCCATTTAGGGCTAACGTTCCTTTTTCTCGTCTCCCGTTTTCTTCCTCCTACAACAAAAGCTTCGCTCTTCTCCGCTCAAATCAAAATCTGGAATCCTCATGAACCCACAAGACAGCGAGCCGATTCTTGATGGAGGACCCAACGAACTAAGGTCTAACGACCAATTTGGGGAGGAGGATAAGTCTCACTCTCACACTGGAGATGGAGCGAGCCCTGGGTATGATAAAGTTTTTCTCCTTTGGTGTTTTCTTTTTCCTGGTTTTTCATAGTTTTTATGTCTTCCGCTTCTATTTCTGCAGCTCAATTCATCAAACATTTTGGTAAATATGGTGAGATTATGGATTCTGTGATAATGAAGGACAGGAAGACGAGCCAACCGCGTGGCTTTGCTTTGTGACCTATGCATGACAATCATGTTTCCTGGGATGTTTCTGCGTAAGCCTGGGAATCATGTCTATGGTTTTCTGATATATGTTTTATATATTATCATATTTCTTAGGTGGAGATCAAGAGAACAATACCAAAAGGTACTATTGGATCTAGGGATTTTAAAACCAAAAAAAAATTTGTTGGTGGAATACCTTCTATGGAAGTAGAGGAGGATACGTTGGTGCAGATGCTGGAAGATACCACCCTTATGGGAGATAGATGGTTCTTGAAGCCAAGATTTAGGAAATATATGGCGTAAGGGCATTGTGGGTTGTCTAGATTATGATATTGAGGTTGAATATCAAATTTTGTTGGCTTTCTTTCACCTAGTCAAAGGAGGTTCTTGGGATTCTTTTCTCTGAAAATTAGACCAGAAGACCGAAGAAACCATTTGTTCCTTGTTTTAACACCATCAAGTGCAAATTGGACAAAACATTGTATCCTCACTCAGTTTGTGAAAAAGAACACCTGAGATTATTGCACTTACATGAAAACTTAAATTCTGTTGTACTACCAAATAAAAACTTAAAAATTATGTTGTTACTTATAGAAGGTCTTGTGTGAATCCCTTCTTCAAATGCCTGAAATTTGCTCTCTGTTTATGAAGAATGCTTTCTGAAGACAATAGTTTTTCTAACACAACAGAAATATTGCGGAGCATTTTAACTTGGGAATGAAAATGAAAAATTTTAAAAAGATTAAAAAAATGTTTTCAAAATTTTAAAGTTTTATTATAAAAGAAGCTGTAAGAAAATTAATTGTTTTATTTTAATTTATAAAAATTAATTAGTTTATAAAAATTGATTAATTAATTAAAATTTTAAAAATAAAAATTACTAAATTAAATTAGACAAAATCAAGTTGAAAAGTTAGCTAGTTTAGTTTTAAAACATGGATTAAACCATCTAATAATAATAATCATAATAAAATTAATAATAATAAAATAGAAGAAGAAATTTAATAATAATAATGAATTTAATAATAAAAATAAGAATAAAATAATTGATAAAATTAATAATAAGTAGAAAAATTACAACAATAATTAATAATAATAAGAATAATAAAGTTAATAACAATAAAAAATAAAAAAATTTGAAGAAGAAAAATTTTAATAATAACAAGAAATTTAACAACAAAAATCAAATTAAAAATAATTGATAAAATTATAAATAATAAGAATAATAATAAGTAGAAAATTTATAATAATAATAAGAATAATAAAGTTAATAATAATAATAATATAATAAATAATAATAATAAATAAATAACAATAATTAATAATAATAAGAATAATAAAGTTCATAATAATAATAATAACATAATTAATTTTGTATAATAAAAATAAAAATAAAGTTAATAATAATAATAATAATAATAATAAGTAGAAAATTTATAAGAATAATAAGAATAAGAATAAGAATAATAAGAAGAAGATTAATTTCTTATAATAATAATAATAATAAATAAAATAGAAGAAGAAAAAAGTTAATCATAATAAGGATTTTAATAATAAAAATAATTGATAAAATTAATAATAAAAAGAATAATAATAAATATAAAATTAATAATAATAATTAATAATAATAATAATAATAATAAAGTTATTAATAATAATAATAATAATAATAAGGATAATAAGGATAATAAGGATAAGGATATTTTAGTTTTTTTCATTATTTCTTTCTTATTCTTCGTTTATATTTTCAAACCAATGCCAGCAGTAATGCCTCTGTTGAGTCCATGCACGGTTTCACGCACGCGCATGCAGAAGATAAACAACGTCGAGGGTCGTTAGAATGTTAATTCTTTCTTACATGATAAAATTGCAGGATCTTGGAATCTAATAAATTTTCACAATAACATAAGCGTACCTTGATCCATCGTATTCCAATACTTTCTGAACAGATAATATTCGATAATCTTTGCAAGATATTCTTAGATTGTGTTTTTCTCTCTTAACCTTTCTTTCGTTATTTTTCGTATATATCTAGTGGAGAGATACAGAAAAGATTTTTTAGGTAGAGAGAGAGAGAGAGAGGTAGTTATCCATTTAAAAAATTTAAACAACACCTCTTTTCATTATCATTATCTTTACATTCCATCAATGTAAATACATCATATTATTTTATTTTAATTAAACCTAATATCTCTTTACTCAAATAACTAATGGGATTTAATATACTTAAATAATTAAACCAAAA
>JAOTBA010000008.1:9600730-9616844 GCA_025629845.1 Erythroxylum squamatum | reverse complement strand
AAATTTGCAAATTGTATACTTTACATCTGATTGGTGTTTTCTTTTTCCTGGTTTTTCATAGTTTTTCTTTGTCTTCCGCATCTGTTTCTGCAGCTCAATTCATCAAACATTTTGGTAAATATGGTGAGATTACGGATTCTGTGATAATGAAGGACAGGAAGACGGGCCAACCGCGTGGCTTTGGTTTTGTGACCTATGCAGATCCCACAGTTGTTGATCAAGTCATTCAAGACACACACATTATTAATGGGAAACAAGTAGGTTTTGTGTTTTTTTTTTCATTGAAAGACATGAACTGTTGACTCTTTGTTCCATAATCCAGAAATTGGACTTAGAATCTTTGCTTGCTTCCTTAACTTCCCAAAAAATAAAATGAACTTAGAATCATGTCTATGGTTTTCTGATATATGTTTTATTATGATATTTCTTAGGTGGAGATCAAGAGAACAATACCAAAAGGTGCTATTGGATCTAAGGATTTTAAAACCAAAAAAATTTTTGTTGGTGGAATACCTGCTTCAGTTACCGAAGGTATCTAGTCTCTACAAAGCTGGATCTTTGCCTTTGATTTTCACGATATAAAAGGTGCTTGATTAAATGTCTCCATTGCAATGGACAGATGAATTCAAAGAATTCTTTTCACAATTTGGAGAAGTTATAGAGCACCAAATCATGCGGGATCACTCAACCAATCGCTCTCGGGGCTTTGGTTTTATCACTTTTGACAGAGAACTGGTGGTTGATGATCTTTTGGCTAGGGGCAACAAGCTTGAACTTGCTGGAACCCAGGTGAGAAGAATGTGGAATACCTTTAAGTGCTCATTTTTTGTTCTTTTCTTTCTGATTCTCAATAATCTTTTCCCTTCCATTTGTCTGTCTTTTTTCAACTTTTCGGCAACGCTCTAATTTCTTGTATTTGTCAGTTAATGTAACAGAAACCATTCTTTAAAGGATTTATTCTCTTGCAACACCTCGAATTAAAACCCTATAGATGTATACTTTTGGGTTGCGCCTCTCCAAAGTTTCTTTTACAACCAGTTTCAGTTTGTAAATTGTCATTTAGATTGGCTGTTTGTCCTCTCTCTTGTCTTCTTTTGTGGTAGCCAAACTACTAAAAGCTCTATATATTAATGCATAATATAATTATGAGTAACCTCGTGGGTTCCTCAATTATTGAAGTTCAGAATGTTGATAAACTGACCAACTTATGTTCCCAAGATGTACCCTTTGTTTATTTCCTGTGAATTGCCCTGTTTTAGGAGGACCAGACCATATTTATTTCATAGTTCATTAGGGAAATTCTATGATCACAGAATAATCTTTATCATGTTTCAAGTAATGATAGGTTTTGGGCTTCAAAATGATTCCTACTCATTGATCTTTTTAACAGCATGCTTTTTCTTCTCTATGTGTGTTCTGTGTAGGTTGAGATCAAGAAGGCAGAGCCAAAGAAGCCTAATCCCCCACCGCCCTCTTCCAAACGCTACAATGACTCTAGACCTAGTTTTAACAGTGGATTTGGTGAGTCTTATGGTGGATATGGTGCCAGTGGATTTGGTACCGGTGGTGGTGGTGGCAGTTATAGAGCAGGGGGTGCTTATGGGAGTAGAGCTGGAGGTTATGGTGCATATGGTGGTAGTGAATTTGGTGGTTATGGAGGATATGGTGGCGGCGGCAGTGGAATAGGCCCTTATAGGGGAGAACCCTCCATGGGATATTCTGGTCGTTACGGGGGAGGCTTTAGCAGAGGATATGATTTTGGAGGTTATGGTGGCCCCGGTGAGAGTTATGGTGGATATGGTACGGGTTATGGCAGCAACTATGACACCAGCCTTGGGGGTGGCTATGGAGCTACTGGTGGAGGTTCCTTCTATGGAAGTAGAGGAGGATATGGTGGTGCAGGTACTGGAAGATACCATCCTTATGGGAGATAGATGGTTCTTGAAGCCAAGATTTAGGAAATATATGGCGCAAGGGCATTGTGGGTTGTCTAGATTATGGTATTGAGGTTGAATTTTACAATTTTGTTGGCTTTCTTTCACCTAGTCAAAGGAGGTTCTTGGTATTCTTTTCTCTGAATATTAGCCCGTCTAATCATCTTTTCTCTTGCCAAGACCAGAAGACCGAAGAAACCATTTGTTCCTTGTTTTAACACCATGAAGTGCAAATTGGACAAAACATTGTATCCTTACTCAAAGAACACCTGAGACTTAAATTGCACTTACATGAAAACTTAAATTCTGTTGTACTACCAAATAAAAACTTAAAAATTATGTTGTTGACTTATAGATGGTCTTGTGTGAGTCCGTTCTTCGCTATCTATTTCTGAAGAAATGCTTTCTGAAGACGATGGTTTTTCCAACACAACAGAACTGCCGTGGAGCATTTTAACTTGGGAATGAAATTGAAATTTTTTTAAAATATGGAAAAAGATTGTTCAAAATTTTAAAGTTTAATTATAAAAGAAGCTGTTGCAAAATTAGTTGTTTTATTTTAATTTATAGAAATTAATTAGTTTATAAAAAATTGATTAATTAACTGAAAATTTTATCAATAAAAATTAATAAGTTTATAAAAATTGATTAATTAATTGAAAATTTTAACAATAAAAATTACTAAATTAAATTAGACAAAAAATTGAAAATCAAAGTTTTAAAACATGGATTAAACCATCTATTTTGTAATCTTTAAAAATATATTATTTGTTCAACTGCTTTGATTTTTTATTTTTGATTTTTTTGAGTTTTTTAAATTTATAAAAATTTATTTTTATTTTTTTGTTATAATATGATATATTATGCATCAAATATATATTATTTAATTGTTTAATATTTAAAGTTTTGATTAATATAAATAAATGGGTTGATTATCAAAAAAACTCAAATTTTTGTCAAATTTTCAAATATAGTCTAAACTTTAAAAAGTTACAATAAGTTGCTCAACTTTCAATTTTTTCAATTATAACCCGAATTTCAAAAAATAACAATAAAATAATCAAACTTTTATTTTTTTTAATTCTAACTCAGCGATAGTGTTCCCGTTAAATTTGATGACATGACTTGTCACGTATTTTAAAAATCTTAACTATTAATACACGTCAGCCAAAATTAACACATCAAATAAAGATTAATAAAACGACGTCGTTTAATCACATAATAACAACGACGTTGTTGTTTAAAAATGACCTAAATCAGATTACGTAGCCTCAATGACCTTACGCTTTGATTTCAGTTTTTTCCTTTTTTTCTGTATGTTCTCTCGACACCCTTACCCTTCGATTTTTAAATTTCGCAACCCCAACACCCATATGCTAAGGGCATCAGAAGAACGAATTAAAGAAAAACTTACTTGTGTAATACGCTGTAATGCAAGAGTAATTTGGGGCGTAAGGAGAACAAACATAAAACAAATGACTGAGGGAGAACAATAGATAACGTCAGACTAGGAGAAAATTGAAAATTTGAGCATTTTATTGATGCTTTTTAAAGTTTGGGCTAGAATTGAACAAAGTAAAAGTTTGGACATTTTATTGCTACTTTTTAAATTTTGAGTTATAATTAAAAAATTAACAAAAATTTATGTTTTTTTAAATAATTAATCGTAAATAAATTTTCGAAACATTTGCGTAAAGAAAAATATTTAATGAGTGAAAAAAAGATGAGTTGAAGGTGTGAATTAATATTTAATACTAAAACTTTGTGGTTTGCTTTGCCGCTGAGAGTGAGAGACACGTCGATTATCTGTTAAAATTTCTGGCTTTCTTTATATACACGAAAATAAGTTATTGAAAAACTAAGAAGCAAAAGAAGAAGATGGCAATGGTGTCATGGAATCTTGGAGCTCATCAGAAGGTGCGAGTTCTAACTTCTAACAATCCCACTAAAGTTTACGGTTGCTTGCTCAGTCATTTCGTTTGAACTGGAAAATCTTGAAAGGAATTAGATGAAAAGAAGTAAATAAGCAATTTTTATAGTGTTTTGATTTGTGTAAGGTACTGAATTTTGGCAGACACCGGGTCTTCATGTTGTGTGTAGAAAGAAGGAACGAGACAGAGATCATTTCCACCCTTACAAAGTCATTGAAATCACCCCTCCACCCAAGAATCTTGGCATTCGTTGCTTTCCTCCTGTGAGTTTTTGGGTTTTGTTTGTTCTTGGTTCTATTGATAATCTTTTCAGATTGCAACTGCTGTTAATATTCTGAGAATTCGCTTTGTAGTTTAAAGGTTTGTAAATTGTAAGATAGGAACTGTATTAACGTCTTCTTATTAATACCATGCCAATTTGTTAACTTGGTGAGAAGTCATGAACCTTTTTCTGGGTTTTAAGCGATTGGGATTGCAAGGGTTTGAGAATTATTACTGATCTGCGGAATAGGGTAATAACTAGAAAGCTATGAAAGCCCCTTAACTAGAAAATCATCTATAGCTGTCCTCTCGGTTAACAGGTATGTTATCATGTTGATCAGGATATCTGTTCTAGATGCATAATACTTTGACATGGAATCGAGACATTTAAGTAGAAATATGATCTAATATGGTATTTGGTTTCATAGCTTGTAAAATGTTGATATGGTTGAGACAATCACAGTCCTTGTAATTCCTGAGCCAATTAGTTTCAAGATTGTGATGCGAGGGATGGTTATATCGCAGCATCTTGTATGGCAGTAAAATTTCATTTATGATGTCAAACTGTTTTGACAGTAGAGAAGTGAATTTTTCTTGGAGATTCAATTTAGGAGAGAAATATCATAAATCAATGTTTGTTAATGAAGTGCGTTTGTTTCTTTTGAGATAGCAGTCCAAGATGAAAAGTGAAGAGGTAATGTTTAGTGTATAAGTTTAGCTCTCCATGTGAAAAGGTTCCAAAGAGAAAAGTGAGGAAATGATTACATGAAAAACAGATTGATATTTGCATCATATTACTTATGTAAGTAGAGGCGGTATACAGTATACTTCAGTAACTCAAAATTTATCGTAAAGCAGAAAAATAACCTTTGGGGATGGAGATATACTTCATGCAGTGAAAGACAGATTGGGTGCTGTATCTCGAGGGGTGCTTATATAACTGTCAGGATTTTTTCTCATTTCTTAAAAGAGTTGGTTAAAAGTACGTGGAATACCTCTTTCACTGAAGGCGTTCACAAAAAACAGAAATGCAGAAAGTTTTACAGCAGTTTTTACACATAAGATTAGGTTCTGAAGCGTTTTGGGGTTAGCTCTCTCTGAATGTACTAATTTCCTGACTGTACTTAAACACACAAATTAACCCTAGTAAAATTGTGCTTGTAATTTCACCTCTAAGTCTCCGTATGATCTAAGAATAGGATTAGCTATGGAATCAAATTTTGTGTTACTAGGCTAGAGTTGATTGTAGATGGTTGATATGCCTCCATGTATTCAGATAGAAAGAGTATAACTTATCTGTAGTTTATGTTCTTACAAACGAAACTTGAGCAGTTTCTTTAAACCAAGTCATTCATCCCAAGGGAATAGGCTCAATCTAACTTGCGTAGGAACAAACAGAAATGACATTATTGTATCGTCTTCAACATATTTCTTATGTTCTTGTATTTGGACTTTGGTTGGCAGAACATGCAATGTGGGGAAAGTGTTACAATAGAAGGCCAAGCATATACGATCTCATCCGTAACTCACCGCTACCAGCTCCGGAAGGGAAAGTATGAACCAAGTGAGAAGAGACTTGATGTCTTGTCCACTGGAAGATACATCTTAAACTTATATCTTGAAAATTTACTAGACCAATCCTGACATCTTATGATCAACTACATTTAATCCAGTTGTTTTAGCATTTCGAGCATTGCCGTAAGAATTCAGGTATCCTAAAGTTCATGTAGAGGAAGTATCATAACCAGCTCTGTATCAGCACACCAGGTGAAGGAATGGATGGCTCTACTCATCATGAAACCTATCTGCATGTCTCTTCAGCTCTTCTTTTTGCTGCCAGGCAATAACTCCAAACTAGTTTTTCATATCATACGGTGAGTACATCCGTCGAAATGGACATCGCTGCCCAATTTCTTAGTTTGTTTAAAAAGAACCAGATCATGGCATTTCATTCTCAGTCAAAACATATGTCAATGTCACCACCGCGAAGTACAAAATTCGGAGTCTCCACCACCAAAGCTCAACCGGTTCATGTCGGAGGGAATGTGCTGTAGAGAAAAAGGATTTCTTGGTAAGTTGTGCACAAGAATTATTGACGCTGGAGACTTTAAAAGTTTGATTAATATGTTTACCCAATTATATGATAAAAAGTATTATAGTAAATGATAAATTGATCCTAACACATGCAAATAATATATCAAAAGTACCTATAAATAAGAAAGGTTAAATGAGAAAAATCAATTTGGTTCAAGAGTTTATGACGTGTCAGATTTTATCAAATTCTTCACCTATGTATTACATATTTTATATTGTGAGAAATATACTGTATGTCCAAGATTATGCTATTAATGTTTTGTTTGGGTTAATTAAAGAGATAGCATATTTAAAAGTGTATAATATTTTGAAAATTTTTAATTTACTGCCAAAATTTTTAAAAAAATTCAATTTAGTGATTAAGTTTTTATTTTAGTGATTAACTTTTCAAAATTTATATAAATTGGGACAAAACATCATTTTTGTTGAGGTGGTTAGTAGATGAACATCTATCTGGCATTTTACAAACATATCATATCAGTAAAAATAACCTTTTGATTTGATTTATACAAGTTTTAAAAGGTTAATTACCAAATTGAAAAATAATCTCAAAATTTTGGATACTTTTGAATCCGTTATAAACTCTATTTTTTATAATATTAAGGGCATATATTATGGGGATGGCAGTTATGGCTTGAACTGCCAGGCCCAACCTGACCTGGTCTGACTGAGAGTGATAAAATGACGTCGTTTTTTAAATTTTCTTCAAAAAAATTAATAAATCGGGCTAAGCTGACCTGATTTGCCCGTGACCCGTTGCATAAAATTAAAGCAAGACTTATTATTTATACATAAGTTTTCTATTAATTGTTTGTTAGACACAGCAAACGACATACAAAAATAAATAAAAGGTTAATTATTCATATCATCTAACAAATTTTATATAAGTAAGTGATAGATTGTTATTACTATCTAAATTATTATACAAGAGAGTAAATTAATATTTTGGACAAATATATTTATATTCAAAGATGATATATGTATTTGATTAAGAATATTTATTTACCTATAATCGACTTTCATTAGTATTTGAATTATGAATAATATATTGAAGAACATTTTTATTCAACAATAAGTCACTTATTGGTACACTAATAGTAAAACTCACGACCGTATATAAAGTAAATTGGATTGCAGAATATGCAAAACTATATTATTGAGATGACTAACATTCCAATAAAGTTGAAATGATAGTTTTTGTTTTGAACTTAATGTCTTGTAAGTATGGACCTTTTCAAATTAACTATAATGTTATGAAGGAAAAGTGATGCTAATGAATTATCTAATAAGCTTACTCAAAAGGAAGCAAGATTGGAAAATTAAAGGAATCATTCTACCAACATAGTACGTTAAAAAACTAGTAAAGGATTGAAAGTAAAAGCCATTAATTTTAAGAAGAAGAAATACCTTGCTAATCTTACACAGACGTATCAAAAGGAATAAAGGACGTACAAATATAAATCATATATGAAAGTTGGATAATAGTAGAAAGATTACCTAAAGCATAAGGCTTGATTCGAAAAGAAAAGTAAATATTATGTTTATATATTTCAAATCAAATTTGTGTGAAGTTCCTCTTAATTCTCGATAGTTTGATATTGATGTTATTCCTATATTTCCAATATGAAGTAGGAATTTTTTACAATCCAAACGATAATTTTCTCTTTATGAGAAATTTTATGAAGGATCCAATTGAAGGCATAGGGACTTATCTTTTAATCTGAGTTCTGGTCATCAGTTAGATCTTTTGGAAACTCTTTATATACCTTCGATTTCAAATAACCTAATTTTTGTTTCAAAACTTAATATTTTTGGGTAAGAAGGTGATTTTAGGTATGGTTGTTTCAATTTATTTAAGAACGCTTTATTTATTGGTTATGTTGCCCTTAATGAAGGTTTATATAAATTAAAACTTCATAATGAATTTGTTGAATCTTTACTTATCATTAATGGTGTTGCTAGAATTAAATGTAGGGCATGAGATGGAAAATCTTATTACTCGTGACATAAACACTTAGATCATATATCCAAAGGTTGGAAATATTAATAAAGAATGAGATTCTTTCAACTTAGAGTTTACTGATATAAATACATTTCTATATTATATTAATAAAAAGACGACAAAACAAAATAAGAAAAGAGCCGCAAGAAGTACCCAGCTTCTTAGGATTATGCGTATTGTTATTTGTGGACCTCTTAATGATCCATATTTTAGTGGAGATAATATTTATATTAACTTTATTAATGATTTTGTACAATAAGGTGTTGTCCATTTGCTTAAGAAAAAAATCTTAAGCAGTAGATGCTTTTAAGGCACACATGATCAAAGTTAAAAGGAAATTAAATAAAAAGAGTGAAAGATATCAAATATGATAAGTTAGGACAATATCTAGGTCCATTTACAAAGTTTCTTAAAAGATATAGCGTATGTATACTGTATATTATATCAAGCACAACTTCAAAAAAAATGGTGTGGCAGAAAGTTGTATTAGGGATATAGTTAGGAGTATAACGAGTAACTCTTCACTACCTAAATCTTTATAGATATATACCTTTAAAAATTTTAAATATTTATTAATTGTAGTCCCTAGTAAGGTAGTTTTAAAAACTTATGTTAAACTGTATATTAGAAGGAGACCCAGCTTGAGACATTTATATGTTTGTGATTACGTAGCAAAGGCAAGGGTTTATAATCCATATAAAAGAAAATTATATTCTTAAATGATTAGTAGTTACTTTATAGGTTACCTAAAGAAATCTAAAGGATTTAAATCTTATTCTCCAAATTATACTCCTAAAATTGTGAATATTGAGAATGCTAGATTAATTGACAATGGTGAAGTTAGTGAGAGTAATAAACAATCAAATATGGATATTAAGAAGTACAGGTAAATGTTCCTTTACTAGTAAAGGCTTCTTGTTCTATAGTCGTTCCAAATATTGTTTCAATAATTAATAAAAATTTAGATAATATTTACCTTATCTAAATTTTTAATAGTATAGGGTTATAGTTAAGTGTAAATGGGTTTCTAAAACCAAACGTGGTTCAAATAATAATGTTAAATGATATAAAGAGAAATTTAAATTTTCATCTATCAAGAAAGACTCGTAAAGGATTAAAATGGTGTTAGTAACTCAATATAACTTGTGTTAAATGGATGTGAAAATAGTTTTCTTAACGGGGATCTTGAAGAGAAAGTGTTTATGGACCAACTTGAAGGTTTTCCAACAAAACCCCAATAGCTATCTAAATTTAAAAAGTCAATATATGGTATTAAATAGGCTTCTCGATAATGTTATTTTTAAGTTCAATAATATTGTATCGTCTTTTAGTTTTCAAATGCAATTGATAAATGAATATATTGAAATATCAGTGGAAGTAAGTTTATTTTCTTGATCATATACGTTGATAATAACTTAATTGTTGCTAATGATTTGGGCATGTTACATGAAAAAAGTATTTTCTCTCTAAGACTTTAGAAATGAAAGATACGAGGGACACATTTTATAAGATAAGAATTGAATTTTTTCCATGATATGTCATAAGGATTGTTAAGACTATCTTAAAAAAGTTATATCATAAGAATTTTAAAGAGATTTATTATGGACAATTGTTTAGCAGAAATTGTTTCAATTTTTTAAAAAAAGACAAATTTAGTTTTATATAATGTCTAAAGAATAATATATAACAAAAAAATAATGGAACCAATTCCTTATGCTTCGATTATAAGTAGTTTAATATATTTGTAAACTCGTACAAGACTGAATGCCAGTTTTACGGTTATAATGTTAGATAGATATCAAAGCAACCTTAAACCATTCATTGAAAGACTACAAAGAAAGTATTAAGGTACCCACAAGAAACAAAGAACTACATACTTATATATTCAAAGTTTGATCATCTAAAAGTTATCAAATACTCGGACTCAAATTTTGGTGGATGTCTTAATAGCAAAAAATTTACATTTAGTTACCTGTTTCTTTTAGAAATGGAGCAATAATATAAAAGATTGCTAAACAATTACTCCATCCATTAATTATGGAAGCAAATTTTATGACGTATTTTAAAGCCACAATCAATGTTTTGTGATTAAGGAGTTTTATGTTGGGACTTGGGATTGTTAAAAGCCATTACCAACTGTCATAACCCATATTTGTTATTTTATCATACAAAGTTACTTATGTTAAACTTTCAGGATTTAGTTTTTGTACACTTGAAGTTATACTATTCACTTTTATGATTAGTCTAAATGAGACAATAGAATAAGTTTAGTATAATGTTAACTAGTTTTGCTTAATCCTAATTAACAATTAAGTAGATAAACAATTATATTGTTCACTCAACTATATAATTGAAGTAATCAATTAAAATTTTAAAAATGCAATTAATATTTTTCTTATCCATTAAGATTTACACTTAACAGAGACAAATAATTCATCCAAGCATTTATAAGCAAAAACAAGTCATATAAGAAAAATCTCTTTGTTTCAAGATGTTTGCTATTGTTGATTTCTTCACACACACACACACACATATTATTTTATAATATATATGAGAATTATATGTTAAAGATCATCAGATTAATATTTTGTTTAGATTAATTAAACTTTACATCTTTAGCTTTACATCTTAATGTCGATGTAAAGAAAGTATCATAAGCAACTTTATATTGTTGAAAATGTGACTTTGAAACAGTCAAAGTTGTTATCAGAATATTTTCTTTAAGTGCAGATTTTATGCTTATTTTATGATGATTTAGTTTAAATGTTATCCGATTTTTGAATTTTAGTTAGAGAAAGACTGTATAAATTGACAAGCTTCTGCTAAATAAAAATATAGAGTCTTCTCTATACATATCTCTTCCTAAAATAAACCAACGTAGTGGTATCAGAGCTCTCTTGATTTTAAGGGACCTCTAAACCTATAACTCATAACTCATTCTACGCCTTCCCACACTACAAATCAAAAACTACACATTAATGGATTCAGAATCATCTTTCACTGCTATTACTCTGCCAGTGTTTGATGGTAGAAATAATCTAAGTTGGGCTGTCGAATGGAGGCCTTCCTTAAAGCGAATGACTTGTGAGAAGCTGCAGATGAAAACTACGACATTCCGAACTTGCATGCAAATCTAACGGTGGTTCAAATCAAAATCCAAAAAGAAAAGAAACAGAGGAAGTCCAAAGCAAAAGCTTGCCTGTTTTCAGCAGTCACACCAACAATTTTTTTCATAATCATGACGCTCAAGACGAGCAAAGAAATTTGGAATTTCTTAAAGGAGGAATATGCGAAGAATGAAAGAATCAAAGGAATGCAAGTCCTCAACTTGATTAGAGAATTTGAGATACAAAAAATGAAGCAGTCAGAAACGATCAAGGATTACTCCAACAAGCACATTGCCATTGTCAATAACGCAAGATTTCTTGGTTCTAATTTTGATGATTTTAGAATAGTTCAAAAAATTCTAGTAACCATCCCAAAAAGATTTGAGGCTACAATTTCATCACTCGGAAACTCAAAGGGTTTGGCAAAAATCAATTTGGCAGAATTGTTAAGTGCATTACTGGCACAAGAACAAAGGAGACTCATGAGGCAAGAAGGAATCATGGAAGGCACTTTTCCAATAAAGTCATACAACAAAAAGAGGATTAATAACAACAATGCTCAGAGTTTTCCACCATGTTCATATTGCAAGAAAACAAATCACTAGAATACAAGTGCTAGTGGAGGCTAGATGTAAGATGCAACAAGTGTGGACAACTAAGACATGTTGCAAGGATACGTAAAGTGCAACAACATGTGGGAGAAGCCAAGCAAGCTGTAAACAATCAACTTGAGGAGGAGGAGTTATTTGCAGCATCATGCCTAGCCAACTACAATTCAAATGAAAGCTAGCTTATTGATAATGATTGCACAAATCACATGACCTTTGATAAAAGGATGTTAAGAGAAATTGATACAAGTTTTATCTTCAAAGTCCAAACTACATTGAAGCAAAAGGAAAGAGGACTATAGTAATTAAAGGGCATTTAGGTTTGAAGTTAATTTCTGATGTCTTATATGTTCCTATAATAAACCAAAATCTGTTGAGTGTTTGTCAGTTGCTCAATAAAGACTTTAAGGTACTGTTTGAAAATGACTGTTGCATGATTAAGGATGTAATGGATAGAGAAGTGTTCAATATCAAAATGAAAAATAAAAGATTTGCATTGAATTTTACGAAAGAGAACCACGCTGGTGATGCTAAGGAAGATATAATTAACATAAAGACCTCTATATATGATGAAAACAAAATGAGTTCTTCAAGTTCAAGAACATCTACAAAAAAAAGGCCAACAAGGTGGATCATTCCTTCATTGTGGAAGACAAAGGAAGACTTGACTGCTTGAAAATGACATATGGAAAAGTTCATGATAAGCACAAACGAAAAAGAAAAAGAAAAAGAAAAGATGCTTGGAGTTTGCAGTATCAAAGTCAAGGAGGAGTGTTGAACATGTGATTTTGAAACAATCAAAGTTGTTATCAAAATATTTTCTTTAAGTGCAGATTTTATGCTTATTTTATACTGATTTAGTTAAGATGTTATCCGATTTTTGAATTTTGGTTAGAGAAAGACTGTATACATTGACAAACTTATGCTAAATAAAAATATAGAGTCTTCTCCATACATATCTCTTCCTAAAATAAACCAATATATATCAGCACACTAAATAGAGGAATGAATGGTTTACTTATCATGAAACCTATGTAAAAGTATCTCAGGTCCGTTTTTCATTGCTGTACATGCTAAGGAATGTGATGTAGAGGGGAAAAAAAGGAGACTTGGTTGTTGTGAACTTAAATGATTGATTAAGAAAAAAAGGAAAAAGGTGTCGTACATTGCACACTCAGAATGATTATTTTCCAAACATGCCCTTACATGATTATTGACATTGCTCCTATAACTTTGAAATATTCATTTAATTTTCCCACATTAGAACGTGTCGTAATCTCATCCATTCATTTAACTGCCCCCACTCAAACAGTTCTCTATGATAAATGACTAATATCGTGGAAGTACGCCACTACGTATGATGATACCGTACTTTTTGAAGCCTAGAGTGTTATCGATAGGACCCACTTAACTACTGACTTAACTATAACATTTGTAAGGTTGTAATGTAGTGTTCGATTAATTTATGTATGTGACAAATAATCAATGTTTTAAAAACTGGATCAAAAGTTATAAAAGCTTTTTAAGGTTTAAAAGGTTCAATCGGTACTAAACCGTTATAAAAATGGCTAAAGACTGAATAAATAAAAAAATTTAAAATATAATTGAAAGAGATTGTCCTTACCCATTAAAGAATTTAAAGTGTAATTGAAAAAAGAGATTGTTAATTGAAAATTAATTGATTTATTTTAGTTTATAAGAATTTATTACAATAACAACTCCCAATAGAAATATCACTGAAGAGCAGGGTCTAGGGAGATTTAACAGTACACAACTTTACCCCTAATTAGTAGAGACGTTGTTTCTAAATTTATAAGAACTTATTAATTAATAAAATTGACTGATTAATTACTAAATTAGTTGATTTTTAAAAACAAGAGTTATTAAAGTAAATCGAACAGAAAAATTAAAAATCGAACCAAAATGTAAGATAGTTCAAAATTTTTACAGCTAAACTGATCAAACCGATTAGATTTCTAATTCATCACAAATAATATATCAAAAGATTAATGGGATGGAGACGGACCCACAAAGCAAACAGGCTGCATTTCTGCTCCTACACGTTGTCTCTAAAAAGACCATATTATCCTTAGGGATTTATTTAACCATTGGCTTGGATCATAATATCATGTGTCGGAGGCATCCACATGTAGCCATGTGAGACATCCCTCTTTTAGGGATGGCAAAAGGGTCAAGGCCCGGCTAGGCCAAGCCTAGGTTTATCGGGCCTTAAGGCAAACTTTGGGGCAGACTTGAGCTGTCCAGGCTTGACACTTCAAAACAAAATGACATATTTTTTGTTGAAAACAACGTTATTTTCTACTTTTAACTTTTTTAAAAATATTTGGTCAGACCAAGCTCAGGCTCAGGCTCAGACCGTCTCTGGCTAGGTCGGACTCGGGCTCAGGCTGGGGCTCAAGCCCGCACACCAGTGAACAAAGACTCCGGCCCGACCTATTGTCATCCCTACCCTCTTCCCGCAACAATTAACTGTAATTATTATTATTATTATTCCTAACTTTGAGCTCCAAAGAAAGTTTGAACTTGGGGAAAGTTCTACAATTCCGAAGCCCAACACTAACACTAAGCCCAATCTTCTTGATCATTTCTAAGAAGCTTATGATTCATGACCTCCTATTTAGATTGATTCGAAAATAGACTGTTTTATCCAAGTAATGGACAAAATGGATGAGGACATGTCATACTCAGATGATGACAGTGGTGGACCACACTTTTTCTTTACACCTCCTTGCTAGAAAGACTCTTTCTTATCTTTTAGCATATTCTTATCTTTTAGGAATATTATTAGGACCTAATATCTCCCTAATAATTCCTCTTTTTACCATTTGCTTTTGTATTCTAGTATGCATTATTGTACTATAGGAATCTTTTCCCTAAACTTGTTTTTCTTCATCCTCCTCTCTTAATCTATAAAAACAAGGTTTCTTTCTTGCTATAACCAAGTAGAAAAATCAATAAAATTTTTGTTTTGTACCTTATAGCTTCTTTTTAAGTTCTCTCTCTTCTGAAAGCTTGATTTTTGAATAATGTAGCCATAATCATAAAGAAAGACAAGCATGCTCTACACTTGCATCTTTATGAGGATCTTGTGTATTATAAAGTATTGAACTATAGATCATGTTTGAGGTTTTAGTTAAACGGGGAAAGATTGGTCAGTTTAGATTTCTAAAAGACAGACTTTGAGAATTGATGCCCACATAGATGAGAAGGGTTTGTGTCTCTGCTAGCATATCTGAAATCTAAACTACAATTAACTTTTGTTTATCTTTGATCTCTTATAGAATTTGTTATATAATTCACTTGATTGATATATAGGTTGGAAACTTGACATTGCCTATACTACTTACCAAAATGCACTAATTGGTACTTTGCTGACATCCATCAACAATAAAAGTGTCATCCTTACCATTGGCCCTGATTTTAATATCAGGCTGAATGATCCTACTCTATCTGAAAGACTCCAAGTTCATATCCAAATTACTAGATCAAAATAAGATCTTACAACAATTATGGCTACTCTGCATCATCAAATGGTCTATCACTTACCAAACCATGTTATAGATCTTAAATTTCCTAATTCCACTTCTAATGCTTTGATATGGTAGCAAATAGATCTTATAACTAGACTACCATCATCCAAATTCTAAACAGCTACCTCCAATAGAGATTGAAAAGTTTATGCCTACAAAATGAATTACTAATTACCAAAAAATGTTCCATGCTCATCATGAACATTCCTTTCATACAACTACTCCACCTATTCTCAGGACACAAAGAAATGGATCGGTGAAATCCCTCTACATTAAGCCCAATGCAGATCACCTTCAGGTATATCTGGCCCTATTTTGATGCTTCAACCAACATTCTCACAAAGAAGGTAAATATGAACCTCCAATCCATTACATCAAACCTGATGGAGAACCTGTATACATCATTCATCATCATGGACATTTTATCTAGGATGTAGATGTAACACCCAAATACCCCCTGGGAGGATACATGGATGCCACCCAGAACAGAACAACAAAACCAAACATCACACTGATATTTATTTTATTTAGAAACTCAAACCCACACAAATATATTACATATCGTAAATCTCAGAACAAAAATCCAAAGAATATTTACAAGCCCAAACAAAGGAAACAGAATACAT
>JAOTBA010000008.1:9585904-9598116 GCA_025629845.1 Erythroxylum squamatum | reverse complement strand
GGATGACCTGCCATGAGATTATCACATGGATGTCCTATTCTAATGTCAGTGATAATCTCATCATAGCAATGGTGCAAATATCCTTAGACTTGAGGTACTCAAGGATATCTTGGATACTGATCCTGTGCTTTGACATCATTCCTTGTTGCCTCAAGATGAGGTTGCTCATAGGGTGGTGATTGGGTACAACAATTGGTATTCGAAGGTAATTGGGTAGCCAATAAAGAATTCACCACTCCTGATAGAAGGAGATGATACCTACGGCCTCTTATCGGGGTCATTACTCAGGAGTCTCTGGCCAGAGCTGTTATGTGTCATGAAGAGAGTCTTCAATGACACATAGAGTAATGAGATCTTATGACAAGAGCTAACATCACTTAGACTAGATGTGACGTAGTCAATCTAGTGGGAGTTGGCACATAGCCCATACGTCGAACCAAGTGGGGTATAGAATAATGAAGGGACGAATTACACGATAATTGTCTATGGAAAGGTTCATAAATGGGATAATTAACTATCGAAGAGTTCGTGTGTTAATACACTTATGTTTCGGTAAATTGGCATCAAGAAACCCTTCATGAATTGCTTGAATTAAGAGTTAATTCAAGTGGCATAAAACCATCCATGATTTGCTCGAATTAAGAGTTAATTCAAGTTCCCAAAATAACCAGAAATTTAAAGGTCACATGCATAAAAAATCGAATGAAAAATAAAGTGTGCATGGCTGTCATTGAAGTAGGCCACGATTGTGACCGAAGGCACGACAGATAATGTATAAGTGAGTTCTTCACTTATGTACACATGAACTAATAAGTTAAAAATACACTCAAGTGAGAGGATAAGGAGTCCAGAAGTGTTCTGGAGTTACAAAGAAGTGGTCTTGAGTCTTATTCATTCAATTTATGCAATTGTTACATAAATCTAATTGCATGTAACATAATCTTGATCTATCTCTCCATTTAAGTATTCACTTGAACTCGTCTTGTTTGGTGCTCTAACCACCCTTACATACTACTTTTTCTTCTTCTTTGTGTGTTCATGAGTGATAAAGGAAGGTGTTTGGTGGTTGCTACAACCCAAACAAGGAGAAGATTAAAGAAAGGAGGAGCATTATCAAAGGTACATGTGTTGAAATTTCATGTTCTTATAATCTGTGTATGCATGCATCTAAGATCTAGAATTTGGGGATGTCGTGGGGTTGGAATTTAGATTTCGACACTTCCGTTGCCTTGTTGTGGATGTGATGCATGAATCCATGGCTTCCTTATAGTGGTATCAGAGCCAGATTATGCATGTATAAGATGATCTATTGAACATGTGCAAACTGTTTGCTGGGTTGTGACTAACATGCATGTTGATTTCAAAAATTCGTATAAATTGTAGAAAAATATTTTTTTTCTGATTTTCTTTCACAAAAATGTTTATAAGATGTTATATTATGTTTTTATAAAAGTAAATTTCAATTGAATGTCATTTTCAATTTTATTTAGAATTAATATCCAGTCTATTCATATGTTGGTTTTTGGAAATTTCTAGAAAACTGAATGCATGTGCTGATTTTGAAAATTTCTTAATAATTCTAAATTTTTTTTGATTTTCTTTCAAAAAAATGTTTATAAGATGTTATATTATGTTTTTGTCAAAGGAAATTGCAATTGAATGTCATTTGCTATTTGATTATGATTTTAGTTTCAGCCTGTTGCATGTGTGTAGTTCTAGGAAATTATGGAAATCTGATAAACATGCATGCTTGTAAATTCCATATTAATTTTATAAAAATTGTTTTAATGAATTTTCTGCATGGACATGCAAGATAAGATGTTGCCACGTGTATGAGATGCTTGACACTTGTTTTTAAAGTGATTATCTTACGCATGCATGATGTAGAGTATGACTAGTGTTAGAAGTAATATGACAAGTATCATAGACGTGTGATGTGCTGGCTTATTCCCTTAAATTAATAAATAATTCCTAGGAATTATTTTCTGGAATTTTTTATTAGGTACATTTAGAATGAGTATAAGACTCTGGAATTTTTCCAGATTCAATTAATAAATCAAGTCAAAATCAACAATGGTCAGGTTTTTGAAAGTTGATGGAGTTGACTTGTTTAATGACTTATGTGTATGTGTTTCGGTTATAAGACCTAAAAAATTTAATGAGCTAAGAAATGTATTATTTTGATGCTAGTAGCATGCTAAATGCAAGTGCTTGAAATTAGGGTTCCGGAAAATTTCTGGACATCGAATTGTTCTCTTTAGTATCTAGTAGGTTAACTCATTTATCTTGATGATTTTGGCCGTCAAGATATTTTTTGACTTGTGTCAAAATTGTCTTAATAAATTTGAGATGACCTAGGGATGTTTTAGATGACTAATTGATGTTCGGGAATTTTGGAAAACCCTAGGGATTAATTTAGAATTAATCCAAGTAAAGCATTGTATTTATAGTGTGATTAGAAAAAGACATGTTTACTAGAATTAAAGTGTTTATTTTGGACATCAAAATAATTGAAATTTTAGGGTTCCTAATAGAATCACATTCATAATTTGAATTAGCCGAGACTAACTCTAGTACCCGATTCGGTTCAAGAGTTGAATCGAATCACAAACTTTTGATACATAGTCAAGTCACTACCTAAATTAAACCTCCTTTGTGTGATACATGCATTATAAGCATTTTAAGGGTGGTTATGGGCATAGGCTTAATTTAATTGAGTTGTCCACAATCTAAATATATATATATGTTATATATATATATATAATATCATCCAAGTATTGATGAGACCTAAGAATAAATCCCTCAACTGAAATATTAGGACTTACACCTTCCATTGATATGACAAGAACCATAGTTCTTTTAGAGTTGGGTTGTTGGGCAAACCCAAGCCTGCTCTACACGAATATGTTTAAACCATGAAAATTAGATTTTCGGATTAATGGGTTGGTCCTAACTGGAAGTGTTGATTTATTAGGCAAACCCAAGGTCAACGTGGATAGAGGCGAAGTTAGGTTATGTACATGAGATGTATACGAATCAAGAGTTGATAACCCAATAAGTGTGTTAAATCAACAGTTGATGGCACAAGTCGATAGTTGCATAACTGAATGCAATTGGTATGAATGATACCTACCGATTGACCTAAGGTGGCTTGTTGGGCAAATCCAATGTCATTCTTATTGATATTGGACAACGATCCATTAGGAAAACTATAAGTTTTCTCGAATTCGTAGTGAGGGCTATGGATTTAGATAAAAATAGTGGGACCCTTAATGCATGTGATTAAAGTCCTTATCGATATGCATTAGTGTACATTTTAACACTTTCTCTCATTCTTCTAGGAGACTACATCAAAGGGGATATGTTTCCATTGCAATAAGGAAGGATATTGAAAGAGGAACTACAAAGCCTATCTGGATTCGCTAAAGCAGAAGAAGGCATTAAATGCTCTATCGTCTACTTCAGGTATGCTATTTGTCATTGAGGTTAATACTATTTCTGATCATAATATTTGGGTATTAGATATCGGATGTGGCTCACACATATGTTGGGCCCCACACCCACCTTTCGGTGTTTGGGGGTTATATCCCGGCGTGTTGCTAGATAACAACAAAACCTTGAGGTCACGAGTTCGATTCGTGGCTAAAGAGGATTGGCTCAATGGTGAGAGGCGTCCACTTAAGTGGAACAAAACCTTTAATGTTGGGCGGCTCAATGGTGAGAGGCGTCTACTTAAGTGGAACAAAACCTTTAATGTTGGGCGGCTCAATGGTGAGAGGCGTGTTGCTAGATAACAACAAAACCTTGAGGTCTTGGGTTCGAGTCGTGGACTCACCCTTGACCAAAGAGGACAATACCAATTTGTATTGGATGCCGCAGTATAACCCGCAAACACACGCCGTGATATAACCCCCAAACACCTACGGGTGGGGTGTGGGGTCCAACAAAAAATCCAACCTTTCCCATCCACTGGAAAATATAAAGCTCCTTAACAAAAGTTCATTGCAACTCTTGCACCAACATCTACTCCAGAAACATCTGGATAATCCACCCCTGAGCAATCTTCCGAAATATCTTAGCCATCTTCAAAAGAGTCAAAACAATTTCATGATTTATCTAAACTAGCTTAGATTATGATAACTATGCCTAAACCAACTGAAGTTGAACCATATATCAATGAAGCTGAATCAACAAGAACTTAACCATGTAGACCCTCACCACCACTAGCACAAGTACCACCCACCAAACCTACTTTAGGACCCTAGTTTACATTTGATGATCTTCCAATTAAAAAATAAAGAGAACACCTCCATGAATTTGGCGCATGAATTGATTACAGATAACTCGACCAAATAATCCCTTACAAGATATTTTGTCTGAATTTACTTCTTATTTTACTAGCACTTTATGGGAATGGTGGTAGAGCCTACATGACCATCAAAGACTCCAATATATTCAAGTCACCTCTACAGGAATTCTTCTTGGAGTTATTAATGAAGAATTCATTGGTGATTTTCAGCTTATTGATAAACAAATTAGACAAGAGTATTTTGAGATGAAATATTGTTCACTGGATAGAAGGGATTTGCATAAGCATTTTCAACAAATGACGGAATGATATTATTTCTTATTGGATTCAATGATGTCAATCTCCATTATACATATATCTTTTCTCTCCGAATGAATTACAACCAGAACTCCAAAGGACTATTGCAGTACTATAAAGAGATATAAGAGAGATATCTCTTGCAGAAATATATCAACTTGCCTTAGCTTCTCTTTATAATATTTGTGACAAAAAATTATTCTTTAAGAATATGATCAAAGGTGGTCCCTTGCCGAAAAAGGCTTGTAGGAAGCCTTACTTGAAGATCAAGTGTAAGGAGAAAAAAGATTGTAAATGTCATGTTAAAAAAATATATAATTACTGGAAGTTCTCCTATAAGAACTATCACAAATCTCACATTTTTAATGGATGAAATTATAAGCCATTTAGAAGAAAGAAACGACATTGCTTTGTTCAATTCTTCAAACGAAGAACTCCTCAAGCAAAAAAATGAAGATCGATATTTTATTTATGGCAAATGAGGACATTATGCTCGTCAATATCCTAACAAAACAAAAAAGGATGTGATACTTGAAGAATTAGAAAGAAAACGTCTAAAATGCTTCTAATCAAAAAGGAAAAGTTATGAACTATTCTCGTGATAATGGGATGGCTTGGATTTTAGCTTATCCATCAATAACTAAAAAATAGATGATACGTTATGCTAGGATAATGTGTAGAAAAAATTGAAATTGAGTAATGATGTAACTCTGCAAGTTCACAAGTCTCAAGTAGTATAGTAATAATATCGTTCCATAGGGAGTAATTGTGTAAGTACTAGGCTTGGATTACTCAATTAATTGGACTAAGCAGTTGTGTAAGAATGGAGATTTAAATTAAGGAATTTAACTATAAAAAATAATAAAACTAATGCTGAACAAAAATGCGAATATCTCTAGGGATTAATCCAAATAAAATGTGGTAAGCTTCAACGAAGGTTCCACTTTTAGCGTTTTCTATGGACTTTACCTGGATCGATTTATGAGGTGAATTCTGGTTGATAGGAAGTTGAGCCTAGAGTTTCTTAGATCCTTTTTCAAGGTATCAAAAGAATATTATGCAATAATCCTAATCTACTATCGTAGCCTAGCAATCAAGCATAACTCATTAAGTTCTTTGCTAACCTGAGTTTCCTCTCATAAATTCAATCTATGTCTAAATATGAAATTTATAAGTTCCCTGTTTTGGAGTTCAGTTATCAATTCTCACCTATCGGTTCTTCAATTAACAACTAATGTCAAGTAATGGTTGATCGAACACAATACCAGCAAAGTTAATCTCAAAAAAGAGAAATCAAAATCAAGAAACTCATAATTATAAATCAAACCAAGATTCAATTCACAGAAGCTAGCTAAAAGCTTCAGCCCCAACATTGAGGCTTCGAGGAAGCTACTCGCTCATAATATGATGAAAACTACATAAATCAAAGTCAGCAAGCGACATAGAATGAGAGGGGAAAAAAGCATATATAAAACAGAGGACAATGGGTTTTGAAATCCCTTTTTTTGCGTCACCCTTTTGTCTCTGCCTCACTGTGTCTTTGCGTGCTGGTATTGGTGGTGCGTCGGCCTTGCCTCTCCTGGTGCGTGCGTTGCGTGCATTCTCTTGATGCTTACGTCTCCTGGTGCTGCGCGCGTTTCTCCCCAGCTGCGTGTGTCTCCCAGCAGCTGCGCCCCCCTCTGTTGGTGCGTCATTTCTGCGTGGTGCGTCCTCACGTGCGTCCCCTGATGGTCTCTTGGAGCTTGCGTGCGTCAGCCTCTTCTGATGGTGTGTCGTTTTTGGTGGGTCTGTTGTGTTTTGCGCACTGTAGCTCTCTTGTGAAATTAAAACCTAGCCCATCCGTAGCTGGCTTCTGCGTTTTGGACTACTCCTTAGTGTGTCACTGCATGTTGTGTTTTTTTTTTGGCTGGATTGTCGTTTCACCTATCTCAAGCTGCTGCCTAATTTGTGCATTCTCAACAAAATTTGAGCTGTCTTTTTCAACCAATTGTTTTTTCATTTTCATTTTTGTAGTTACAAATTAAATAGAAATCACTGTAAATATAAATTTAGAGGAACTAAATAAATTAGTAGATAAAATATGTATAAAACCTAATAACTGTGTCCAAAAAGTAAGGAAAAATGTCGCTCACTCCAAAGAGAAAATGTCTTCAACGAGAAAAAAATCAGAGAGTGAAAGGCGGTGTTAGGAGACATCCGGTTGTTGTACGAACAAATCAATCTTGGTATCTTATGATTGGCTTTGTTCCCATTACGCTCTTCGAAGCTTTCACCCAGAAGGCCTAAACCTCTATAACGCCACGAAAAAATAACAGAAGCATCTTTTCACAAAAGAACTGGACCAGAATTTTTAATCATTCATTCCTCGTCAGATCACTCTCCCACTATCCATCTTTTTCTCTCCCTTATCTTGCTGCATCGTTGTGATCTGAAGAACTCTTCGGAGGAAGAAAGAAAATGGACGTAACCCAGAAGAAGAAAAAGCTGTTTCACTTTGCCTCTAACATGTTTCTTTGACCATTTGGGCTCTTTCTCTGCCATTTGATGTTATGTTCTGTCATACAAGATTGGTTGGTTTCCAATCGCATTCTTCTTGGTTCTTCTCTAGTCAAGTGCTTACTTTTTCTTTTACTGTTTCTTTTGTTAGTTCTTGGCCATTCCCTTTCTGTCTTTGCCTTATTTGCTTTGCTTCTCTGTTTTTATTCGATTGTGATGACTGTACTTGGAAAAAAATAAGTTTAACTTGGATTTCACAGGATCAGATATACATTTGGGATTTTGTTCTCTTTACCAGTTCTTGAGTTTTGCTGCAGTTCTTATTAAATCTTGCTTGCTTATGGTTTACGGTAGAAGAAAGTGTACGAACAATCTGAAATATCATTCTTGACTGACTCTACTGTTTAAAGGTTTGATTGACATTTATTCACATTTGGAGTTTTCTTTACTTGTAATGTTAAATAACCAATTGAATTGACGTGTGATTGGCTTAGGATCTGTTGCTCATTTAAAGCTTCCATGACTAAGATAGATATCGCAACATCTCATTCATGTTGTGTTCGTTAAGACGGTTCAAATTCAATGTGCAGATTTTGATGTTGATGGAGTAAATAATATCCATAGCTACATCTACAAGTTGTCATCTTCTTTTTACTTGGAGTAGAATAGTCCTGGTTACTGAGTTACTGCATGGAGTCAGTTGTTAATGGGCCTGATTCTTTACCAAAGAGTCAGAATTCAGCTTCTACAACATGTATCAACTCTCCTTCCGGATTTGTGACAGTGCCACTACCATCTCAATCATCATCTCTGAAACAACCTACGTATGAAAATGCTTTTGCCGCGTACTTCTTGAGTGCTCAAAATCACTGTGTCCAGACCATCAACCATCCAAATGGTTCCATGACCAATCAGAAACATTCCTGCAGAAAAGCTCTTGAAAATTTACCATGCGAGGAAGTACCCAACAAGGCCGAGCACTTTCACAGTTCTAATAAGAGTAAAAATGATTTCATGAGCACACTCAAAATCTTGGATGAACCAGAAGGAAATTCTGCAAAGAAGATCAATTTGATTAGAGAAGGGAAGTCTGGCGTCAATTATTCCCATAATTATCCAGAGAGATCTAGTACAAGGGCATCATTACAATCTGTGAGCGCGGTCTCAGATCCAAATGAGGGTGGTATCGGACTGTCAAACAACCTTAATACACCTCGTTCAGCACTTAGTTTCTTCCCGAGTCCGTCTAACAGTGTCTATACCGCCACTCTGTATACTGAGGCCAAGCAAAGTTTTAGGAGTGAAGAAGCAAGCAGTCTTGATAAGTTCAATGAAAGTGGTGAAGTAAGTAACTCCTACGACATTGAGAGCCAGAAGAGAAGTATCTGCCGAGGGAGTACAGACAGTGATGTGAACGATGAGAGCAGCACTAATAGTTTTAGCAGCACCTTATACAAACCCCACAAGGCAAATGATAGCCGATGGGAAGCTATTCAAGATGTCCGATGCCGAGTGGGAGCGTTGGGGTTCAATCACTTTAGATTGCTGAAGCTTCTGGGACGTGGAGATATTGGCAGCGTGTATCTAGCAGAGTTGAATGGTACAAAAACTTTCTTTGCATTGAAAATTATGAATAAGTCATCTCTAGCTGCCCGGAAGAAAGTCCTTAGAGCTCAGAAAGAGCGAGAGATATTGCAATCTTTGGATCATCCATTTCTACCTACTTTGTATACACATTTTGAGACAGACTTGCATTCTTGCTTGGTCATGGAGTTTTGCCCTGGAGGGGACTTGTATACACTCAGGCAAAGGCAATCTGGGAAGTACTTTCACGAGCATGCTGCACAGTAGGATTTCTTTCTTCTCTGTCCTTGTTCTTTGCTCTTTAATCTTCATTATCAAAACATTTACATCAATTTTGTTCTCGCTAGTGTCAAGAAGGAATTTTTATGATCTTGATTCACAACTGGAAACTATAGCAGATTCCAGCTGCTATTCCTTTCCATGTGGATTGACCTTTTCCCCACCATATTATCACTGCAAACAAAATAAAGTTTTTTTATCATTTTATTATAAAAGTGCAATATCTAACTAAACATAGCAAGGCCATTGCATGCATGAACTATCTAGCAGAAGTGAATTGGTTTATACTTAATTTGCATGCCCTAGTTGCATCACACAAACAGAAGATGAGGCAAATTCAGCATCAAGGATAGTTGCATAGGTGTCATTATTGATAATTGAAGTCACAATCCTGCAGGTTTTACGCTGCAGAAGTTCTCCTTGCTTTGGAGTACCTGCACATGCTGGGAATCATTTACAGAGATCTTAAACCAGAGAATGTTTTGGTGCGGGATGATGGGCACATAATGCTTTCAGATTTTGATCTCTCTCTAAGATGTGCTGTCTGCCCAACTCTGGTGAAATCTTCAAAACCAAGTTCAGAGTCAAAGGATTCATCATATTGTGTGCAACCTGCTTGCATAAAACCAACCTGTGTAATGCAGCCAGATTGCATCCAACCTGCATGCTTTGGACCCCGCTCTCTATCTAGGAGTGGAAAGCCAAAGAAGAATAAGAAGAGCAAGCCAAAGAATGAGATGAATCATCAAGCGAGGCGTCTTCCTGAGCTCATAGCTGAACCCACGGGTGCTCGATCCATGTCCTTTGTAGGGACACATGAATACTTGGCACCTGAAATAATAAAAGGTGAAGGGCACGGAAGTGCTGTAGATTGGTGGACGTTTGGGATATTTCTCTACGAGCTTTTGTTTGGTAAAACTCCGTTCAAGGGGGCAGGAAACCGGGCTACTCTGTTTAATGTGATAGGGCAGCAGTTAAGGTTTCCGGAGTCACCTGCAGTGAGCTTTGCTGCTAGGGACTTGATGAGAGGGTTACTTGTGAAAGAACCACAGCATCGGCTTGCTTATAGGCGTGGAGCCACTGAAATCAAACAGCATCCATTTTTTCAGAGTGTGAACTGGGCACTCATTCGTTGTGCAAAACCTCCAGAGGTTCCAAGACAAGGCACGATGGACATTCTGATGCCACCAAATGTCCCAAAAGATGCTTCAGCTAATTATTTACAGATGGATTTTTTCTGAGAAGAACATGCTTTTCCTTTTCCTTTTTTACATGACTACTGACATTTCTGTTAGGACAGCAATACAGACATGCTGTCTCTATTGAAAACAAAGCCATTTTCTCATAATGCCTATTTCCAGTACTTACTTCCAAATAAGTGATAACATAAACCACCCAAAGTTCCCATTGGACATAAAAAGAAAAAAAGGGCAACTTTTAAATTGGTTGCTGAAAACAGAACAACAGAAAGAAGAAGAAAGTTGTGGCCTGTCATCGGAGTTGTTAACGTTGCTGGAAATTTTGAGCGTTTTGAGTTTGTAATGCTCTAAAGCTGCTGAGCATGATGAGTAACATGAGTTGTTGCGGCTGAGAGTGGACTTGTTGCCGCGGTTTAACTCATTCCATGGTTGTCACTGGCGATGTAGACGGTGTCTGGCGCGACGACAAATCATGGCGTCACACGCCATGAGATGCTCTGATGACTGCGTATCATGGTGATGGAGACTTCATCATTAGCAGGAGAAGTTGGATGCTCGTTCATGGTGGAGGAATTGAGCCAAGTTTACTGTGGGTTGACGTTCAGCGAACTATGAATCTATTGTACCGTGTAGCTACTGGTTCTCTAAGGGACAAATTAAAATTAATTAGGATAAATCCTCGCTCTCTAATATCTTTGACTCATTTCTTCTCATCTACAAAATCCTCGCTCGCTCATACTTTTACAAACCCTGCTACCCGTACATCAACCGACTGGCAATCCTTGCTTCGGTTTCCGATGGATGTGTTTTTTCCTTTTATACAAGGAGAGAAACACAAAATTACATAGCGAGTCGTGGGCGACAGCCGACAGGCCTCGACATGTCCTCTGGGAAGATAGATAGGCACCTAAAGGTGTAACGTCTAGGTTAGTGATCCCAATCTTAAAACGTTCGGCATAGTTACCAATCCAGTCTGCGCATCTATTCCTGTAGATGTGGCATGAGATAACTACCCAGTTTCGGGTAACTCATGGATCTCCAAAATAAGGCGATTAAGCGATAGTTGTCTCTGGCCGGGGAGGAAATTAAATTCAGCACGTCACGTGAATCGATCCCTAACTTGATGTGGCGATGACTCAGGTTTCAGGCGAGGTTGAGGCCTGAAAGAACTCCCTACAGTTCTGCCGAAATGGCGGAGCACCATCCAATATTTTGCGCGAAGCCTCCCAGCCAAGCGCCTAAACTGTCTCGCAACAGGCTACCTGCTGTAGCCAACAAGAATGATCTTTTGCTTGCTCCATCGGTATTGAGTCGAACCCATCCCTGAGGTGGTTTTTGCCAACCTAGACATTGTTCACACCGAGGGCGATTAACAAGATTAGCTCGACTATGCCAGATCAACGCCTTATGAATCTGATGGACATACTCTAGGAGTTGATGCCCTAGGGACTCCAACCAAGAAAAATGCTCGTCAAAAAGGGCCTTGTTGCGCCAAGACCATAGAAACTAACATGTGGTACCGAAAATTATAGCCCAATCGAAGCCTCGTACACTGGTGTGTGTTTGGAGATTCCTGTACAGCCACTCCTTTGTCAACAAAGTGAAAAAATCAGGGGATACGACTTGTGAAGGGAACAGACTCCACACCTGGCGGGCTTTATTGCAATCACGAACTACATGTAGAGCTGGTTCTTCCGAAAGGCAACGGAAGCAAGAAGCATCAGTTGTTAACTGTTTTCGAACCCACTGTTGGTTAGAAAGCAATCGATCATACGAGAGAAGCCGGAGGAAAGTTCGAATTCTGTGCGAGCCATTCCACTGCCAAATAGTCTTCCAAAACTGACGGATCTCGTTTCCAGAATCCAACTATTCAGAATATCATAATCTTGAGCGTAGTTCCTTGCAATCTCTTTAATCAACATCGATTCATCAAACCTGGCTTAAGCGGGTTTCCTTGTAGGGTTATTTTCAATGAAATCTCTTTAACCCTCATCGTTCCATCCTCATCCTCATAATATCTCAAGCCACAAAGGCGAGCCCACACAACG
>JAOTBA010000008.1:9561764-9571817 GCA_025629845.1 Erythroxylum squamatum | reverse complement strand
AATTTTCTCACCAATTTCTTTCTCATTTAAATTCATTTTAATATTTCTAATTTTCACCAAAAGTTCGGGGTCCAACAGCTTAGATCCTTAGTCTGCTTGTATCCCAAAACTGTACTTAGGAGGTGTGCTTGCGATTGAGGTCAAATTAACACTTTTAACTCCTAGGATGAAGGTTATACTTTGAGCTTTAGGCTGAGTTTACTATTTCATTGTTCATCCATGTTAAGATTGTACCTGTTTGATGGATGTGTTTTATATGTGGATTGTGGAAAGAAATTGCGCTCTTACCTTTTTCAGGCAGTTGTGATTTGTTGATATCTCACAAATTTCTGAAATATGAGAGTATTTCTAGGCATGGGTAATCTGTTTTAACGTGTGATTTGCTTGTGGTTGTGCAACTGAAAATCAGTTGGTGATTTTTTCAAATTTCTAAAAGCTAGGGGCCATTTGGTTCTACATCTGTTTTTCTGTTGTTGTTTTTGGTTTCTGTTTTTTTCCTAAAAAAATGAAAACCTGTTTGGTTGAGATTTGTGATATAAAAACTGAAAATAAAAACCTATTTGGTTGAGATTTCTAATAAAAAGTTGAAAATAAAAACATATTATCATGTTTCTATTTTTTGTAATTATACTATTTTGTGTAATAATTATAATATATTATATTATATTTTTAATTAATTAATTATTATTATAGCTAAAATTAAATATATGTAAATCAAATATTATTAAAAAATTACACATTCGTGACTACACAATCTCTTTATCTTCAGTTTTCTGTCATCAATATACGATAGAAAGAGAACCTTTTTCTTTCTTATGTTTAGTTAAAACTTAACGAAAGATGATGACAACGGCTACATGTATATCAAATTCAACTCACGGTTATAAGCTACTGTACAAATATTTAATCTTTCAATTCTCAGTTCTCCACGCTTATAAGCTACTGTTCAAATATTTAATCTTTCAGTTAGTGAAGAGAAGGCATGTGAAGACAAGAATGTCTTCAGGATAAAGCCTCCATTAAATGCCTCCACATGCCACATTAAATGACATGAAGACAAGAACAATAGTCTACTCTATGCTACATTAAAGAGATGTGAAGATGAGAAGAAAATAAGGCTTCGCGTGAAGACAAGAATGCATTTGTAAGGATAAAGCCTTCATTAAATGCCTCCACGCCACATTAAATGACGTGAAGACAAGAATAGCTATAAAGTCATGTGCTCCACTCTATGCGACGTGAGTACAAAGAAGAAAATAGCTATAAAGATGTTAGGACAGAGATAAAGAACAACGTGAATTCCAAGCATAAAATAGCTATGAAGCCATGAGAAAGAAGAAAACAGCTATACTGTCTCTGCTTTAAATGACGCGACGATCAAGAAAATAGCTATAATGTTATTTTACGACTGTTCTATGTTGGTATAAGAACCAGTTTGTCGCAAAAAAATGAAGCTTCGTTATGTTTAGCAGGAGGTGAAGCAAAAACTAAACACCTTAAACACATCGCACGAAAATTGTTCAAAGGAAGAGCGAGAGTGTATCTCTTCTTTATCATCACAAAAAATGCAAAGTCAAAGCAGAAGCTCTACATATTGTTTTTAGTAAGTATGACTACTGTTATTTTCTTCACATCTCTTTTCCTTTTTACAGTTCTATATTGGTTCATATCGCGGAACAAAACAAACCTGAAGATATTGGGTTTTGTGAAAAGGAGAAGATGAAGAAAACAAACGTAGAAGATGAAGTCGGTGGCGCAAAGGAGAGAATGTTTTGTGAAAAAAAAACGTTTCAAAATAGATGAAAACCTGTTATCATAAATAACGAAAACGTTATTTTTAAATTTTCGTAAAATAGTTGTCGTTTTTTTATTTTGAAAAACGAAATATGTAAACATGTTTAACCAAACACGATTTTAAGATTTGTTTCTAAATTTACAAAAACCACAACTAAAAACAAAAAAAACGAAAACAAACAACCCCTTAGTGTTTGTGACGGGTTCAGGCCTTTATTTATCTGTGATTATACTGACAAGTGTAATTATGATCTTATATTTCAAATTGTGATCATTATTTTGTTTTGAAAGTTGGGTTTTTGCGACGAAAGGGGTTTACAGGACTCAGATGTTGATGGTTTTGTCAATGATGTGCTTGTGAATGGCAAACCATAGGCATCTGGGGCACAAGAGGCTTTGACTAGTTTGCATGTCTTTGTTTGTGTGCGATGCAATCAAATATAAAAAGAAATCAATTTCTTGCGGCACAAATTAATATAGTAGTAAAAAGTAGGGATCGTTCCCACGAGGAATTCAGACATTAGTAGTTACACAATAAAAATGGGGAAATAAATTATGAATTAAACGTAATTTAATTGGAATATGAAATTAAAAAATAAATAATAACAAAACAATGAGATTCTAACAATCAATAGGAATAAATCTTAGTTTTCGGTCTCCTTCATTATTAAACTTACGTTAATCATCGACACTAAAAATAATCAATTTATTAGTTAAGTATTCGTCGTGATAAATTTCTTTACCTATTTTCTCTTATGTTTAGTTAACTAAAATATGTATTCGAATTAACCCTTATTAATCAATAACCTGGGTACGATCTCAGATTTAATTAATTTATAGCTTTACGAATCAAGAAAATCGATGAACTAGACAACATACATACAATCTATATTTGGCCTAGACAACTATTTTTCCTATAATCATGTCTCTAACGTAGTAGACAAAAATCCTAGTTGCCACTTTTAATTAAAAGAATTGAATGTCAACCTGTTTAATCTAACAATTGATTGAATAAAAACATAAAGTAGTTGCACTCCTAGCTGTAAAATCAAACAATTAAATAATAACTCAAAAAATAAGAGTTTAGTTACCCAACATCATAATTTTTCCTAACTATTTGGAACTGTCATGGACGTTGTTGTGGCTTGATTTTTATTTGGGACTCATGGGCGTTGTTCTTCTGTTTCTGTCGTCAACCCTCTTCTCTTCTGTTTTTGCTACTATAACTGATGGGACAAGTAAACATTCATGGACCACCTCACTATTCACTTCTTTAAAAATCTATGCATAACCCACCCTCCAACGACAACGTTTATGCTTCTTACCAAATATCCTTCTACGTTTTGCTTTTCCAACATCTGCGTTTTATTCCTTTTTGTTGTTGCGTTTTGGTCTCCCCTATACTGCGTCGTTTTTGTGTTTCCTTGGCAGATGTTTCTAACGTGCATTGCGTTTTGGTCTGGATTGCTCACCACTTAATTCACTTCACAAGGCCATGTCTATTTAGGTTCAACGCCTAGTTCAACTCTTTTTGTTTCAAACTGTTTGAAGTTCTTTCTATTTGGTTCCAAAATATATCTTAACATAAAACAAGATTAATTTCCATTAAATATAACTTCAAACCTCAAAAACAAAGAAAATTAACACACAAAAAGATAGAAAATAAAGCCACTAACATTGTGCTCATACAAGTAGTGATAAGAGATGTGGTGTTTGTGGACCAGTTCTAATTGAGTAGCTCAAAAAGGGGATTGAGTCTGGATGGAGGATCAGGTGTTTGTTAGCGCGTGCTCTCATGTTGGTGGGCATAAATATGCTGGGAACTTAATAGTCTTCACTCTTCAGTTCTGATAAAAAACAATGGGTCATTGGTAAGAAGTAAACCTTACCTCCCTCACAAGGATGCTCATTAGAAGAATGGTTGATTATATTACAATTTTACAGGTATGGTTATGTTACTTATGATGATTTGCCTGAAATTCTGGATTAGCACATTGGGGAAGGAAAGATAATGGTAACGCTTTGGAGGTGAGGTTTACTTTGTTAATGTTTGGCCAGTTGAAACACTTTGTTTTTCTTTTCTCTAGATGGTAGTGATCACTGGAGCCTGCTAACGCTGTAAATATCTCAACATTACAAATTAGTCTTCCTGTTTGGCATATCCATGTGTTAACGAAGTGCCTATGATAAGAGAGACGGGTGACCCAGGATCCACAGTGATAAGAGAGTAGGAGTGGGCTGCCCAAAGATCCAATAATAACTCACACAAACAGATTTGGACTAAACACATGAAAACCAAATAAAAACCCCTTATTTCATTTCTTGTCTTCTTGTACATAGAACTAGTAGCTTCTTCTGTAACAGAATTGTGATAGCTGACAATTCTGTTACAGATTCCTAAATAGTCAGTAGCCAATAGCAGTCCCCTAGGTTCAGTATAAATATCCCTTTTCTGTGCACATCAAGAACATGACGAAATAAAAGTATTTCTTCATCACGGTAAAATATCTTACATGGTATCAGAGCCAGAGGTCTAATCCACACTACCCAACCTATCTACCAAAATGTCAAACAATGATACTAGTAACCCTAATCACACACAAAACCCATACCTAGAGAAATATTCCATAACAAACACTGAAAACCCTGGAGCTGTCCTAGTTATCACCCTTTTTAATGGTAACAACTACCTAACTTGGAGCAAATCAATGATAATAGCTCTATGTGCTAAAGACAAGCTCTCCTTCGTAGATGGAACATGCATGCAACCAACGGAAGACATGGCCTTGCTTACCAGATGGAAGAGGGCATATTCCATGGTTAAGTCCTGGATACTTAACTCCATGGTCAAGGAACTTAGTGATGCCTTCCTGTCATTCTCCACAGCTAGGAAACTTTAGGAGGAACTGAGAGAATGGTTCGAAGAAGCCAACGGACCACTGTTGTACCAAATAGAATGGGAAATCAACCTTTTCAAACAAGGTAATCTTACCATTTCAACATATTACACAAAGTTAAAGAAGTTTTAGGATGATTTAGCTAGCCTAGATCCAACACCTACATGCACTTTCGATCCTTCTAAAGCAATTACCACCAAGGAAAACACACACAGATTAGTACAATTTTTGATGGGCTTGAATGAAAAATATGAACACGTAGTAAACCAGGTAATGTTGATGGAACCGTTGCCCATGGTAAATAGAGCCTTTACCATGATGCAAACAGTGGAGAGATAAAAGACAGTAAGTGCTAGTAATAACAGAAACTTAAGTGTAGCTATAATGGTAAGACCGTCTAACTCTAATGCCAAGAGAGGAGGCAGAAGCAACAATAACAATGGAAGAAAACCATTTGCTAAAAAGGAGGACAAGTATTGTGAAAAATGTGAGAAGACAGGACATAACATAGAAACTTGCTTCAAGATCCACGGTGTGCCTTACTAGTACAAGTAACTGATAGGGCAGAAGAGCAAAGCTAACTTAGCCATAATCAATGACACTCCTGCGGACACACAACAGGAAACTAGTGAGTACACTAAAAGGAGTGGACAAATCGCACAAGACCTAGCCACTTTCATACAACATGAAATATCTAAAGCAATCAAAAGAATGACCACGGGAGAGGTAAAATTAGACGTACTTGCAAACTTTGCAGGTAACAGCACAAATAACACTTACGTTTATAATGCGGATAATGAATGCATATGGTTGATTGATTCGGGTGTATCATCACACATGGTCACAAACCTAGACTACTGCCACAAGCATGAAATAAACAACATATATTAGCCTGTTATGCTCCCAAATGGCACAAAGCAGCAAGTAAAACACGTATGTCAGACTACCATTGGTGACAAGATAACTCTTGATGGAATTCTGCACATTCCAAATTTTTTCAAGAACCTATTTTCTGTGAATAAACTCACTACACATAATGACATTGTTGCAATTTTCATATCTAATAGACTATTTTTGCAGGACCTACGGACTAATAATGTTATGGTAGGTATTGAGGCTATAATTGGACTGTATGAGCTAACAACATACAACCTATTACCCTCAGGGACCTTGAAAGGTCCTCCTCTAGACTTCTACAAAATTAAGAATGTTGCTCTTAAAGCTTCTATTTCCTTTAATGTTTAGCATAGTAGGTTAGGACATGTTTTCAAGGAGAAAATGAGACATATCAATGAGATCAATTTTTCCAATTATCATTTATCTGATTGTCAAATCTGTCCTATAGCAAAACAACACAGAAAATCCTTCCCTAAACACAAAATACGAACTATTAAGCCCTTTGAAATTCTATACATGGACCTATGGGGACCATATAGGATACCCACCCTAGATGGATCACAGTTTTTCCTAACCATCGTGGATGACTTCTCTAGAGCCACATGGACCTTTCTACTCAAACAGAAAGACATAGCACAACCCACCATAACCCAGTTCATCAAAACCATTGAAAAGCAATATGACACAAAGGTCCTAAAGATACAAACAGACAATGGGAGAGAATTCATAAACAATGAATGCAGAAAGTATTTTGCAGACATGGGAATAGCACATCAGAAAAGTTGTCCATACACCTCATAACAAAATGGGGTAGTAGAGATAAAACACAAATACCTACTGCAAATAACAAGAGCCCTACTATTTACAGCAAGCTAACCTGAATAATATTGGGGGGAAGCCCTCCTCACTGCCATCTACCTTCTAAACAGGATCCCAATCGAAACCCTATAGTGGAAAACACCTTATGAGAGGTTACATAGAAGAAAGCCAACCTATAAACACTTGAAAATTTTCAGGTGTTTATGCTTTGCCCTTGATAAAACACCTAATAAAACCAAGCTGGATCATAGAGCTTTAAAATGCATTTTCCTTGGATACATGCCAAACTACAAAGCCTACAGAGTCATGGATATTGGGACATAAACTATTTTCAGCTCAAGAGATGTAACCTTCCACTAAAACACTTTTCCCTTTGCCAACACACAGACCAACCCTGAACAAGGACCACTACCATTATTCCCGTACAACACCATAGATGATGATACAGAAACATTAAGTGACATGTCAGGATCATCAAACACACAACATATAGAAGACACACCAGAACCCTGAGAAACACTACCTCAACCTAACATCACCACCAATCAAGAGACTACCATAAACAACAATATAAGAAGGAGTCAAAGAACTCACTCCACACCAAAATACCTTGACTATGTCCACCAAACCTCTGCTCATCATTCCACTTCTGTCCTTGATTCTGCTAATATCATTTTACAAGTTTGTGGTCCTACAGGAATAGAAGGATACAAGGTGTTAAACTTCCAAGTTACGCATACACAAAGCTACAAGGAGTTTATAGGTAATGTATGCACTACCTTTGAACCCTTATCTTATAAAACAACAAGCAAATCAAAGGAGTGGGTGAACTCTATAAATGAACAACTAGCTACCCTAGAAGAAAACCAGACCTAGGTATTAGCGAAATTACCTAAAGGGAAGCGAGCTATAGCCTCAAAGTGGGTATACAAAGTGAAACACAACTCAGATGGCACTGTTGACAAGTTAAAATCAAGGCTAGTAACAAAGGGATTCAACCAAAGGGAAGGAGTGGACTATTCAGAGGTGTTCACCCCTGTACCCAGGATTGTGACAATCAAGACATTCCTAGCTATAGCTACAATTAGAAAATTGCCCATCCTACATTGTGATATAAACGATGCCTATCTACATGGCCACTTAGAAGAAGAAATCTACATGCTACCACCACAGGGTTATGAGATGGCTAAGGCAGAAGAGGTTTGCAGACTGATGAAGTCCATCTATAGGCTCAAATAAGCAGGAAGGCAATGGCACAAAGAGTTGACCACAAAACTAAAGGGATTAGGCTTCGACAAAGCTGAAGCAAATCATTTCCTATACACTAAACATCAGGGCAACAATTTTATTGTCATCATCATCTACGTGGATGACATTCTCATCACTGGAGCAAAGGAAGTACATTTAAACACTATCAAGGATGCCTTACACAGAGAATTCACAATAAAAGACCTAGGGTATGCTAAGTTCTTCCTAGAAGTTGAAATAGCAAGATCAGAAAAGGGTACGGTACTCAGCCAAAGCAAATATATAAGGGACATCTTACAGGAAACAAACCTACTAAATTGTAAACCATGTATAACACCTATAGTTCCAGGAAGGAAACTTACCAAGGATGAAGGTGAGTTGTTCAAAGATCTAGAACTCTACACAAGAATCGTAGGCAGGCTACAATACTTGAGCTTCATAAGACCCGA
Organism: Erythroxylum squamatum; assembly: GCA_025629845.1. Classification (NCBI taxonomy): domain Eukaryota; kingdom Viridiplantae; phylum Streptophyta; class Magnoliopsida; order Malpighiales; family Erythroxylaceae; genus Erythroxylum; species Erythroxylum squamatum. The sequence goes on along the minus strand of JAOTBA010000008.1, from coordinate 9,563,713 downwards.
CCTCACCTACATAACATAACAACTGTGTCAATTCATGAAATCACCGAGGGAGCCTCACTGGCAAGCTGTAAAACACATCCTCAAGTATCTCAAAGGAACATAGAACCAGGGCCTATTTTACGCTTTAGATTTAAACCTACAACTCACCGCTTACTCCAATGCAGACTGGGCAAGCTGCGTGTTCAGCCAGCGGTCTTTGACTGGGTTTTGTGTGTTCCTCAGAAAATCTCCCATATAATGGAAAATGAAGAAGCAAACAATTGTCAGTAGATCAACAGAGGAGGCATAACATAGAAGCTTAGCTTCAACTACGTGTGAGTTAAAATGGATCGTTCAATTACTACAGTGTTTTCAAGTGAAGAACAGAGGAGTCATACCTTTATACTACCATAATCAGGGGGCGATCTACATCTCGAAGAACTGCGTCTTCCACAAAAGGACCACATACCTAAAGATCGATCTCCATCTAGTGCGATATGTGGCAAACTTGGGTTTTCTAGCTCTTCAGCATGTATGAAGCCAACACCAACTTGGGGATCTGTTCATAAAGCCCCTCACTGCACTCGTGTTCGAAGACCTAATTCTCAAGTGCGGATCCGTATGTCTCTCTAGAGTTCCGACTTGAAGAGGGGGTGATAAGAGAGTCGGGTGACCCAGGATCCACAGTGATAAGAGAGTAGGAGTGGGTTGACCCAAAGATCCAATAATAACTCACACAAATAGATTCGGGCCAAACATATGAAAAATCAAATACAAAAAAACCCCTTATTTCATTTCTTGTCTTCTTGTACATAGCACTAGTAGCTTCTTCTGTAACAGAATTGTCAGAATTGCGATAGCTGACAATTCTGTTACAGATTCCCAAATAGTCAGTAGCCAATAGCAGTCCCTTAGGTTCAATATAAATATCCCTTTTCTGTACACATCAAGAACATGATGAAATAAGAGTATTTCTTCATCACAGTAAAAATTCTTACAGCCTCAATGAGGATTTTATCTAAACAATCTGGCTTTCACCCTTATGAGTTATTCTATAACCTCTATTAAATAGGTTTAATGCATGCCCAGCGAAACTAGCATTGTAGAAATGATGATACATGCTTGAAACCTTCATCTGAAGCTTGTAGCTTTTGATGGTGATATACAAGTTTTGATTATGTACTTGCGTTGTTCGAATCATTTCACTGTATAGTGCGTACCTTTCCTTTAACATAAAGAAAAGCTTATGGATCTTCCACTTGTCATTGGAACATATAATTCTACTGGCAAAGGCTTGCTTCTCTAGTCTAGATCCGCTATGCATACTACAAATTGTTCATAACCATCCGCATGGGCCAAATGGGGGCTTCAACAGAAAACGTTGAAAAGACAGGTGAACAAAAGATGCCAAATGGGGAGTACTCTAGCCGAAATGATAAACAAGAAGAGAGGAATACTGAGGTCAACAAAGATAATGAAGGTAGCTGTTGCCAAGTTGTTAATGGATTTGCATGCTGCAAAGCTGAAAGTTTTGGGGTGAGCAAAGAAAAGAAGCGCAAGGAAAAGACTAAAATTTGTGGGAAGAAGGGGCTGGGTAAAATGCCAAGCTGGATAGGATCTCTGGAGCAAAGGGACATACTAGCAGCTTGTGCTGTGGTTGGGGCAGTGGCAACTGTTGCTGTGAGAAGAAGGGGCTGGGTAAACTGCCAAGCTGGATAGGATCTCTGGAGCAAAGGGATGTAATATAAAAAAAGACAATTATCATCATGCAAATATAAATTTACATACCCTATTTCTAAAAATCATAATAATAAATAATAACTACAATTAATATGAAATAATAATAATTTTCAGATATTTCACATATAAATAATAACCACAATTAATATGAAAAAAACAATTATCATCATACAAATATAAAATTAAGAACAATACAAAATATTTAAAATATTACAATTTTATCATATAAT
>JAOTBA010000008.1:9488917-9529278 GCA_025629845.1 Erythroxylum squamatum | reverse complement strand
AACTATAGCAACCATTCTAACATTACAGCGACCATGAAATTTTACATTAGCAAGTATAAATTTGGTCGCTAATAATTTTACCTTTAGTGACCAATTTCAAATGGTTGTTAATAATGTATTTTTAACGACCAATGTAATAATTCGTCACTGAGTACTTTTAGTAATAACCTTATAGTGACCACCTGTGACCAACCCAATTTTAGTTGCTATAACTTTTAACGATCATTTTCTTACTTTTAATAACCATTAATAATAGTTGATGAAACTAATTTTTCTTGTAGTGTCTTTTAAATTCCTCTCGCTTCATCTGACAATTGATAAAGAAAAAAGCTTCCCTGGTGAATACGTTAACATTCCAATCACACATTATTGTCCAAAGTTTGCAAATCTTCCAAAAAAAAAAAAAAGGATCATCTATGCGCCAATTGTCCCTGCATACAATTAATGTCCTCACGTTTGGGTGCAAAAACCAAATACTTCAATAACCTAGTTAGGTTAATTATATTAATGCATGCTTATCAATATGTTCGGTTATGAATAATTCTAGTATTATATTCTTCCCTTAAAATAATAAATCTCAAATTGAAAGTAGCATACGAAATGCTCGAGGACATGGGAATATTTATTGCTAGATTTTTTCAAGTGATTTCTTTCTTATACCCTTAACTATCTTAAATTATAACTCTTTTACAAGTTTTATTGATCGTTAGGCTCCATTTTGTTATTATCATCAATAGTTAATCTCAAACCCATTGAGATAATAATTTGGCTTTCAACCCTACAAAGCTTTAGCTGCCATTATTAATCAACATAAGTGCAAATGCAGTCTATTAATTGTAGTTTTAATCAAAGAAAAACCTTGCTTGATAGATACTCCATTGCATAATTTGGTACAAGGGCTTTATTTATACTAAATTTATATTTTAATAAATAACATATAATTGATTTCAAAATAGGAACAGAAATATATTTTTAAATATTATTTTATATTTTATTATGTTGGTTCTTAATGATATTAAGAGGGAGTGAATTAGGTTTTTTGTGAATTTAAGAAAAGTTTTAGAACTTAATAAAAAGTTTTAATTGATTTCAAATTAAATAATAAAATGCAATAATAATTTAATAAAAGTCAATAAGTTAATCAGGAATAATATAAATATTGTAGGGAATAGAAGTTGTATCCTGTTCTTATAGTGTTTTAGCAAATAAATCTTGCATACGTCCACTCTCTAGGACTTTTTTGAAATTCCACCAAACTCTTCTTTCAATCAAGTGAAGAGGAACATTCACAGATTTCTACCTTTGTATGATTTGGGGCGTTTCCTGAAATGTTTCATGTCGCTTATCAGTTGCACATTTTCCTTTTTTTTTTTAAATACAAAGGAAGAAAAACACCCGAACAGGCTAAGTTAACGCTCTGCTCGACGGTACATACCGCCTATCTTAACCCGACGAAGGAGCTCCACAGTCGAAAACGGTAGCGTCTGAATGTAGTGAGTTCCTGGTTTATGCATATACTCCATATCCATTGTCAAATCTAATGACGTTTTCCTATTTAATCTAATAAGTGGAAGCTATCATAAAAAGTTTCCATTCATTAACCAGACATCATAAAAATAAATAAAAGAAAAAGAGGATAAACATAAAAATGCATGAGAATCGGCTCTCTGATCTTCCCCGCTGGCCTAATAGTATAGGCTTAGACTCTACTTTGACAACCACAGACACTTCAGGCTATGGCGGTTACGACTGCAAAAAGGGGCAGTGTAGGGGTGGAAATGCCACATGGAGCCACCGTGAACAAAAGTACAATTTCAAAACAGTGAGAGTTCACGACGACCAAAGATTCTAATTTGGATACGGGACGTTGACAGGTCTCCACCGGACACCCTCCGAAAAGCCTCAGCCCTGAATCTGACGGCTCCGATGACATCTGAGTCAGACTCTGACTAATGCGGATTAGTTAGCTTTGAATTACATGGAAGGTCTTGACTGCCGCAAAGTTTGCGTCAGGATGCGAAACGAGACCTAAATTAGGGGCCCAATTTTGCGTTTATTTTTTTAAAGACTATTTTGCTATTTTCTGTCTTTTATTTTCCTAATCTTGTCAGGTTTCGGATTAGGGTTGTTGGCCATTATAAATAGGCCTTATTGATGTTTTCTGAGAACGATTACCTTATTTTCATTCCATAATTTGCCTTTGCCTTTCTTTCAAGATCACGTGTCGCTCTTGTTCATCTTTTTGTCCAATCAAACGACATTGATTAAACTCTTGAACGAAGTTTAAGCGTTCTTGTTCTATTTGTAACTTCCGTTCTGCGTCAATAATCTACAACCCATTCATCATGCAAAGTACTAATTTCAAATGCAATATTGAAAGCAGTAAAAATACCTTGACTATTTTCAAATTTTGTATCAACTAGGAACCTAACAAATTTACCGAGAAGTCCAGTGGGCTCATCATGTCCTTGACTAAGATCTCCATCCTGGCCATGCTTTTCTTGTAGATAGTTTGCAAAGTCACTAAGCAATGCAATAGGATTGGATGAGAAAGATTCAGCAGCATGAGTAGTCAAATGAGCTTTTTGATTATTAACCCTTTTTTTTCTCCTCCCTTCTTATCCTTTGCAAATTTTGGTTTCAACTCTGGGTGAAGATTCCAATAGTGATCCATTGAGTGTCCAAGAGAATTGCAATGTTCACATTTTAAATTTGGATGCTTTCCTTTGTGAGATTTGTTGTCAGACGGCTAGTGAGCAAGATAAGCGCGAACGTCTGGTATACTAGGTACAGATTCACGGATCATAACCTTTCGATGAACTTCTTCACGATGAATTGTTGCACATACACTCTTCAAGGATGGAAGTTCAGCATTTAATAAAATATGACACCTTAATCCTAAACTTGGGACCAAGACTTGCCAACAATTGGAAATTTTGATCTTCTTCTGTTCGTTTTTGCAAAACAACTGGATCAACAGAATGGGGTGTATAAACCTCCAACTCGTTCCACAAGCTTTTAAAATTGCTTAATAGACTAACAAATGATTTTCCATCTTAACGAATATTTGCAATATCTCATTGAATATGGAAAATTCGGGCAAAGTTGTTTTGGTTGCCATACATATCTCGAACAGCTTCCCAAAGATCCAAGGACGATTCAAAAGTTGCTGAAAATTTCAGCAAGATTACGTTCCATGGAATTAAGAATCCAAGACATAACCTGTTGGTCTTTTGATAGCTAAGCTTCATACTTTGATGATTCAAGATCAGAGGATTTTTCTTTGCCATTGATAAATCCTAACCTGGATCTACCACCAAGAGCAATAGTAACTGCCCTTGACCAAGGAAGATAGTTAAATTCATTCAGTAACACAGAACTTAGTTTTTGTGACGTGTTGACATCACTCTCAGAAATGGTGTTGGATGATGAGACCACCACTTCCTTTGAAACTTTAATTCCATTTGTATTCGCTTTATCAGCCATAACAGAACCCTTTTAACTAAGAAGTTATCATAAGCAGGAATGCTATTTTTGATAAAAGAGACGAGGTAGGATTGACATGAAAGTGAAGAAGGAATTTTATCATTTCTAACAAGTATAGAAGATCAGCCAGATGAGAGACCAGCACAAATACTTCTAAGCTCTTCCTTAATTTCAACTCCCTCGAGCACTTCAGCATCATCAAATGTAGAAAGCAGCTCCTCTTCATTAAGCTCAATGGATGAAACTCTTCCACAAAAGACAAGATCTGTTATAAAAAAAAATCTAAGCATTAACGTAAGCTATGTTTATTGTCGATCCAATTAATTTTGAGGAAGTAGTCAAAAAAGAAGAATGAACGAATGTCATGAATGAAGATTACAACAATAAAAAGAAACAAGACTTGAGAATTGGTGAGTCCCCTCAAAGGAAAAAAGGTTATTAGAGTAAATGGGGACAAAGTTACATGTGGATGGGAGCATTCAAAAACATAAAACATGATTGGTGGTAAGAGGTTACTCAAAACAAGGTGTGGACTATGAAGATGCTTTTTCTCCTATTACTTTTTGGGAATAGAGGTAAAATAAGTTAAACATGGGAGTTTATTTCACAAAGAAAGTATGACGTAGATCTTCTTAAATGGTTCAACATGATGAACTATAAAAAAGGCCTACACCTATGAATATAAATAAGAAGCTGCAAGTTGATGATGGGACTGGTTTAGTAGATAAAAAGTTTTTTAGAAATATGGTTGTTGGTCTAATCTACTTGACATAAACAAGTACATTCTTAGTAAGAATGGTCTCAAGATTCTTACATTTTCACCCTAAGCATCACTTTGAGCTACAAAACGAATCATGGGCTATGTAGCTAAAACCGTGGATCTTGGAATAAACCGTGGATCTTCATGCACCAATTTTTAAATTGATTGGTTTTACTGAAAGTGATTGAGCAGAATGCATAGATGGTAGGAAGAGCACATTATGCTACATATTTGGTCTTAGGTCAGGAGCTATTTCCTGGAGCTCAAGAAAACAAGTTACCACAGCCTTGTCATCTTTAGAAGCTGAGTATATGGCAGCCGCTTCTTTAGCATGTCGACCAATTTAGCTTAGAAGACCGATGGTTGATCTTGACCAAGACCAGTGTAAGGGAACTAAAGTTTACAGTTACAAAAAAGTAACTATCACAATGACAAAAAGTGGTATGACAAAGTATGTTAACATAAGGAGGGCTCACTTAACGAAGGATCTTATTATTGAGGGAACTATAATCTTAAAGTACAAATGAACAAATTATAGATATTCTGATAAAATCTCTACCGAGAAACAAGCACGAGTATTTAAGATAACTATTAGGAGTTTGCAGGCTTGAATCAAGGGAGGGTGTTAAGAATTGACTCAAAACCTTAGTCTTTTTGTTCTTATTTCTCTACTACATTTTCACACTAGTGCTTCCTGTTTTGTCTTAATTATTTTCCTGAACTAATTTTCTAAGAAGCACGTACCTCTGCCTATTTAATAGGCAAGTTTCCAGCAGAAACTCTGTTCCATTATTTTCTTTTCAATGTTTAAGCAGGTACACAAATTTAACTGAGTTCCCAGCATTAGTCCCCTGACTTAGAGCTTGTCTTGTTTGCTAATTAGCTTAGGGAAGTTGACAAGGTCAAGAGTTGTTGGTGCATTGGTTCTGAACCTAAAATGTGAGAAATCTGAATGAACGTGTGTGTTTACAGCTGATTAATGATAATTGCAAGGGTCCTAATGTATGGGGACTTCTGAAAGTTCATATGTTTTGGTGATGCATGTTACTGTTTCCTATTTTCGCGCTTAAAACACTCAAAAGCTTGTTATCTAGCATGGTCAAGGCAACAGGCTAGTCTGAATCTTGGTTAGCATTTTTCCTATGTCGGGAGAACTTGATATGGTGGATGTGATACTCAGAGAAGAACCAAAGAGTTGAACAATGCAATAAGTGAATCAACCACAAATATGGAAACGTAAAATGCTGAGGTATGATGTATCAAAATCGAGATTACATTTTCCTGCTTAACATGGTGCTCTCTAAAAGTCGATTATGGCAATCTAGTCCAGAAGAAGGTTAAATTAGAAAAGAACAATATAGAAAGCACATTTTACTTCCGGACTTGCATTGAGACCAGTAATTGCTGCCATCCTCCGGTTCTGCATAACTCCACAGCCAAAACTTTGCTGATGACAAAACTCTTTCCACCTTTCCTTGTTCCTTCTTCAGAGCTGCAATGCTAATAACGCCCTCTGGGTTTTGATCCATTGGGTGGTGAAGTGAATCCTTTGACTTTGACCCGGCTGTCTCTGAAATTTCCAGCCTCCTTAAGGCTGCCCACGTTTTAGCGTTAGTGCTTTAAATCTGGGGGGTTCAATACAATAACTCCAAATCCTTGCATGTCATATAGTCTCTACCCACAATGAAGAATCGATCACTGGGTCAGATTCTTTAATCACCAATTCTATCATGTTTCCTTGTAGTCTAAGTACCTCGTCTTGAGCTTCATCCATTATTGGGTTGGATTGATTGCATGAAGAGAACGCATGTATGTCTTTCTTGGCCTCAATCCAGCTTAGTCCAGGGACTTTTTCCAACATCAATCCTCTCATCTTTTTCCTCGTTTCTGCTACACCGTCCCATCTCCCTGCAGCAGCATATAGATTTGAAAGCAATATATGAGCTGCACTGTCTTCTGGATCTAAACTTAAGATTCGTTCTGCTGCACGAACCCCGACTGCCAAATTACTTCTATATACACATGAGCTTAGCAGGGTCCTCCAAAGCTCTAAATGCTGTTCCCTGAAACATGATTGCTTTATCAATTCTTCCGACTCTTCCAATAATCCTGCACGGCTTAATAAACTCACCATGCAAGAGTAGTGCATAGGTCCAGGAATTATACCATTTTCTTTCATACAACTCCACAAATACTTCCCACATTCAACCAAGCCGCTATGGCTGCAAGCTGATAGTAAAGACAAAAATGTTACATGATCGGGCTTTAGACCACGTCCTGTGATCTCCCCAAAGAGCGTTATTGCTTCCTCTGCCTTTCCATGTTGACTATACCCGTCAATCAATGCATTCCAGCACTTCAAATCTGGATCTGAAACCTGAGAAAATACCGATCTAGCACCTTGAAGGTAGCCATTTTTGGCATACATATCTACTAGACTCCCATTGACACACATGTCAGTATCAAATCCTGTTTTTACGGCTAGGGAATGTATCATCTCTCCTTGCTTTAAGGTTGCAAGGTCAGCACAAGCACTTAAAGCCCCACTAAGCGCAAAGCTGTCACTCTTATGGCCTTCTCTATAGATTTTGCCGAAAATGTTTATTGCATTTTCCCCATCACCCAATCTAGTATGATTTACAATAATTTCAGTCCAGAGAATTATGTCCTTCTCTTTAACCAGATTGAAAACCTTTTCAGCAGACTTAGGGTCTCCATTCCCAAAATACATCGACAATAGTGTAGTCCCAACGAAGACACTACTTTCCAACCCCGCTTTCACAGCTTGTGCCTGAAGTGGTTTTCCATACTTGGTAGCCGGAAATGTGCTAGTTGATGAAATAATGGCTGCAAAAGTATACTCATCAGGTTTAAGACGAGACTCTCTGAGCAACTGGACAAACAGGTCCATAGCTTCCTGACCCTCTCCACTTCCTGCGTAACCAGAAATCATGGAGTTCCAAGAAACTAAACCCGGAGTGTCAATCCTGCTAAAGACGCTGAAAGCAGATATTTTATCACCACAACTGCAGTACATGTCAAGCAATGAATTTTGTAAAGGCAAATCAGCTAGCACGTTCTGTACGACAACTCGAGCATGGATAACTTTTCCCCAAATAAGATATCCCAATTTGCTACAAGCACTAAATACCATTGAGTATGTGAACTGGGTAGGACTAGTCCCTGACCTCACCATTGTACCAAATAGGCAAAGCCCTTTCTTTATCTTCTCATTCTTCAAGTTCCCGAAGATCATATTATTCCACAACACAACATCCTTTTCTTCTGCACAGCAGAAAACCCTACACGCGGAACCCAAATCCCCACAATTCGAGTACATCCCAAGCAACGATGTCTGAACATAAACGTAACTCAGGAACCCAAATTTAATAACTTGAGCATGAATCAACGCGCCCATAAACCAATCCTCAAGAAAGCAACAAGCTTGCAGCAAACTCGTGAAAGTCGATCCATTAGGTCTCAGTCCTTGAGCCGCCAACTGGGTAAGCAGCTCCATACACAAAACCCGACGAGTACTATCTCTAGCATATGCTGAAATGAGTGCATTGTAGGAAACAAGGTTCTTGTGGGGCATTCCATCGAACAGAAGTTGAGCGTCTCCGAGAGACCAACAACGAGTATACATGGAGAGAAGATTGTTGCCGAGATACGGAGACTGTGGACAGCTGGGTAGGGTTGTGGTGGTTAGTATCAGAGCATGGAGCTGACGCGCTTCCCTGAGTGAAGTGACGGTGGTGCATCTCTGTACTAAGGTTCGCAAACTCCGAGTGGTGGTCATATAAGTAGTAAAACCATATTATCGCCGGTAACGATCTAAGGGTATGTTTGGGAGTTTAGGATGGAATGGAATAAAATGGTAATTAATGGAATGGAATGAAATGGAATGGACCATTTTATTGTTTGGAAATTTTAATAAAATAAGAGAGGGGCTCATTTGACCATTGTTTGAAAGTGATACTCAAAATGAATGGAATGAAATAGCTTGTAATATTATTTTCCAAAATTACCTTTGTAATAAAATATGCATAGTTGCCTTAAAACTATTTAAATAACCCCAAAATATTTCATGCAGAGAAACAATCATGCCAGCTCAAAGGGATTGATGGTCTGGCTATCTGTTCAAAATTTTAATTTCTGGATTTTGTTAAACTTTTATTTCTGGGGTTATGGTTCCGCAATTTACTTGAGATGTCTCTAAATTATGCTGCAGCTGCCACTGAGATGCCTGATGCTATGGAGCTAATATTAACTATTATTCTAATCCATCAAACCCACTGATTCAACGTTACAGTACAAACAACATGGAGGGTTACTTTATTTTATTCCAAATGTGAATAAATGTCAAAATCAAACCTTGACTGATATTTCAAATTATTCGTACACTTTCTTATACCGTAAACCAACAAAGATGCATAACACATACATGAAGATGAACACAAAAAAATACGTGGACTTGCGACAACACATAACATACATGAAGATGAACACAAAAAAATACCTGGAACGAAGACAGATAATAGTTGCGGAAGAAATCGTCAATGGAATAGCCAGGAGAAACACAATGAATAGTAACATATAACCCTGTAGAGCTTGGAGGGTATTGTTGTCATTAATTAGGGCTTCACTTCCAAACCCAAGCCATTCCATCCTTGACCTCCCAATTTGGGGGGTCACAAAATATTGAAGTTTGGATGGCAAATGATGGCTTCCAAAGCCATCCTTTGCCATTCCATCATGTTTTAAAATAAACTTCCAAACAATGGTCTAAATCATTTGGGCCATTCCATTCCTTGCCTTTCCACCCCTCTACCCACATCCAAACATACTCGAAGTGTCCATGTTCATGTGATTTTGAAAATGTGATCGTGCTAAGATGTATGTTCTCGTAAGTGAGAATAAGACAGGAAAGAAAGATCCACGTATATAAAGAGTTCTTAATGTATGCGGGTTGGTCAGAGAGACTAGGGAGTCTCGAGGAAGTTTCAAATCCAACGGCAGCGTCAGAAGTCAGAACTCAGAACCGTGTTTGGTTTAATATAGGTCAAACCATTAAATGCAGCATTTAGAGTTAGCTGATGACAGTCTTATTTTTTGTCACAATGAAAACAGTTATACACAATGGTAAGGTTTTACAGTTACGTTATTTATACAAATTTTTCTCTAATTTTTGGGACCTTTAGAGAGATATTAATGAACTTTTATTTTCTAATTTAATTTTTAGTTTATATTTTTAAAATAAAAAATAAAAATAATTTAATATTAATAGAAATGCAATTATATTTTTATCATTGATAATGGTTATAAACTAAATAAATTTAAAAGTAAATTATTTTATAAATGTAATTAATTTTTATTATTGACCATAGTTATAAATTAAACAAAATTAAAAATAATTTTTGTAAGTAAAATAATGAAATAAACTTATGTTAATCTCTTATATAATATTTATTTATAAATTATGAATTATATTTTATTAAAATAAATAATTTAATTAATTAATTAATATTATTGATTTTTATTCATTAATGTAAATATAATTTACTTTTTTAGAAGTTAAATAAAGAATTCATTATTAGCTTTGAAGGGCATCGTACAAGACGTTAGAAAATGTTTTTAAAATCATGTTCTTATAAGTTATTTTACATATAAACAACTAATAGTAAACAATTAATTTTACCAAACATCTCTAACAAACTACTAATACAATCCGCTGATTAAATCAATTAATATAATCAATAACAACAATCAGCTATTGCCAATAAGCCGAAACTTTGTATCCAAGTATACATGCAATGAAATAATATCGATAAAAAGAATACAATGACCGCACGCAATGAAATATCGATAAAAAGAATACAATGACCGCACGTGTCACTCACGCACTCATAAAAAGCCATGCACGAGATTGTCGCCTACCGCTTTTGTATAACAAAGGAGAAAGAGACCAGCACACGTTTACAACTCCATGGAGCAGAGCATCTAATGACAGTACATATATATATATATTATATAACATATCTGCTCTCTTTATATATACATATCTGGGGATATAGTATTCACGTATGTTTTTGTCTAGAGCTAGGAGTTGGTGGGCTGTTCTTCGAATTCGAAGCCGATAACAATTCTCTTTCTTTTAATATTTTTTTTAAGCAGCAACAACAAAAGTAAGCATACCCATCCCCTTATTTTGGTTTCCATAATTATTCCATTTTTCGTCAATTAGTTGCATGTTTTTAGTCAGTCTGTAACATCCATTTCTTGTTTGTCTCTGTCTATCGCCATATTCTGCAATCTGTACTTGTTTGTGTGGGGTGAGCTGGGGATGTTTGTATTGTTTTAGCTTATAGTTCTCTGTTTTTGGTGGGTGAGAAAGTTGATTTCTTTCTTTGTGGGTGGTGTTCTTTGGGTGTAGCTGGAGTGGAAAAAAGGGAAAGTGTTACCCATAGTTGGTGGGATCATAAAGGCAAGGTTGAAGCAGAAACCGATGCCGTTGAGTATAGTCCATGATGGTGATGGATTGCCCAGGATTATCTTGACTGAGCCTACTGGTTCATCAGTTGAGGTGAGTCAAATTCTGAGACTTAATTTGCTTCATATTTTCCCTTTTGACATTGGATGTAATTGAGTGATTTTATTCTTGTTTGTTGCGATTGGAACGCGTTTAGTTCTATTTATCTTACCTATAGATGATGCTCACATAAATGGGGGGAGAATTTTGGCATCTGGTAGTGGAAATGGAACGGTTGAATGGAGAATAATATCGACACAAAGATGTAATTATAGTCAATCTCTGTTATAAAGTTGGAAAAGATTTACAGTGACGAGAAAAGCCGTGAGATTCCCTGATTAAGTCTGATAAAATGGAGACATGATGCATGCATGAAGCATTTGAAAGGAGTTCAGCAAGAAAATTTTGATGGAGCATGAACAGTTTGCTCCTAAAGATTGATGAAGGCTTTGTTATCTGTTACATATGAGAAACAGTAGTTTTCTTTTGAGGCTTCCCCTGTTGGGAGTTTCCATACATCTGATTGAAGCCTGTTTGAAGATTGTAATCGCATATGTACCTTAAACAAGTTGGAGAACTATTATTCAACTATTTTTCATAATTCAGAAGTTTATATCACCTGTGCTACTCTACTGTTATTATGATTCTCAGTTAGTTGAACTGCAGAGCAAATGAAAACACTTCAACAGGTTACTCTGATAGTTCTTAATTTTTCGTGGTTACCCAACTTTATTCCTACGGTTGTTTTCAGGTGCTTCTATATGGTGGTCAAGTTGTTTCCTGGAAGAATGATAAGAGAGAAGAACTACTATTTATGAGCAGCAAGGTTGATTTCTTTTTTTGGCTCCTTTTGCTGATATTAATAAATGACTGAATATACAGGGGGTGTACTTTTCGTGAATCAGATATAACCTCATTCTCATATCCTTTACGCAACTGTTGTGACTGGCACTGATAGAGTCAATTACTTCCAAGATCATATACTTTAGAAGGTTGAGGTCAATGCATAAACACGACATTTATGGAATATATTTTAAAATCATTTATGTTATTGATTCTTTAACTCATCAATCTCGCTCTGCTTTTAATGAACAACCGATGGTACTCCAGTCATTGATTCACTAATGATCAAACTTTATTTAAGCCTCACATATATATACCAGGCTACTGTTATGTGTGATAAAGCAACATATACAGTTTAAACCTCATTCTGGTGGCATTTTTATTCTTTACAGGCTATTTGGAAGGCACCAAAAGCTATCAGGGGTGGTATACCTGTCTGCTTTCCTCAGGTTCGACTGCTAGTAGAACATATATATGTCAGGTTTATCCTTATTAGTATTGTTTTCTAAATTGATGTTCTTATTTCAGTTTGGAAATCTTGGTTCGCTGGAGCAACATGGGTTTGCAAGGAACAGATTATGGTCATTTGATAATGATCCATCACCTTTGCCCCCAGCAAACAATCAATCGAGTGTCGATCTTATATTAAAGTCCACAGAGGAGGATCTTAAGATCTGGCCACGTAGGTATGCCTGCAATTTGAAGCAGCCCACACAAGGGTATTGCTTAAGGATCATTTACTTGAACTAACGAATATTATGCATTATGATTTTCTGTAGCTTTGAGTTACGGCTTCGTATCTCTCTCAGTGCTGGCAAACTTATTTTGATCCCACGTGTGAGAAACACAGATAGCAAGGCCTTTTCATTCACATTTGCGCTGCGTAACTACTTATCTGTATCAGACATCAGGTCCTTCAAATTTCAAACCTTTCATCTTGATCATAATGATTTACGGGTACAAGTTTACTATTGTTTCAGTTTGTATGATTATTGCTAAATATTTCTCACCTATCCAAAATGATCTGCGAAACGGATTTAGTAGCTAAGAAGTAGGAAGATATTCCCTTTTATGTTTTCCAGATGAGATGAATGATGTTTTTGACTTGCAGTGAAGTGCGAGTTGAAGGATTGGAGACACTTGATTACTTTGACAATCTAAGGCGGAAAGAAAGATTCACTGAGCAGGCAGATGCAATTACTTTTGATGACGAGGTATTAGATTTATGTTTCCTTGAAATTCAACCAGAATCTCAAACCATTGTTGTGAAAATACATGTTTTAAGTTGTAAATATTTAGTCAGTTCCAAGGTTATGTCGAAACTATGCCCTATCATTTAAGCTCCTTTTGAATTCAAACATATTCTCATTGTATCTATAGCTTGTGAGATTTTTTTTATTTCAGGTTGACAGAATATATTTGAGCACCCCAACAAAGATTGCCATCATAGACCATGAGAAGAAGAGAACGTTTGTTCTTCGAAAAGATGGCATGCCAAATGCAGGTTCTAAAATGCTCCTGCTGATATCATATCTGTTAGATTTTCTTATTTTCTCTTGATCATGTATATTAGAGTTCATTACTTGCATATAATGTGGGATAGTTGATATGCAGTTGTGTGGAATCCTTGGGATAAAAAGGCAAAGGCTATCCCGGACTTGGGGGACGAGGACTATAAATCCATGTTGTGCGTGGATTCTGCAGCCATTGAAAACCCAATTGTCTTGAAACCTTTTGAAGAGTGGAAGGGTCACCAAGAACTATCCACTGTGTCATCAAGTTATTGCAGTGGGCAGCTGGACCCTCTGAAGGTTCTTTATGGCTTTTAGTGATTGCTCCCATGAAGCAATCACTAAGCAACAAGATTTTTCCGTTGCTTTTTTGTGATTATTGTAGGTGCCTCTTCTTTTCGACAGAGTAGTTCCATAATGGCATAATGTTGATGCAGAAAGAGAGAAGTATAGACTTTCTTGAATCCTTAAAATATAGAATCATTAAGTCATATATTGCTCTGCAAATAACATAGCGAAATGGGAATTGTCGAAGCCTAGTTTCTACCATAAACTGGCCACAACATTTCTACTAACTATCATGTGCTTAGTAGTTGGTCAGTCAATCAAATTGGACTTTATTCCCTAATGCCTACACGAAGGACTTTTAAGACTTTTTAGTATGTGATTAGAAGAAAGAAAGCATGGACAATCCAACTTTTTCTTTGGCATCCTTGTCCAAAGGATCGTCTCCCAGATACAGGTTGATGTATGCCCTGCAGAGAAGTTCACTCTCTACCTTGCTTATCATCTCATCAATCACTGTGCACATCGAACATGAGCCTCGCATTAGATTTCTGCATTTATTAACTACATAACATGTCAATGCATGCTTACCTTTAGTTTGCAGGATGTATCCAGGGAGTCTAGAAATCTCGATTACAGATCCAGTTGGTAGCTTAGTATCATCTGAAGCTTGTCCTAGGAGCCTATAATTAAGAAACAAAAAGATATTAAACATAGTGCAGTAGCTTATTTAGGCGAAGGTAGTTCACTAAATTTTACTTGTTTATGAGCTCATCATTCTTCTTCCCACCAGTAAGCTTTTTTATGGATGCTCCAAGACCTTCATCAAAACTCTTCTTAACCATGCCCATGGTGAGAGAAGAATACACTATTACCATCCTTACTGTAATTGGCAGATCACTTTCAATCATCAATTGGTACAGTTCCTTTGTTGGTTTTGCTGGTGCCTTAACAATCTTTGACTTCAGAAGTTCCTTAAGCTTCTCGCCATCAGCATATATCCCTTAAATTTGACACACTTCGTTTAGCATCACATAAGTCAAGACAAATTAAATGGGTATACTTGTCTCCAGAAACCGGTCTTGTGATTCGTTACCTTATATTGAATAAAATATGCTTTGCTATAGCTACTACATTCTAACCAAGTGGATTACTTGATCATTGACTTGTTTGTACCACCTCATCTGTTGTTGATATTTATTCTAATCTAGTTAGTATAATGCATGTCACTGCAAAAATACGGTGCTTTGTTTTACACTAGATCAGTTACATTATTATCATTCTGTTGTTTGCGTCCTTCCAAAATGGGGCCATTGATCTACTCTGCAGCTCAAGTGAGTCAGGAACTATAGATTTTTTTTTTCTTGGAATCAAAATGATGCTAATATTCAAATAAATGCAACATGTATGGAGATAAAGAAGTTGAGAGAAATATGTTACCAAATCCATAAACTTTGATGCCCAAGCCAAGCATGGACTTCTTCCTCAAACCAACACCGATTAGCTGTTTCCCATCATCCAACTTTACCGGGAAGGAAACACCTGACTTTGGTTCAACTTCAACTGCAACCTCTTCTTCCTTTGGCTTCTCAAGAACGGCTTCTTTCCCATATGCAGCTTTATCTGAGGTTGACACTCCATTTTTCTTCATCTCATTCTCACAGCCAACCCCATTAAGTTCCTTCTCCTCTGCAGGCATCGCAATGAGATTCTCAGAAGTGGGTGCCATTTTCCAACTATGGTGACTTTACCAGAAAATAGAGAAGTGTGCTGGTGTGGAAGAGAGAGTGCAAGGCTTTATATAGGAACAAGTAGTCATCGGCCCGCACAAGGTGCGGATCTAATAATCAGACTAATTCTAACTGTGTATCTCACTAGTGATAGAATCATTTATATTACTGAAATAGAAGTCTTAGATCCTCAAGGTTGTTGTTGTTGTTTCAAGTGCATTCGTTGTATTTTTTATGGTAAGAAGCTCAAGAGAACATTGAAAATTGTCTCTCCGAGAATACTGGAATATGATGTTGAAACGTTCTTTAAACACGAGGAAGTCAAGTGAAAACTTATTTGTTCCTTGTAACAAAAAATCACTATGTTGTACAGTGATAAGCGGCTATATTAGTTTGTGTTGTGTGTTATTTTCAATAATACGTGAAAAGCAGCTAATATATTGTATGAATATGAATCATCTTTCTACAACTCTAGCCTACCCACCTCTATATCAGCACTAGATCAACCAATTAGTTTGGATTCTACCCTTTAAAAATGCTACAACTCTAGCCTACCTACCTTGATATTAGCACTAGATCAACCAATTAGTTTGGATTCTATCCTTCACATATCAAGAGTATGACTTGTCTGAACTGGGTGGGTAGCATATCCATGTCAAGAATGTTTGGGACTGAAGGAAGGATGAGAACTTTGAATTGCTCAATCTTTACCAAAACTTGATCTTATCTTTTCAGGCTAAAAGACATACTGGCTGTCAAATATGCGTCTGTTTAGGAGAGATAGCAAGATAGATGTTAGTTAGAGCTCTTTATGAGGAAATTAGTTGGTTGGCAATTTCCTAAACAATAGTCCTTGATGGAAATATTTGGCATGCAGTGTATATGTACATGTCACAAGTGGAAATAAACAAGGGCAATTCAGGAAATGTTCGTGGATAGGGAGAATGGACAGGTTTCAAGTGATCCTATGATTGTGGGCAACCGAAAAAGCGCAAGGATGAGGATGGCTAATTCACGCCCGAGGTATTATGTGTGAGGAGGTAGCAATTAGTTACATAGTATCTGAGAGGAGAAGAGAAGGGATGGGCATTGTTGCATTCTGTTTCTCCTCTCTAGTATCTCTGTAGTTGCTATCGTTGCATAGCAACCTTCTTCTTCTTCATTGACCCAACAATTCAATAATACATACAGAGACTTACCCATACTATCCAATTGTTCATTATTTCAATTCTTTTTTGATCTTCCTTCGTTACAGTATATCACAATGAGATCAATGAAAAGTCTGTCATAAGATGCTACTCTTTACTCTCGGCTAACTGTGTATTATACATATAAGTTTGTTAAAAACAGGCTAACTTGATGTCAACAAGAACAAATCCCACTAATCAACAATTCAAGTGACATTAACTAAATATGAGTTAGCTGCACCCTCAGGATTTCATGTCCAGAAGTTCATAAATGAAACACAGCCAGCTGATTATCTGCCACTACAAAGAGGGTTCGAGCACATCCTTTTTTTTTTTTAATCATTCTTTTTTAGTCTGGTTAACAAAGAATTTGTGTCAAGTTGCTTTTCCCACAAAAAATTAGCAGCCTCTATCCACTGTGGATGAACCAAAAACTTCTCGTTCTTCAGAGCCCACCGAGACTTCTCAGTTCCACCATCTGTTGAGACCACATGTGTCACTGATGAGTCTAGTTCTTTGGAACATATGGCTCCCAAATTTTCAGCCATCCTCCACAGAAAGTGATTATCAGCCTGGAATTGGGTGGGGAAGACACGGCTGAATACAATTTTGCAACCCTTTAAAACATCCTTCCGAACTGTCTTTAGTACCTAGAATAGCCACATTTTACCATAAAAATGAATTCAGAACTTAGTTAAAAGTAAGATAAAAATAGATAAATGTCAATTAGATCACATCGTATCAACCATACAAATGAATACCACTAATCTTCCAAGTTTCCCTAGTCACACCAAAGTGAAGAAGCCGAACCGGAACAATTGCACAGTTAACAACAAATGCCAAAAAGATTCTAAATACCTGCCTCACATCTCTGGCTTCCAGATTAGTTGTCAGCTCCTACAAGAAAGTTATAAATAAGAATCAAGCAATGAATTTCATGTCTCAAACAAATGGAAAGAAGAGACAACATACATCAAAGAACATATGGTGAATTCTTGTCAGAACTTTCAGAACAGATGCAAGTGCGCCATCTGAGTCGCTTTCATCACTCTTCAGCTCGGAAAGTGATTTACAGTTGAACCCAAACTGCCGGCAACTTGAACCAAAGAAATGATACCTCTCCATCAATATCAAGTTATCCTTATGCTTTGTCCAAGCCTAAAACAAATAAAATTAATTTGTCAGTCTAACAAATGCTCATGTAAGTAATTACAATTAACAAGTTGAAGCAAGCAGACTGATTTTTTTTAAAAAATCTACACCGTGACTCAAACATAACTCCAATTGATTTCAAGTAAAAAGCCAGACTGGATTGTTTTTTAAATCTACGCCGTGACAAAAAACCTAAGTCCAACTGATTTCAAGTAAAAAGCGATCTTTCCCAGTCCAGGATGGAGAGTCTTCCACGTTTTTAGCAAGTTTGCTAATTGCCAAATCTGTTGCTTTTATACCACCCACAAGGAATGACCTAACGAATGTGCACATAGTAGCATATCTGAAGATCTTGGTCACAATCAAAGACGAAAAAGAGGAGTTTAAACTTTCATGGGAAGAGAATTCAATGACCATAAGCATATTTGGGTGAGGTTCAAATGGCAACTGTTAAAATGAAGTACGTAGATCATTTAAAGCTGATTAAATAAGGCTAAAAAGGAAAAGAACTAAAGAACAAGGAAAGTTAATAATCCAAAAATGGAAAATACGTTGGTATTAACTAAATTTCAGCCAAAATATTATCAAGGAATGACATCTTAGACTACCACTTCAATTGACCCACAATGGAACACTGATTTGCATGTACTGTACTTGGTGATACGCACATAAAGCATTTTTACTTACATTTTCAGTATCATCAAGGATCAGAACAGCACTTTCTTGCCCCAGCACAACATCAAGACCCTTTTGATGTCTTTGTGTTCCATCATCACGTGAGATAACTTTAGCACTGAAGTATTCTTTTTTAGGGTCAAGGAGCTTAGCCATTTCCAAAGCATAGGGCCTATCACCCATTGTGTAAATGTACATCTCAAACATCTTGCTTGCTTCTTTGAGAAATGTGCGAACAAAAGGCCTCAGCTTGGTCATCATGGGCATGGAGTCCAACATGAAAAGGCTGCCCTTAGAAACATCTATCCATTTGATAGAGTATAAAATCAACAGAATGACCAGACTGTCCACGTGGTTTTTCAATCAATCAAAAAATGGATAAAAATTATCAGGAGTTTTTATTTACAGGAATCTAATGAAGAAGACAAATGCAAGGTAAATAGCTAAATAGTTGGCCAAGCTCAAAATCCACCATTTATCCATTATCACCTTTCCAACTACTATACTTGTTACAAGAGAACTATGCCTGTCAGGTAAAAAGAACATACCTTCAAAAGAATCTGTCTGACTTTTAAGATATTCTTCCTCTGACGTGATATGAATAAGCAAAGTAGAATTAAGCAAAGTATGGTCCAGGTCTAGAACCAAGTAAAGCTTCCTATGACGCAACAAACTCTTCATGTCCGTGTTGCGTAATCGAACAATTTCATCATTACCTAGTCTTAATCCCTGTAAGTACAATTCCACCCACATGGTATCATTCTAGTTGAAAAGCACTGAGGAAATGAAAGAAAGGTAAGAGAAATGAAATCAGATGTATGTTAGTGTATGAATGTCAGCATATCTAAAAGCTTTTGACAACCGGGCCACTTCACTGGTGATAACTTATATCTAAAGCTGGACAACTTTAAAATTATTTTCTATCAGCACCATTTCAACCAGTTGATGTAACAGCAAAAATGAATCAATAAAGAAGAAATTAGAGAAAAAGAACAGCACGAACTAAATTGCCATTACTACTATCAGTTGGGTTGAAGAATGAACACCTTGTGTATGTACCCAAATGTGACACCAGATTCCTCATTCAACCGTTGCCCACAAACAATGCACATGTCCCCAAAAGATCCAGGGTGTGTACATGCATCTTTACTTGAGGATGCTTCTGCACATCAAACAGGCTAACCATAACTCCAGATACTAAAATAACACAACTAAGTTAAATCCATTCGCATGGGCTAAGAGCAAAATTGAATATACAATTTCTTTAACCACCATTTCAAAAGTACCAACTTGAAAATAATGATGCAAGTAGCAAAGAAAACATAAATATGCTAGTAAGCTAACAAATTAAGAAGAAGATAAGCATCCACGTACAAAAGTTTGAGACCCTTTTGTACATAGTATTAACCAAAGCATGGCTCAGAAACATACATAGAGAAGGTTTCTGAATCCACTGACCCCAGTCAAGATAGTTTACCTAAGTTCAACTCCAAAGCTCTATGAGAAGTTGAACCCTCAGGATCCTCTAAGTTCTCAGATACCTCAGCCTTAAACCTTTTTATCCTGTGAATTGATTCACAAAACAAAATTTTCAGATCCGAAATTTATAAGTGAACAAGTGAACCGAATAGCAATTAAACACTTAAAGCAAATTCAAGAAAATGGTGCCTTCCAATCAAAATTAAATAACAAGAGTGTTGGATTGAATATCCAATCCCCATCAACCAATATGACACACTGACAGAGATGCAATGACCAACTATAGTTGAAAAGGAAAACATCAGTCCATGTTATGGTAACATAAAAATCAAAATCACAAACATCCATTATAATTAAAAATGATAAGACAGTTCATTTAAGCACAATCATCCCTGTATCAATTGCTTACTACAACAGAGGTCAGAAAACATAAAGCCTACAAAGAAACTTAAAACAGTTGGATCAAAATCCCCACCAAGTTCAAGAGTTCAATTGATGCACATTCATAAAGTTAGACGGCACCATTGGCTAACTTCGTTACTAGTGATGGTGCACTTGCGCTCCAAATCGATCTTAAATAAATATATAAACAATCCACAAAATGAATCAAAAGTAGCTGGTATACCCAAATCAACTTCTTCCATCCCCCCGCCCCAACAAAAAGAATGAACAACACAGTCATAATTTGAGTCAGGGAGAAATGAGGTATAAGAACAAAATCCTAAGCATCAATCAATGGCCTATCGAGGCTCCTGTTCAAACCAGGAGAACATGGTAATACCTCTTGCTTTCAAGGTCACAGAGCTCCACCTGGGCTACCTTCTCCTCCTCCTCCTCTTCCTCCTCCTCCTCCTCCTCCTCTTCTTCTTCGTCTACTTCTTCTTCTCGGCTCTTGGGAGATGACTCCGAAGATTTAGAATCAAGTTCTGCGTCAAGATAAGCAGCAAAGTCATCGCTGCTTGACGAGTGTACTGGAGAATCCGCTTGCAGACTCATCTGAAACTATCCCAAACGGAAAAGCTAAGAACTTTCACATATTTTATCCTTCAGAGGCCTCATGAAGCAAAACCTAATTATTAAAGCTCACAACAAAAGGCACAGATAATTCCACAATGAGAACTCCAATAAGATTATAAAGATTAGCGAGAGATGAAAAGGCAGTTGCTTGCTGGTGTTGTCTTCGTGAGGGCCTGACGTACGAGAATGGCTAGTTGACGAGAGCACGGTGGCGAGGCCTTTACGTGGAGGCGAATCGTTGCGCCGCGGAGTACGTAGGCTCGTTGGGTCGTGCCATTGAAAGAGCGAGAATTAGAGGCCCAACCTTATTTTGTTACCTCGTTCGGAGGGTTATATCAACATAATGTGTCTATCAAAACTCCATTTACGTTGAGTGGCATTAGTTTTTACTTGCTGTAATTACTAATTAGAGTGTATTGGACTTTGCATGAATAGGTCTAAATGGGCCAAGTTTGATTTCGTGCTTCACCCAATTCATGCAAAAGGCCCAATCTTTGTTCGAAATTGTAGCCTTTTTGCAGGGATCGAGCAGTACAGGGAGGAGAAGGGTGAAGCTGAGCAGAGCAGTCTATACATTGTTTGAGAGAAGGGTTTAGGGTAACTTTTAGGGTTTTGGACCTAGTAATCTTGGAATTCAAAGAAAACCCATGAAGGAAGGAAGTTCTAGGAAGCGAAAGAGAGCCAGTAGTCGCTCAGAACCACAAAATCAATTGAAGCAAAAAGCTGTGAAGTCGATTGGTACATCTGAACATGTTAAGTCTGCAAATTCTTCTACTTCTTCTTCTCCAAAGCGTCCAAATTCATCGTCTTTCCTCGAAAAGGTTGATCTCTCGCTCTATATGAATCATGGAATTTTCGATTTTTGATTGAAAGGTGTTGTTGTGATGTATGTTCTGCAGATGCGAGCGAGGTTATCTGGCGGGCACTTCAGGATGATTAATGAAAAGTTGTACACTTGCACGTAATTATTCTTTACTTAACATTGTTGTCTTAATATGATTAATGACAAAGCTCTTCACTTGACATTTATACTTGGTTGTTTCTCATTGATGCACAAACCAATTTACGTTGCGTTTTAACACATGATTTCCACGTACCAATGCACAAGGCCCCCCGCTTTGTGAGGGTTTGAAGAGGGTTATGGATGTACGCTGTACAAAGAGGCTGTTCCGTCGTTAGAATAACTTTCTGATCACATGCGTTTTGATACATTTTATCAAATTTAACCTCCCATGCTTTATATCACCAAATGCTCAATTTTTTTGGTTGTGAGTTAAAGCAAGACTGTTATGCTTTATACCTTGTGAATAAGTTTATGTTTTTTTTTCTTTTCTGTTCAGTGGAGAAGAGGCGCTTAACTATTTTAGGGAAGATCCGTCTTTGTTTGAAATGGTAAGATTCTGTTTTCTGTTCTGCACATCATTAACATGGAACTTATGCTTGCTCTTTATTTGAGTGTCGAGCATGGCAGCAAAACATAACAGTGGATAGTTCCTGATTGGAGTAATATTTTACTGCATATCTGTATCTATATTATTATAGTTTCATTTTTATGGTTTTACTGTGGCTACAATGGCTACTTAACAGGGACTAGATTTTTAGGAATGAGAATAATGTGTTTTTCCATAACTTTGTCTTTCTTTTATTCTTTTGATTTTCATTCTGTATGCATAGTTTCACTTTGTATCATTTTTTGGCCTCTCTAATAGTGGTTATTCATACTTATCAATCAATTTAAGGATTGAGTCAGAGATTAATTCGGTCCTAGTCTGCCATCATGAAGAAAAGATTGCTTACTATATTCAAGTGAGGAGTCTGAAAGATATATGCCTATTTTTTTGTCA
This sequence comes from Erythroxylum squamatum, assembly GCA_025629845.1. Taxonomy (NCBI): domain Eukaryota; kingdom Viridiplantae; phylum Streptophyta; class Magnoliopsida; order Malpighiales; family Erythroxylaceae; genus Erythroxylum; species Erythroxylum squamatum. The sequence continues at coordinate 9,506,780 of JAOTBA010000008.1, read as the reverse complement.
GTGTAAAACAGTTTGTCTAGCTAATGTATGCTATACTGCCTCCTATTCTAACCAATGGATCTCATCTTCATATATTGATAATTGCTGGCTATATCTTGCCATGTATGCAGTAAGCTATATTTGTGTTCCATCTTTTATTAAGGTGTTGTTCGTACTTTACTTGCAATGTATTTCCTGCAATTATTTAAGATTTCTACTGGCATCTCATTGTAAGTTTCTCAATTCGGATATCTTTGTTTTGACTTTATGTCACTTACATGGGCAGTATCATACAGGGTATCAAGAACAAATGTCACATTGGCCTGAACTGCCAGTAAATGTAATCATAAAGTGGCTGAAAAATCATAGTCCTTCTTTGGTAGTGGCTGATTTTGGCTGTGGTAAGGTTTTGCTGACCTTCAACTGCTATTACTTTTTTGCAATAAGAGTTTTGACGGTTTCAACTGTCTACTACTGACTACTATGTTGTTTGGTTTGTTTCTCTGGCCATCTGGCTCAATATGTTCCAGGAGATGCACGGCTCTCAAAGAATGTGAAAAATAAAGTTCACTCATTTGATCTTTTGTCTAACGATCCTTCCGTTATTGCTTGTGATATGTCCAATGTACGTCTGCTGTAAACTTGCCCTTTATAATGCTAAATACTGATTCTCAACAAGAGACATCGTAGGAAGGTCTTTTAGTTCGAGCTAATATTTACCAATTCTACCAGTTGCTCACTGTTGTTTTCTGTTAGATACCACTTGATGCATCTTCTGTGGACGTTGCTGTCTTCTGCCTTTCTTTGATGGGGACTAATTATCCAAGTTACATCCAGGAAGCTCACAGAGTTCTTAAGCCCAGGTTTGCTACAGGTTCTTGTTTGAGTGCTTGAAGTACAGCTAGAGGTCCATTATTTTGTTCATGAAGCATCTTATGTTCTTTATAGTGGGTGGCTTCTGATAGCCGAGGTAAAGAGCAGGTTTGATCCGAACAATGGAGGAGCAGATCCGAAGGAGTTTTCAAAAGCTGTTTCTAATCTAGGATTCACCTCTACATGGAAGGTGTATACACGTTCTTGCATCCACCTCCATATATTCAATTCTTTATCCACACTTCTAATTACGGACATACATCGTGTGCAGGATTTCTCAAACAAAATGTTCATTTTACTATACTTCCAGAAAAAGGTCATTTACTTTATGCATTCACTATAAGTTCTGTCCATCAATTGATTTGCATTCTCAATACAGAAATTTTTTGCAGTTATTGATTTGTTCTTGATCATGCTTTGGTTCTGCAGGAAAAGCATAGCTCAAAGAGGAAAGAAATTGAATGGCCTGAGTTGAAACCTTGTATTTATAAGCGCCGCTGAGATCTGTGAGCTACAGTTGTAATCTTATGTTTATTAGCAACATTATGCTGGTTAACGGTTCTGCTAATTCTGATTTAAAACAGTTTTCTTCTAAGCTGGTAAAATTCTGCGGTTGCATTCTTCAAATTTGGTTGGATGTTCCTGTGCCTCCCAGATTCCTGTAGAATAGGTAGGAAGCCCTGCAAGCTGCCCTTAGACCTTGACTTACGATTAAGACACTTCTCTCTAGTTCTACCACTGACTACTTCCAACCCAAACTCCTGACAGACCAACGCCGACCACTTGAAATCTTCATGTCCTCTTCATTGCTTATATGCTATGTTTTGTCGTAATTGCTCTTATGTGAAATGGTTCATGTGAAGTATTTTGAACATTGTAGCCTTGACTTGGAAGTGAAGACTGAGTGGAAGGCCAAAACCACTCACCGACTGCCAAAAAGTCCACGAGAAAGAAACTAACAAAGCATAAAGATCATGTCTTTGGATCATGGAAAGTACAATTTGCTTCAAAGTCCAAGGTTTTCTCATTATTAGAACTTGTAGGGTCTAAAATGATGTGGCCCCACACAAACTTTATGTATGCTCACCGACAAGGATTAAAGACCCTTGGCTGTTTCACGTCATATTCAAAAAGTGAATTACCATACTCTTCAATCGGATCAAATTCTCAATTTTTATTAAATTTTATCTATATATTTATGCAGGACATACGTAAATATATGGATAAGATTAATAGAATATGACACATAAATGTGTTGATAAGATATTAATAAAATATGACACATAAATGTGTTGATGAGATTTAATAAAACTGACAGAAACACTATAATCAATTCTCTAGATTTGATTCCCTCATTAATTGGATTTAGATCATTGGATGTTAGATATTTTTAACTTTATATAAATAAGATCTTAATTTCTTATATATTTTTATGAATTATCATATTATTAATAAATTAATAAATCTGAATTAAATGATAACTTCAAATTAATCAAAATTTATAAATCTAATATTTTTTACATAAGATTCCTTCCTACTAAATTATTAAGATGATAATTTTAATTTCAAATTGAAATTAACAATTTAAATACAAATTTTGCTTATTTAATTATTTTCAATCTTCTTAATATCAATTTTAAAAAATTATATGATTTTTTATAATACTAATACTAAAAAATATTAAATCTTGTACAAGTATTTATAATTTTGTATCTCCTACACCTACCAAAATTTAAAGTTAAATAAGAAGCATTAAATCACTAGTAAATTTTGATTTTATCAATTTTGTGGTTATTGATGATGAAATTTATAAATTGGTGAAAAGGGTAATTCCTGCATTTCGTGTTTTTTGTAATTATTCGTTAAAAAATTCAACCGGTCTAATCGATTTAATCTTAAAAATTTTGAATCATTTAATTTTTTATTTGGTTTTTAATATTTTAATTTATTTTATTTTAATAATTCTTGTCATTAAAAATCATTCAATTTATTAATTAATAGGTTAATTTTTATTAATTAATAAGTTCTTACAAACTAAAATTAATTAATTAATTTTTATTTAATAATCTTTAATTAAATTTTAAATTTTTTAATAAATAAAGACAACATATTTTAAATTATTTAATTTTATACCAGCTTTAACTAATTCTACAACGTTAAACTTAAATTTTTTATAATTCCAACTATTAATACATTTTATGATTTTTATAGGCCAACGTAACTTATGGAGCGATACGATGATGGCACGTCATCCCAGTGGGTAGAATCACCCACGTGGCAGCTATTCATGCACACCAAATTACAGTCTTACCCATTTTAACACTGGGAGCAGACACTGACACCTGACGTGGCACCGTCAGTTGACTAGCTCAACTCTTTAACCTGTCGGTGTTTTAATGTCAAAGTTGTAACAAACCGCGTTTTCAGGAGTCAACGCTGAGGGTGGTAGTTAGTTTTTCAATTTACTCTGTTCCTATATTTTACTCTCCACTTCTTTCAAACAACCATTCTAAAGTCTAAACTTATTTCAGATATATGGTTGCTTAAATAGTCAAAATGTTCACAACTGGGTAACTTAAATTTGAAAACACAGTTGGTATAACACGAGAAACATCATAAAATCACTCAATCAAATGGCAACACCAAGATCATCAGCTAGATGAAGATGGAGATGGCAGAAGAGCACCACGAGAGTCATGACAACTTGGTGATGGCATCTGAGGTTATGTGTAAGATGGAAGTTGACAAATGTCCTTTAGGCCAAAGTAACCAAATCTAACAAGAAAACTCATTGTCCAAAACTCCCTATGTGTCAAGCTCCATTCTTTCTGCCCAAACTGAGCACCTCCTCCTCCTCAACCAACTTCCATTCCATTCAAGAGACATAAAACCCTACTTCCAAATCCTCAGCTTCTACTCTTCCAAGTTCCAACCCCTTGGAATTTTATAAAATAAATGAAAAGAAAAGAAAAACTATAGAGATGGTCCTTTCAAGTACATCTTCTACGGTCTGACCATCTCCAGCAACAGTGAAAGTTGAGTATTCAATCACTTTCACACCTCCACCAACCCTTTCCTTTCTTCTCTGTCTATCCAACTTTCCATTTTATTGCATTGTTTATTTATTTCACATCGGAACAAAATAAAACTATTGAAGCTCACCAATGTTGTCTGACACAAGCCTCAAATCCGCGCCTTTATCTATCTACACATCAACAGGCACAACAATTCCATTCAATACACGTAAAGAGAGAAACTTTTCAATCCACTGAACTCCTCAAACTCGAAATCACTCCAGATCTGCCTCTGGGCCGACCCCTTCTAGCCTTTACTTCAGTCTTTTAGTGATCTTTCCTTTCTATATTATTGCAACCCCATTTCTCTTCCCCATATTGTTTTATCTACTGCTCTGTTTCTGCCAGAATCTGCTGGGCATCTTGTTCCGTTTCTGGTAGCTATCTCTTTTCAACAAAAGTTCTCATCTGTTTTCATTACTATCAATGAGAACATGTGGGGTTTCATTCTTTGCCTCTCAAACGAAGGAAAATGCTAATCTTTTTTGAATTTGCGGGCGTGGTTGGGGCACAATATGGAGCAAGTGCGAAACTTTAACCCTTTTTATTAGTGATAGTTTCCTGTTTGTTTAGGATGAATTTGCTTTCTAGACTTCAAAAAAGTGATTGATAGAGGAGATTGGTTTTGTTAATCAGTAGATGATATTTGTATAGAATAAAAAATGGAATCTAGTAATGGGTTCTATTCTGGAGATTTTGATTTGGATGCTAAGTGGCTGATTGACCCTAAGCTTCTTTTTGTTGGGCCAAAGATTGGAGAAGGAGCTCATGCCAAAGTATACGAGGGAAAGTAAGTCGTGATTCTGGTTGTTCTCCTTTTTGTTTCTCAATATTAGGAGCCGTGAGGTTTGATTCATTTCTTATTTGAATTTCATCTGATTCTAATAAGCACGCCAAATTTCTTTTCCTGATAGATGTGTAAAATCATTGCTATTCTTTGACACTGTTATTTCTTGATCATGTAGACGGTTAAGATCATTCCTTAAAGAGTCTCCTATTTTCTGCCAGTATCCCAAGTTTTCAACTGGTAATGATTTTTCCTTTTCTCCTAGGTACAAGAATCTAAATGTTGCCATTAAAATGGTACATAGAGGGGAAACACCTGAAGAGATTGCCAAGAAAGAAGCAAGGTTTGCTAGAGAGGTTTCAATGTTATCGAGAGTTCAACACAAGAATCTAGTAAAGGTTGTTCCACTAGTTAGATGCATAAAGTTCTTTGTCGTTTACTTTCTGCTCAAATGGTCTGGTGCAAAAACTAACGGGGCTGTTGTCCGTACAGTTTATTGGTGCTTGCAAGGAACCTGTCATGGTGATTGTGACTGAGCTTCTATTAGGTGGGACATTGCGCAAATTCTTACTGAACTTGAGACCTGACCGGTTGGAAATGCATGTGGCAGTGGGATATGCACTTGATATTGCTCGTGCAATGGAATGCTTACACTCCCATGGCATCATTCATCGTGACCTAAAACCTGGTATGATGCACTACTAAAATACCGGGATGAAGATTGAATTACAGGAAATAAATTAGCAGTCTATTGAAATTTTAGTGAACAACGGCTCTTCATGTAGTGTTTTGAGGACACATGGCTGAACATTTCTAAGATCAGTCATGTTAACCAGTGATTGCTTATATATACATTAGATTTAGTGTTGTTATATGGGAGGTGTTGGGACTGACTCTGCTTAAAATCATGAAAATTGTATTGTGCAGAGAACTTGATCTTGACTGCCGATCACAAGACTGTGAAACTTGCAGATTTTGGTTTAGCCAGAGAAGAGTCATTAACAGAGATGATGACTGCAGAGACAGGAACTTATCGATGGATGGCTCCAGAGGTTCATATTTGATGCTTAATGAGCTTTCACTTATCCTTTAATATGGTTTTTTTACAATTGTTCATAAGTCATATTAAGTCCTAATTGTTAATATTCCTATTTGGCTGGCAGTTATACAGCACAGTCACGTTACGTCGTGGGGAGAAAAAACATTACAATCACAAGGTGGATGCTTATAGCTTTGCAATCGTCTTATGGGAGCTTATCCATAACAAGTTACCTTTTGAAGGCATGTCTAATCTACAGGCAGCATATGCAGCTGCTTTTAAGGTGAAAACCCTCTTTACATCATAAACTTAAGTGAAATTTATGTGTAAGAGACTTGCTCTCCTTAACAGGCATCAATAAGGCCTTTCGGGGACTACCTCTTCAGCCGATGATAAGTATGAAAAGGTTTGAACTTGATGCAGAAGCCTCACCAAACCTTCTTAGAGAAGATGTCTACTCCTACTGTGAATTATTTTATTGACAGGTGCAGATGGAGATAGCATACCGACTTAGGACTATAGTGAAGATCATAACTGCTTAAAATGGTAGTGAAAATGCTAACGAAATTGGATTGGGGACTGTGACACGGGCAACTCATATTATGTGAATTTATCAACTCATTAGATAATCACCTTGACAAGAAATAGCTCATTCCCAAAGTTCAGACTTGGTCATTTAGTTGTGTTCACTAGCATTAATGGGATTCTCATTTTATTATTGTTTCAGAATGTGAGACCCAGTGCTGAGAAACTCCCAGAAGATTTGGCATTGATGGTGACCGCGTGTTGGAATGAGGATCCAAATGCTCGACCAAACTTCAGCGAAATTAAACAGATGCTCCTGCACTATCTTTCGACCATTGCGCCACCAGAGCTCGTCGTCCCTGCTCAGATGTTCTCTTCTAAGAACCTGGTATTACCGCCAGAGTCTCCTGGGACAAGTTCGTTGATGGGCGTAAGAGATGAGTCTGGTGAAACCCCTGAAACGGAGATGGAGGACAAGCCAAGAGGTTTCTTTTTCTGCTTTAACCAGTGCTACTGAATCCATCCAAAGGCACAAAGTAAAGGAACAGTAATCCATAACAGGGGGTAAATAGTCTTGACAAGCAAAACTGCCAATTGAGTTAGTCCAGCTTCAATAGGGAATCACCTTATATCCAACACTCCTTTGCATAAAACATCAGTTTGCTCTGATTTAGATGCTCCATTGGGGTTTGGGAGTTTTGGTTGCTGGGTTGTTAGAAATAATTCTGTACTTAAACCTTGTTTATATAATCAATAGTCTCAGTCTGAATAAAGTTAGAACTGTTTAGTCTCTAGATCTTCTGGTCTCGCATTCGTTAGAAGTTCACTGCCATTTTGTTTTACAACGTTGTTAAGCATGCCTTATCTATGTTCTACTAAACTGAATACCTCATAGTTGTGGACTTTTTGCCTTCATCATAACAATGGAGACAAATTAAAGGACAAATGATAACCTTCGTAACGTCTAGGATCATCATGTTCCACTTTTGTCCTAAATTTTACTAAAAATGGAACCAAAACAGAGCGAAACAAGGGTGAAACGCTCGCTCTCTATCAAGCAATCAATGATTATTGTGAGTACATGCATTATTCTTCCAGCGCCCGCCACTCTTTCAAATCCCATGATAGTGCTCTTTTTTGTTTTCCGTCCAAATAGAAAGACACAACAGCCGACACAGCCTTGACTCTGCGGGAATCCACGTGTTAATTTTAAAATAATTGAATCATAAAAATTTTTAATTTGATAATTTTTGTTATTAAAAAATAATCAATTTATTAATTAATTAACCAATTTTTTAAAATTAATAAAATTTTACATATTAGAATAAATTAATTAATTCTTATTTAAAGATCTCTTTTTTAATTAAACTTAGGTTGATAAAAATATTTTTTTAAAATCATATTTTAATTTTATTTAATAATTTTATGATGATCTAATATTGGTTTAACCTTTTAAACCTTAAATTTTTTGTCTTATCGGTCTAACTTTCGATCCGTTTTAAAAACATTGAAATTTTATTAAATACGCGGGATTATATTATAATTCTTACATAATATAAACAAAAAAAGCGAAATTGATATTTTTCAGCATAAATATAGTGTCCAATTTTCGTTTTTAATGATTAAAAGTTTATTAGAGCTAAACAGTGATATAAATACCGGTTCGTATCCGCCGGTACATATTGTACTGAACAAAAATCGGTACAAAATAAAGAATTGATGTACCGAGTTTAAATACTGACCGGTACCAGCTTGTTTCAGATAGTACCGATCGATATTCAAAATACAGGGCGTATAAAAATAGAATTTTTTTTTTGCAAAATTAAAAAAAAAATTAAAATCTCTCGCCTTCCTTTCTACCTTTCCTTCCCCTTTTTTTAAAAAAAGTTTTTTTAATTAGTTATTTTATTTACTTCAACTTTTATCATTATTGTTTTTAAAATAATAATAAATATTTTTATTACTAATAATAATTATAAATTAAATAAAACTTAAAAATAACACTTATTTTAATATTTTATGTAATATTTATTAATAAAGTATTAATAAAAATATTTTATTTTTTAAAATAAATAATTTTAAAATTACCTAAAATAATATTCCGTATTAACTGACACTAATATAACAACGTACCAAAATTCAATCCAATACTAAATTCGCATCGGAGCTAAATAAAAAAACAGACATAAAAAGGAAAGATTCTCCAACACTCAAAACATCTCTTGGATTCTCTCTCCCATCCTACCGCGTAAACCACAGTAACTTCCAATTCTCATTTACTTTCAATTCCATGTTTAGCTTGGGAAGCAAGTCAAAAGTCTAGTTATTTACGTTATTGACACTCTGTCCCATGTCCCAACCCAATGCCTCAGGCTCTGAGTCAAGGTTCGGTCAACCTCAAACCCACCGAGCCTCTGGTTACCACCACCTAGTCAGAGGTTCTTTGAACCCGCAGCTCAGGTTCGGTGCCCATACCTATCATAATGGAAGCTTAGGCGAAGTTTTCCCGCTCGGAGACAGACCTCTCTCTCTCTCTTTCCACTTCACTTAACTTATTCTAGTGGAGACGGGGGCAAACTTTATAAATGTGTGTATATATATATTAGCATGATCAGCTCTTACCTCTGTCTTTCTCTCTCGCTTTCTCTAGCTTAGAAATGGCAAGGTAAGGGTTAGGAATAACAGGAACGCTGTTGTTGGAGTCTAAGAAGTTGTTTCCAAGTTGAATCTAAGCTTTGATCTTTACGGAATTTGTTGTTGGGTTTCGTCGGATTTCGTTTAGTGGGATAGCTTGTTTTTCAGCTTACAGCGTTGGATAAATGAAGTAATTTTAACCACAAAAATGACTTTTTGAAGGAAACCCGTATATGAATAAACAGATAGATAATCAAGCTTGTCTGAGTATTATCGTTTTGGCTCTTGTTCTCAAGTCTAATGATAAGTAATGATTTTCTGGTAGATTTCTGCTTATGAGAGTTGCCCATTTGGGAAAATGTCAGGTGTGGATATGGTACTAACCGAATGTAGCATTTTGCTAGTGAAACTTGACGCATGTTGTCAGAATCTTCTGTTTCTTCTGTCAAAATCCCTTTTTCCTTTTCTGTTTTAGCTAAACATTACTAACGACACTTGACTCTTTGTGTGCGACAAAATTTGAGATAAATGGAACCTCTGACTACTAATCTGTTCTGTGTTTTTAAGCTACAAACATTTCTCTGTGAGAAGAGTATAGTTGAGAGAAAACCAGTTGCTTCAAGTGTTGAACTATATGATAGATACAATTCGTTGACAGATTGCCCATTAACATATTCTTCCTTATATGGATGCTCATTGGGTTTTAAAGCATTGAATGAGTGTGCTTTCTATTGACTGCTCTGCCTGAATGGACATTGTAAATCAGTATTTGTTATTACCTAGCATTTGGTTAGTGTTTATTAACTTACTTCAGATACGTTTAAAACGCAACGATGCACCTTAACTGACATGATATCTTCTAACCTCAATATTCTTTCTTCTATAGTGCTCTGTATCTATGTGCCTTCCTCTTGTGGTTATAAAATGTTGTTGATCTTGGTTAAATGTGCTAGGATAACCTTATTTGGGTGCAAATTTCTGCGCTTTACTTAGCCTGTCAACGTTTGAATGTTGTTGCATTTAAAGACAACATGGTCTTGGCAGAGTGCTTTTTTGGTTGCAAGAATGTAATAATCAAGAATGTTACTCTTTCAGGGCCTGGGTTATTGACAATAAAGGAATTGCAGTTAAAGTAAGAAATGCCTCTCGATCCTGTGCTCACCAAATCAAAGATTGTGGGGCAAATCGTGAATGTCCAAACTGCCATTATCGCATAGATAACAGTGATGTAAGTTCCAGTTTTCATAGACCTTTTATATGATCATTGTGACATGTTATAAATCAGAAAATTTATTCTAGACGACGCTTAATTCATATGGGACGTAAGAGCTGCATTTCTCAAACTTTTGAGTTTGAGATTTTTCGGATGCATTCTGGAACTCTTTTTCATGTTTGTAGTAAATAGCGATTCCCGCAGTTGTTTTTTATCTGAAGTCTGTGTTGTGTTGTGCAGGTTTCCGATGAGTGGCCTGGTCTGCCTGTTGGTGTAAAATTTGATCCATCTGATCTAGAGCTCTTGGATCATTTAGCAGCAAAATGCGGTGTTGGAAGTTCAAAGCCGCATATGTTTATTGATGAATTTATCTCTACGCTTCAGGAAGATAAAGGAATTTGCTACACTCACCCAGAAAACCTTCCAGGTGAGGAGTTCTGTAACCTTATACGCTTACCTCATCTCCAAATGCCAGATTTTGACCTTTGATTTATCTTTTGATGTCAGTTCAATCAGCTGATTGGTCCAGGAATGAATATATTGACAGTAAATTGTTTTCTGAAATTTCAGTTAGTAGAGTACTTACACACATTCTTGTGAAATTTTGTTTTCAGGTGCTAAGAAAGATGGAAGCAGTGTTCATTTCTTTCACAAAACGATTAATGCATATACTAGTGGTCAGAGAAAGCGTCGCAAGGTCCACCATGAACAGAGTTCTTGTGAAGAGCAAGTCCGCTGGCACAAGACTGGCAAGACCAAATCTGTGATGGAAAATGGAGTTCACAAGGGCTTCAAGAAAATTATGGTTCTGTACAAAAGCTCAAAGAAAGGGTTTAAACCAGATAAATCGAAATGGGTGATGCATCAGTTCCATTTAGGGACTGCTGAAGATGAAAGGGAGGGTGAATACGTGGTTTCTAAAATTTTCTACCAACAAAAGAATCAATCGGATAAGAATACTGATAATCCAGTTGGTGAAAATTCCGATGCTTTGGCACTTCTTGGTGAAAATTCGGATGCTTTGGCACTTCAAACTTCTCCAAAGACCCCCAATACAAAGCCACCCGTACCGCCACGACCAGGGAAATCTGTTACATTTGATGATTCTGCTGATGATTACAAAGCACAGCCATTAGCCCCGGTAGGCAACCTTTTGATGCAGAATTATAGGTTTATCTGAGATGGTCAGTTCACATGAGGTTAATGAAAATAAGTTTACCCCATTGGCACATATTGTCTAGCTTTAATTCGTTTCACTTCAATCCATATCCATATTCTGTTATGGTTTTGATCTGTACATGATTTTTATCATTCTGTTATAGGAACAACATATCAAGGAAGAGAACGGTTGGGTCCCAGTTTCTCATACCGAGGACGAGACGGGATTTCCATCATGGTTGGCTGGTGAATCTCAGAATGTTGAAAACTATGATTTCAATGACATAGATGATACCTTGTTATGCAAGGAAGTGTTCGATTCCTCGTCCATTTTTTGCAACAGTTCGGGAGGGAATAATGTATCCTATAGTGGCAATCAAGTAACTGGAAAGAACAGACCTGCAGGAATTGCTGACCTTGAAAACCTAGAGCTAGACAGTCCACCAGACTTCCAGCTTTCTGTAATTAATTCCGCTTACTCTTCTTAACAAAATTTTATTTCTTATGGCATAGTTATACAATAATTCATTCATTACAATGTGATGCAGGATCTGCAGTTTGGTTCTCAGGACAGTGTTTTTAGTTGGCTTGACCGGTTATGAAGACAAGCGACCAGGCAAAAGCTTCCCAGATACCACAACACCTTCCCATTTATGTGCTATTTTAGTTTTGTCTGAAGCTTTCTGTACCTTTTCCAGTGTTTTCTTCGGCGATGTTGAGTCGGAAATGATTGCTTTTAAGGTCGTAGAAATATCTTCCTTCATGGATTTTCAAGTGCAGCAACGTATTTAGAGCTTGAAAGATCACAAGGGGTTGTGAGGTTTTAAGATTGTATCTTTTGTTTCTGAATCAGGTTTGTTGTTGTATCAAAACTTAATTAAGCAACTGATGTTAGTTGCAGCGGACACTTTGTATGCATTTGTTGCTACAGTATATACTACATTTTCTTTAGAATTGCCAAAAAAAGCCAAAGGTCTAGTAAAATAAATAAAAGAATCAAAAGTAAATTTCCGTACTATCATAAAGGTTAGAAAAAAAAATTAGAGGAGAAGTAAACAGAAATAAAAAAGGATATCTGATAAATGAAGATCTATACATGAGAATTGAAAGAAATCAAATGCTACATGATCAAAATGAAGGGTGAAAAATTAGTGAGCTAAGGTAATATTCCTATCAAACAAAACCACCTGGGAAAATTGCATCCTATTCTCATGCAATTTGTGTACATGTTCAGTTCACCAGAGCTGTAAACCAAACCACTCCCCCCTCCCACCCCTTGCCAAAATTGCATATAATACCTCCATCATGGAAGAAACCCTGTACTTGAGAACAAGTTGTGCCAATGCCATAACAAAGCACAATGTACATCTCCAGCATTCAGCCATGGCTGCCTCTCACCCACTTTCTCTCCTGCAGTTGCCAGGCAAAAGAAATCTGTATTCCTCCGAATGACCCAACAAGTAGGCAGGCAGATGGACTGCTGAATAAGAGCGAGGTATAGGACCCATCTTCCCAATTATCTCTTTAAATGTGTATGCCTCAGGAATCATGTCAAACAGGTTTGTCCCTTTGCATATCACATCCTGGATTCTTTCAGGTTTCAAGTAATGAGAGAACCTAACGCGGTCATTATGGCTGTAAGCTTTCATCTTGAATATGAAATCATTGATGTGACGAAAGCAAAAGCTGCAATGCCATCCTGAATCTGCCAAGAGCAAATCAGACTGACGATAATGTGCATATCTAGTTTTCCCCTTCTGGTACCTGTGGACTGAAGCCCGCCAACTCTTATCATCGTAATGATACTCGAAAGAATATAAATAGTTACTCATTTGAAGATGAAGGACAGGTGGAATGTCATCACACCATCTCAAGAGATTTATGGTGTGGCCACTAGGGATCTCATCCACATCAGACATTATCAGCAAATCATCATCTTCAATACCCGCTATTCGTATAAGCTGGTCCAAAGCTATTCTTTGATATGCCTCCTCAACAAATGGGTTTTCACCTTTCCTGAATCTCCCTCCAATTGTCCCATAAGTCAATCGAGACTCCACAAATTTGAACTTGTCACGGTTAGCTGCAAACACCAATGCCTTAGGCAGGCCTGTGAATGTTGAGTTTGATTCCAGGAGCACAAAATGATTTACATACGGAGATAATTCCTTCCACCGAATAGTAAGCATATCCTGTTCAACACTGAACAACGCTGCATCGTAAACTCGCCTTGGTGATTCACGAATCCCCCAACCATGAAGCCTGCAGAGAGTCTCCATTGACACATTCTCATGATAATAGTGAGGAAGCACTTGAAAGGATTTTGGAGCAGAGGCCCATAATGGTCTGAGGAAAAAGGAAACATTTGGTCCGTGCACATAGATCCCGAAGAGTCCCAAAGGGATAACTGTGAACATGAATATGTATGTCTTGAAATCCAACCCTCGCAAGACACACCTCAGTCTAGACATGCTCAAAGCTGTACGAGACCTCTGCTGCAGTTTAAACAAAAAGTTCATAAGATATCAGGGATTAAATGTGATTTATTATATTCTAACAAAGAAGAGAATACAAACAAACGGTTCAACTACACCTTTTATAAACAGACAAAACAGAGTTTTAATGCATACACAATTCACGCAAAAACATAAACAAAACTTGCAGCCATTTCTTTGAATCTCAAAATAACACATCGAAAGATCCGCAGAACAACATACCAGCTTATAAAAGAATAAAAAAAAAAGTTTTAAACCTTGCGGCAAGAACAAGTAAGCTTAATCCGACACAGATTTTTAATAGCCTTCTACTTCGAATAATTAAAGGATTACGAGAAACTTTATTGGTGCCAAGACTGATACGTTTCTACCTGAAAAAGAAAACTCAATAACATCCAATCGTTGAAGGCACCAACGATGTTATGCACAATATCCCACTTCTAGTTCAAAGCCAAAAAGAAAGCTTGTTTTTCTGTTAGAAAGACAGACATGAAACAAACAATGCTCAAAAGCGGCTATCAGGATAAAGGAACACCGCATAAGATTTATTTTCCCACGTATAATGAAAGGGGTTGATCAGAAACTTCCAAAAGTTTAAATAGGCTAAACAAATCCTAAATTCGATGAGGCAAAAGAAAGAAAGGGTAAAATCTCAGATGCACTTAAAAAGGAAAAATCCGAGCAAGACCACAAAGCACCAGCAGACTCAACCATTCACTCACTATCAGACTCAAACAAAAACTGAATGAAAGTTGGGAAGAAGAGTACCTGGCCGCAAACATCTTCGCATATATCATCAGTCTTCTTAGAACTATAGTACCCATCAGACATGATTCTTCTCACAACCCAACTCAACAATCAAATTGTGACGTCAACAGTACAAACAACAACGCACTCACTTATCCCTACTTCCCACAAGAACAGTAGGGATTTCCGGAGATCCTAATGAATTCCCGATCAAACCCACGTTTATTACTCTAGAAATATCTGCCTCCACAATCCCGCAAAATCCCACGATCTTAAAATTCACTCTCTCTCTCTCTTGCACGAAGAGCAGAGGGAGCAGGACAAGGTTTCAACGTCAATTCCTCTTCTAGCCGTTTTGTAGATATTTAAAAGGATAAAGAAAAAAGAAAATTGGAAAAAAAAAATCTTTCTTTGCACTCCACTCCTCCACAGGGATCTTCTTAAATGTTGCTACAGGCCCCACAATTCTCATACAGTGGACCAATTACACTGTTTAAGAATTTCATGTCATTGTAGCCATTATCTCTTTTCAAATACACACGACTTGGGCAGAGAGATTGAGATAATCATGAACAAAATAGGAAAGCAAAATAGCAGTTTGGTTTTGTGCGTGATTTGAGAACGTTGATACCGTGAGTATTGAGAGAGTGGGGTTGGGGTTGACGATGCATTGTACTACAGTGTTTATCATACACCCTAATCTCGGTATCGACACTTGTCCGAATGTTTATAGGAATGTCCGACGAGATTTCGGGGAGTGTGTCATTCACGCGCCACAGATTTCTTAAATATCTACATTTATTTTTACTAATTTTTGACACGTGTATTTTTAATAATAATTTTATAAAAAAGCATATTTTTAAATTGGAGAAGGGGGGGTTTGAAAGTGGAAGATTTTTGGAGTTGGAGTTGGAGT
This sequence comes from Erythroxylum squamatum, assembly GCA_025629845.1. Lineage (NCBI taxonomy): Eukaryota > Viridiplantae > Streptophyta > Magnoliopsida > Malpighiales > Erythroxylaceae > Erythroxylum > Erythroxylum squamatum. The sequence goes on along the minus strand of JAOTBA010000008.1, from coordinate 9,491,340 downwards.
TGGGGTTGGGTTGGAAATTGGAAGGGAAAAGTGAATTTTTGAGTAGGGTAAGGGAAAGGGTCGGTTCGGTTCGGTTGGAAACAGTAGGAAAGTCGTATTCTTGAGTAGGGTACGGAAAATGGTCGTGGTAGTGTCTTTATGGTATGAATTAGGTGGGTTTAATAACTAATTAATTATAGGAAATAGGATTGCCTTTTTTAGACAGACTTGCAAGTAATTTAAATAGAAAGGTCTTTCCTAAAATATATAATTTCCCAATTTGCTTTTTTGTATAAATAAAATGTTTTATATTCCCTTTAAATTCTTTGTTTTAAAAACTATATCGAAAGTTAAATTGGTAAGATAAAAAATTTAAGGTTGAATTTTGAATTTTATAAAAATTGAATTTTATAATTAAAATTTTCTTCTCTTCTTCCTTTTTTTTATAACAACTCCTTATCAATTCTTATTTAATGTAAAATTTGAATAAATAAATAATTACATAAAATTTTTATTTTAAATTTTGATTTATTTATTATGTTATAATATGTTTGTTTACTTTGCTATAATGTAAAGCAATTATCTATATTATACAGGGATGACAATGGGCCCGGCCCGGCCCAAGGCCCAATCGGGTCATAAACAACTCTTGCCTGACTCTATTTATTTAAAAAAAAAAAGCAAAACTACATCTTTTTTAATTGTCGGGCTCAAGCAACCAGAGCCTTGCCCGAGGCCTGGTCAACCTGGACCGAGGCCTGATAGGACTTGGACCTTTTGCCATCCCTATTACTATATTCAATGTTAAAATTTTAATTAGAATGTTAGTAATACTATTTACATCTAAAATTTGACTTACTATAACTGCGTGTGAATGGAATTTGTGATTAACCTCCGTATAATTCAATCTTATAACTTATTACAAGACCAATCAGATTTGGTGAGTTCAATTAGTCCTTGCTGAAGAAGGATAACACACTCTTCCTATGCCAGTTTCAGATCATTAAAATTCATACTCGGATGAGCCCAGAATGGTCCTTCGACAAATTGATTCCAAGCTTAATGGTTTGACTCGGGATAGCCCAAATAGAATTTTTCAATATGCATTTTCACAATAGATTCTATTAGCCTGGATTACTACATTTTCCTAATGATAATTTCACAAAATATTAAACATAGTAGTTTACTTTACGAAATTGCATAAATAAAAAGATTTATTTATTTATACATATATAAATGGGTAAATTATAATAAAATTTTAAACTTTACTAAATTTTGTACTATTATTCAAAACTATTAAAGCAAATGATAAAATGCTCCAAATTTTAATTTATAGTAATGGTAGTCGTTTATTAACTAATGGCTAATTTGACGTATAACGTTAGCATAACGTTGCGGTGTACACGTGATAAGTAATGGACACGATAGATAATTAACTTTAAAATAAAAATAAATTATAAATATTTTGCTTTCTTTTTTCATGGGCCTAAGCCTAATAACTTCCATTTCTTTATAGCACGTGCAACAACTGCAATTACCAGAAAAAGCACTACCAGATTTTTAGTGTAGCTCAACAGTCCATCAAATTTGTTTCCTCCTTGATTTTGATCATAAGACCTAATGTGAAGTCCAGAAGTTGATTAACACAATCTCCCTTCTAATCTTAATTAGTATTTAGAATTACTTAAATTCAATTGCATTTTTTGTATGTTGAAGAATAGACACATACGTAAAATCTACTTATCAGTAACTTCATCAATCGCATCTCTTAATTCTACAAAATTCCTAAACATAATTAATTTACATACGGGGGAATATAACTTTCTTTAAAAATGAAGTTTGTAACATAATTAGGAGACACATATGTAAAAATAAAGTATACGTGACTTTTGTTACTTGTACATCTCGTATATACTTCATATGAGAAGAGTGTAGATGTATTGTAAATTCATTCAAGAATGTAGACAATTTAGCAGAAGTTGAAAATGTATATTCTCCATTATGCCAAGAGAATGTATGGTGCTCAATGGTAAAATAATCTTAGTAATTTATATTTTTATATGGGGTATATTAATTGCATATGATTTATATCTTGATTGTTTTTCTAAGATTTTATATATTCACTGCCTTTGTTATAATAACAAGATGAATCTATAGATATCAAAAGTTAAGTTTGATATTGTTTAATGTCGCCCTCAAGAGGTGTGGCTAGATGGTTGAGAGCGGGGCTTGGCTTCGGTTAGATCCCAGGCAGGGACGGAGCTATGTTCATGCCCCCCCCCCTCTCTTCAATTTTTTTTAAATTACTTATATAATTAAAATTTTTAAAATTACAAATAAAGTGGCCCCCCCTTTAAAAAAAAATCTCTATTTTCTCTTCTCTTCAACTCTGCACGCACAGCCCTCCTTTCCCGGCCCCCCCTTAGAGTTGAGTCTGGCTCCGT
>JAOTBA010000008.1:9470259-9481799 GCA_025629845.1 Erythroxylum squamatum | reverse complement strand
AAAGGTTGAATGGTTTAGCTATGTTATGTATTGAGAAGGATATGCTGGACAATATTGATCTTGATAATATTATTAATGATTTTGCATTTAGAAATGCACAGAAAATTTGTTTTTTCATAAATCATGATCCTCTGTGTATTTGTTAGTGTTATGATTATTTAATATTTAGTTGGTTATGTAAACTTATAAATTGAGTCATTTATATTTTATACAAATATATAAACTTAAGTATATTGTCGATTTATTGGGGCCCTTTTTTTTAATTTCGCCCTGGGCCTATAAAACTATAGGAACGGCCCTGCTTATGAATGTCTTAAACTAGTTAGCTATTTGTTTCTAGGATCTTAAGTTCCATCTTTTTTATGCAAAACCTCTTTGCCATATACGGGAGAGTGGTCTTGTGTTTTGCTAACAATTGATACCTTAAAGAGCCTGTATATATTAATCCCTCATCTATAAAGCAACTAGTTATCTATCCTATAACTTAGTTGATCCAACTTTAGCATCATACACCTTTTTAAGACCACTTGCTTTTATAAAAATATGTATAATTTAGACAAAGAATAGAAGGGAAGATCCAATTTTAGGATAAAAAGATGCTATTCTAGCTTCATATATGCATTCGTACATTGATTTCTATAACTGGCAATAGCGTTTTATATAGATAAACCAATATATATAGTAAACATCATCATCATCATCATCATCTCATCCAATATGAAGTCCTGCAGTAAAGCGGGGTATGAAAAGGTCTGATAGCACGCAGCCTTACCCCTACATAATAGAGAAGCTGTTTGCCGTAGACCCACATGCAGATGCGATAGGAAAATAGTGATGCAGGTTAACAGAATAAATACCGCAAAAATAAGAGTGATAAATCACAAATAATAATAATAAGACGAAATACTTAATACAAATAATAAAGATACAAATACAAAATACTAATAAAATAATAATAAAAAAAAACTGAAACTAATAAGAAACTTAATCAAAGGAAATAATAATAATAATAATAATCGCAAAGGACGCCTCTACTAGTGAGGCATGCAAAGTGACAACAAAATCTGACCCGCTCGAAAGTACTTGGTCGAAAAGGGACTGGTAAGGTTTGATAATAAAGGAGCATGTTATTAAGGTTGGAGTATTAAGAATCATCTTGGTAACGGGTCTCACATCAGACTTGTCAGGATGCTCGAGGCAGTAAACTTATTAGCAGACGTAAACTTATTACGTTTATCTATCGCAATGTAATATCCAGACATCATCGTCTCCAACAAGCCCACTGTGTTTGGTTGAGTAGAAGATAGCTCCACCCATTACGCATCATTCTGGGTAATGTTCATGGCTCACGAGAAAACGGACTAGGGCGGAATGTATTCGACCCACAGGACGTTCACTATGCGTAACTAACAATAATCTATACTAAAAACACAGAATCACACTGGCATGTAGATCTAATAAATGAAACTACCAAGGATGGCTTGAACAACTATCCCTTACCTCTACCGACTTACGGGAGCCACGTGGCGATGGCCACTGTCAACATACACATACACTATGCACCGAAAACTTAGATAAGCGACAAGGTAGAAGCAATACACTTAGATACCTGTGAATGCTGAATCCCCTTTGACTGTCGATGAGATGCAGCTTGCCAGGTAGAAGCAATACACTTAGATACTTGTGAATGCTGAATCCCCTTTGACTGTCGATGAGATGCAGCTTGCCCTACCCATCATCAACGAAGAAGTGGTACAAAAGATAGAGAGAACATTACCTGATAGCCACTGTCATGTCCACCGTGCTGGATCCATGCTTCGGCGAATCTCTCATGGAGCTCACTTCCTCGTATTACGTCTCTAGCTTGTCTTCTTATATTTCCATCTCTAGCTACTGTTCTGTACCGCCAGCCCTTTGTTGAGATCGACTCTAGATCCTATTCTTATATTTTTAATGAAGGAAGGTGTAGATTTATATTTATAAGGACTAACCTTAATGCGGAAGCGATTGATCGAATCTTTATTTGATAATCCACGTTTTACGGTTGGCTACTAGAGTCACCGTTAATCCACGCCTCAAACTCGAACCCTTGATGGTGTGATTCACGTGAGGAAGAATGAAGAAAGTGTTTCTCTTTCGTTCAAATTTAGCAAAATTAGAGAGAGGGGAAAAAAGATAACCAAAACCTATTTGGTTTCTAATCTATTTGTTGTCTTAAGAAAGATAACCCTTTAAGCCAACTTCCTGTTCCTCTTTTTAAATAAATTGGCGGAAGTTATATTTATATATATATGGCCGTTCGTGTAACCCCCAACAACTCCCACTCGGCCACATAAGTCATGATTTACATCTTCTCTCTAAAATTTCACGTGTTATACTAAGAATGAGGCGTGCAACCATTTAAAGAATCAGTAGTGTTATATTAAGTCACCATCTAACTAACATAACATTTTCACATAGTCATGATACCCCAAATCATCCAAAATATTAACACGATGAGTCGCTATTAAAACAAAAGTTTCAGTACTTCAGATTTTGAAGAGATCCAGAAGAAAAGGTGATAGTGGCGATTATAAAGAAAAGGTGGTGATGGCGGTGGTGCTTTCATTGGGTTACAATGAAGAGGAGGTGATAGTAACAATAGTGTAGTGATAACGGTGCTGGGTGTGCTGACTTAAGATTACAGACACAGAATACTTCATTCTCTCTTGTGATGGCAATCATCGTCTCTTACGTTACAAAGAATGAAGGCTGCTAGGTTTAGAATTATAGAGAAAGAGAGTCAATTGTTTGTAAATTCTTTATTTTAAATTTAATTATTCGACATGTATATTGTTTGTTAGGTGTCCTTTAGTTAATGTCGTCTACTTGGGTTATAACCATGGACTATACATTTTTAATACTTATTATGTTTAAAAATTAAATAAAAATTATATTTTTATTATAAGATAAATTATATGGCCACCATTTAAGTGAATTTCTTTTTTAAAAGTTGGATCGAAAGTTAAACTGATAAGATATGTAGTTTAAGGTTTAAAAGTTGAATCGTTATTAAATCGTCATAAAACTAGTTAAAGATTGAGTAAAATTAAATAATTTAACATAAGATTGAAGAAGACTATCATTAATTAAAGTTTAATTGAAAAGAGAAAATGTTAAATAAAAATTAATTAGTTTAAGACAGTTTATAAAAATTGATAGATTTTTATAAATTGATAAATTTATAAAAATCGACCGATTAATTAATAAATTAATCGAGTTTAATAACAAATGTTATTAAAATAAATCAAACAATAAAATTAAAAACTAAACCGAATAATTGATGAGTTCAAAGTTTTTATAATTAAATCGTTTAATTTGATTCAATTTTTTAATTATTGATGAAAATAATTCCAAAGTCACGTGGGAATGGGTTTGGCAAATGACAACGGAGAAGGTTACGCAGCTATTGAAAAACCCTAAAGACCAAATTAGACTGCGTTTTCATTTATTTGCAGAAATGAAACTCTCCATTCTTTCATGCTATCATTGGGTTTGGAAGTGAAACCGAAAAAGATTAGGGACCAAATCTTCTATTACAATAATTTTGTTCCAATCTTGTTCTGCGTCTAATACGATGTCGTTTTGTAAGTTTTTTTTGTAGATAATCCGATGTGATTTTTACTATAAAATAATATGATATGAAGCGCATAATAGAATTGAAACAGAATAACGAGAACAAAAGATTTGAACATAAAGATTATTGACTCGATAACAAAAGCCCATCATTCATTTGGAGGCCATGGGGGCAAAAGGGCGAAGATTATATCTGTGACCAGAAAACGACGCTCCTCCCGGATCCATCACAACACGGGATCGCTTTCTTTTTGCTTCTCATTGGGACTCTCTTCTGTGGGACTTACTGTTTCTTTTGGTGCCTCCTCCAATGCTAATTTCGACCGTCCTTTTTTACGTTTCAATCTACCCCCATAATTTTTTTTAGTTGACTTTCGTTTTTCTCTTCTGGTGTTAGCTGTAATCGTGGAGCGGACTCAGTTGAGGTTCTGAGATGGATTTGGTATCTGGGTATAAGGTGGATCCTTTCTCACTCTCACTCTTGATAGTTTTCTCTTGTTCTGTTCGTTGATTAATTGCAGTTATCTGGGAATATTGGTTTTTGTGTGCTCTAAGTTCATTCACTGCTGTGTTTCTCTCATCCTTTTTTTTTTTTTGTGATCTTCGGAATTGATGATCCGAATGGAGCCCAGGTGTGGACCTCGAACTGATTGGATTAATGTTTTGCTTCTGCAGGGAGTCGTTGGGCTTGTTTTTGGCAATGAGAACTCGAGTTCCAATGAGGATAGGTAAATTGGTCTCTGCTTTTAGTGGCAGTTGTGATGGTTGAAATATTTTCCATAGTCTAATATGCTCAGAGGAATTATGCTAGTTGGGAACATCTGAAAGTTGTTGGGCACCGTTAAAGTTTTGTGCTTTTTGTGTTTAACTGTGATTACGGATCAATTTCCGGTGCTATATACTAGTGAGTGTTATTGTGCTTGATTGGGAGGCATGCATGCTCGTTTTTCATACGAGAGGATAACTAATGATATTTTGGAAATCTTTGATTTTGTGCTTTTCGTTTTCCTGTTCTCTATTTTGATGGTTAAGGTTTGTGCCAATCTTGTCCTTGATGATTCTCTTTGTATGTATCTGTGAATATCCCTTTTGCCTTTTTTTGGTAGCTATGTTGAGCGGCTGCTAGACCGAATAAGCAATGGTGTGCTGGCAGAGGACAGGAGGAATGCCATGATTGAGCTTCAGTCTATTGTGGCAGAAAGTCGTGGAGCTCAGCTGGCATTTGGGGCTATGGGTACAGATTGTTGTATTTATGCTGACAATACTTATCTTTGCCTAATTCTAGTCATTACATTCTTAGACTATATTTCCTGCAGGATTTCCTGTACTTATGAGTGTCTTAAAGGAAGAACGAGATGACGTTGAAATGGTTCTGCAACTTTCTCTTCCTGCATTTCTTTTGCTTCATACAAACTGTTTGCTTTTGTTTCACTGCATGGTAAAACATACATGCTACCTGTTGTAGATTAGAGGTGCCTTAGAAACTCTTGTAAGTGCTTTGACACCGATTGATCATGCAAAAGAATCAAAGAATGAGGTTCAGCCGGCTTTAATGAACACAGATTTACTTTCCCGAGAAGCAGACAACATATCTCTTTTATTGAGTTTGCTGGTGAGAGTTCATTTAATTTGTTCAGGCGATTGGCCTGCTATTTATAATGCATGCTTATTATTGCTTCCATTGGTACTTTCAGTCAGAAGAGGACTTCTATATAAGATATTATTCTCTTCAAATTTTGACAGCCCTTCTCTCAAACTCACAAAACAGGTATGAATTAAGAGTAAAAGGTCATTCTTCTTTTCTTAAATTTATGATAATCCTTAACTATGTTGGAAAGAACTTTGCTGAGTACTCTTCAGGTTACAGGAAGCCATTCTGACCATTCCTCGTGGAATCACTCGGCTAATGGATATGCTTATGGATCGTGAGGTATAAAAATTGTTTGTTGAAAAATACTGATTGTCCAATTACTTCTCACATGGCTATTTGCTTTTTCCTTGGAGATGATTCTGCAGTTAGTCAAGTGTCTTTGTTTACAAATGAAGTCATCAGGGAAAAGATGCAAACTGTTTTTCTTAATGACGTTAAAATGGGGATGCATGAAAAAGTATTGAGTTGTGGGTGCAAGTTCTTTTTGTTGAATCATTCCTGCTGACTTATCCTTAAACTTTATTACATTCATGCCCTGAAAATACTCATGTTCTACTTGCTAGGTTATACGAAATGAAGCATTGCTGCTTCTTACTTACCTGACTCGAGAAGCTGAGGTGACAAATTTTTCTCAATTTGTGTTGACTCTGATATTTTCCCTGCATCTTTATTGGAATTCCTCACTAACCGGGCCAGTTTGATTATTAGGAAATTCAAAAAATTGTAGTCTTTGAAGGTGCATTTGATAAAATATTTAGCATTATTAAAGAGGAAGGAGGGTCGGATGGTGGCGTTGTTGTACAGGTAATAAAGTTCCTTCAAATTGAATGGGTTGCTCTTTTCAACTTGTTTAGCTTTCCTGCCGGTGGATCATTATTGATCTCTTATACATTACCATTTGGGTGTTAAACTGCCTGTTATACTGTCAAGGTTACTTTATATTCCCTTGGAACTTCAGTCTCTTCATTTGGATTTGTGTAGTTTCAACTTCTATATGTGATGGTTGATGACTTGAGCAACCTACTTTGAGAATCTAATTTTTGACACATTACCTGAACATCTGGTATGATGTTGAAAGTGAAGGCTGGCTGTGGTTCTAATCTGGTTGGCTCCTATGTACTGCTTTAACTGAGCAGTCGCTAGAAAACTACACTGTTCATATGTTGCCTCTTCTGTTACATTGTGAAGTTTGTAGGTTATAATAATTTTTTAGTATGGTTCTGAAATTAATTTTGGGTAAATTTCCCGATAACTTATATAGGTACACATGCTCCAATATGTTTTCCGTAAGAACTCTTTTCTTTCATTTTTCCCATTTTTTACTACTTATCATCTTAAGACACACAGCCGTTTTTATTAATTGAAGGCTCTTGGAAGCTCCTTCCATGGAAACTTCATAATTTTTCCCCCCGCATTGGAAGATGAATTGATGTGTTGCTTGTGCTAATGTACTTTTTTGCTTATTGTTGTCCAGGACTGTTTGGAGTTGTTGAACAACCTTATTCGTAACAATGCATCTAATCAGGTGTGTACCTTTTGTCACTTCTGGTGATGTTTGATTCTTATCATTTTGCTGATTTGACATTGGTGTAGATACTGCTGAGGGAGACTGTTGGCTTTGATGCCTTAATATCGATTCTGAAGCGTCGGGGAACTGCGTATAGTTTTACACAACAGAAGGTTAGTTATTCAAATGTACATGATTTGTTGTTTTGTGTTATATTGATGCAGAAGTTTTAGCATTCTATTGCACAAGATTTACTGGTGATTTTTTCTTGTTTGGAACAAATGTATGCCAGTAGACAATTAATAAACTCAGTGCACTAGACACCATTAACTTGCTAATGCTGGGAGGAGCAGAATCTGAGCCTACAAAAGAGGCCAATAAGCTTAACAACATAACAGCCCTGGTTCAGGTTTGGGCAAGCTTATAGATGTTTTATTAACTAAAATTGCTGATATTAGAGCAGTTATTTATTCATAAAATTGTGTTGGGTGTTGTTGTAGAAAAAGTTGTTGGACTATCTTCTAGTGTTGGGGGTTGAAAGTCGATGGGCTCCCGTTCCTATACGTTGTGCAGTAAGTTTTTCCTTCAGCAATCATACATGACTGAAACTGTATAATAATTATATATTTGACATGTTGTAACAATGATGCTTTCCTAGTAGTTCATGGGGTACAGGTGCTAAAGTATTGAGCAAGTTTCTGGGATATTTTATCGTTCTTTCTATACTAAATCATCATCAATTTGGTAGGCATTGCGATATGTTGGTGATTTGGTTGCTGGACATCCTAAAAATCTTGAAGCACTGGCAAGCAAAGTTCTTGGTGAGGAGCCACAAGTAGAACCTGCTCTGAACTCGATTCTTCGCATCATTCTGCGAACATCAAGCATGCAGGAGTTCATTGCAGCAGATTATGTTTTTAAGAGCTTTTGTGAGGTTGATTCATATAGTTACTCTTAGAATTGTCAATCTTGAATATTAAAAGAAGCCTTTCTGCTTGTGTATGTTTAATTTGTACTTGGCTAGAATCTGCAACTTATGTGCTCCAGTGTTGCTTGTGTCAAATTGTCAGAGGAATGCCGATGCTCAAATGATGTTAGCATCCACATTAATCCCTCAACCTCATTCAATGAGTCATGCTCCTATAGAGGAGGATGTTAACATGTCATTTGGAAGGTTCGTTTATTTTAAGGGCATTAGTGCCACCTTTTTCTATTTATTAAACTACTTTGAGTGGGATGTATGTTGAAATGATTTGGATGGTGTTCTGCAGCATGTTATTACATGGTCTTACTTTGAGTGAATCCGATGGTGATCTCGAGGTAACAACAAACATATATCAGTTCTGGATGGAAACTAAATATTCTTATTCATGCTAGTTGCTTGAAACTTTTGACTAATGTTCTTCAGTTCAGACTTGTTGCAGGGCTGCTAGTGTACTTTCTCACATACTGAAGGACAATGTCCCATGCAAAGAAAGGGTATGCAATCTATCTACTCTTTTTGCATCCACCTGGGACACATCATCACGATATTGTAGTTGTTAAGGAAGAATGCTGCATGGCATTTGTATTGGTTTAGGTTGTTAAACACTCTCTAACTTCAGACTTGCATATGATCGTGATTGCCTAGGCCTAGGATTTATGAGTTGGAAAGTTATATTCGGTAGCTGAATTTAATGTAGAAAGAGTACGAGTATAGATAATGTACCTGGATTGAATTATGAACTCCATTACCACTGGAGAAAAATGAGCAGAATACTGGTGCTTTTCCATAAAGGAAATAACTAAATGAAAATCAAACTTACCTATTCTGTGTGTTTTTTTTTTTAATTTTTGCAGGCCTTGAGAATTGAGTTAGAGTCACCTTCTCCATCATTGGGACCGCCAGAGCCATTAATGCATCGCATGGTGAAGTACTTGGCCCTTTCCTCCAACATTAAAAGTAAGGATGGAAAGCCAGGTACAAAAGGGAACTCATACGTAGACGCGATTATTTTGAAATTGCTGGTTACCTGGCTGGCTCGTTGCCCGAGTGCAGTTGAATGTTTCCTGGATTCTCGTCCCCACCTTACATTTCTACTTGAATTGGTGTCTAATCCATCTACAACTGTGTCTGTAAGGGGCTTGGCAGCAATTCTTTTGGGTGAATGTGTGATTTTCAACAACTCTGAGGAGAGTGGAAAGGATGCTTATACTGTAGTTGATGCTTTGAGTCAGAAAGTTGGTCTTACATCATACTTTCTCAAGTTTGATGAAATGATGAAAAGCTTTGTCTTTTCTTCTACAAAGCCTACACAGCTTCATAAACCACAGACGAGATCTGCTGCTGCTAGTATGGCTGAGATTGAAGATGTTGATGAGCAGGATTCGTCTGACCAGAAGAATGTGGATCATCCCATTCTTTCGTCAATGTTTGACACATACTTTGTCGAATTCATTAAGAGATTAGAGGCAGATATCAGGGAAATGATTGTAGATGTGTATAGTCGTCCCAAGAATGAGGTAGCTATTGTGCCTGCAGAATTGGAGCAGAAGAGTGGAGAAAATGACAAAGACTATATCAAGAGGCTAAAATCTTTTGTAGAGAAGCAGTGCTCTGAGATACAGGTACTTTTTTGCATGCAAAACTAAATGCATTGTGGATGTTCGTTACAGAATAACATATGATTGCAATTTATTCGTCTGTGGGAGGAAATGGAATGATGTAGCGTTATAAACTTGAACTTGACATCCTGATGTTAGAATATCATATGCTAGCATTTAGACTCTGCATTTTCTGATGAGTATTAGTTGAAATAGCCTTCTACCATGAATATGTGTCATTCATCACATGCCATTATGTTTAATTGGTTGGACATCTAAGTGGCACTTATTTGAAGTGCTTTGCATTGGCTGACTGTTACTAACGGACGGAGTAAGAATTTTAAAAATACTCATGACAGTACATGTTTATGTTTCAGAGTCTTCTTGGTCGAAATGCTACTCTGGCTGAGGATTTGGCTAAAATTGGTGGGGGCAACTCTACACAACCCGAGCAAAGGGTGGGTTCAGATAGAGTTCAGGTGGAGACACTTAGAAGGAATCTTCAAGAAGCATCTCAACGGGTAGAGTTGCTAAAGATCGAGAAGGCCAAAATTGAATCTGAGGCATCCATGTACCAGCACTTAGCTGCAAAGATGGAATCTGATCTGCAGAGCCTCTCTGGTGCATACAACAGTCTTGAACAGGCCAACTTCCATTTGGAAAAAGAGGTGAAAGCTTTGAAAAGTGGAGGAGCTTCATCACCCCCAGATGTGGAGGCAATAAAGGTAGAAGCTAGGGAAGAAGCACAGAAGGAGAGCGAGGCAGAACTGAATGATCTGCTTGTCTGCCTTGGCCAAGAGCAGAGTAAGGTGGAAAAACTGAGTTCAAGGCTAATGGAGCTAGGCGAGGATGTTGACAAATTGCTGGAAGGAATTGGAGATGACATGGGGCTGCCAGAAGACGGTGAAGAGGAAGTTGAAGACTAGACTAATAATAGCTTGCTGCTGATATTTAAATTACTTTATTTTTCTTCCTTTCTTAGAACTCACTCTGTACATTTCTGGGTGAACTGTACAGTTTAGTAAACTACTACATACTTCACAGTTGAGACCTGAGAGTCTAACCTTATTGTTCCTAGCTGGATTGATCTCGATGCTGAATTATTTACCTTTCTTTTCCTTATCTTTAATGTCACCTCAAATTGCTACCGACACTCTTGACTAACAATGATAAGCCAACTCCGGCGTATCAGCTCAGTTATCCTCATTACCCATTATGGTTGACCTTAACAAGCAAAGCATGGTGAATATTGATAGGGTCAACCCGATATCGAAATGGGATGCTTTAAAAAGACGAGGACACTCCTTAAAAGACTATCATGTCTGTTACTGTTGAACAGAGCCGTGGCATGCTGGTTGAGAACAACGTGCGTCTGTATTAGTATTTTTGAATGTTTTAAAAATCGGACCGAACAATAAAAAATTTAAAGTTTAGAGGTTTAATCGGTAGTGAACCGTTATCAAACCGGAATATAATAAATAAGATGAAAAATTTTATAAGAATAAATAAAAATCAAATCAAATATAATTAAATTTTAAATAAATTAGAGTTTAATAATTATAATATATTTAAAATAGATACTAATTTATAAAATAAAACTAAAAATAGTAAATAAATAAAAGAGAGAGAAGCGCGGATTGGTTTTACCCGTTACCATTTTCAAATTTTAACAAGAAGCATGGAATAGTAATTCAGGAATAGAGTGGAGTGCCTGCAGGGCGTAGCTCAGTTGATTTCGGAGGGGCAGATTTGCTCTAAGGTGCAAAGTTCGAATCCCACGGTTTGCAGTGTGGGAGCAATATTTTTGAGCCCCTTGTGAGCTTTGAGGGTGGGCTCCTTGTAAGCCTGTGGGTTGCTTACCTCCCCCTTAGCGGGCCGCTGAGTACCTAATTTATATCCTCCCAATTGCTTCGTCGGGCCGAAGTGTGGGGGCTCTTTGGGTTGAAAATTCAACCTTTTTGCTCCGAGGAATAGAGTAGAGTGTCCTTGTAGCTTTGTAAGTCCTGACCACCCTGTCTCATTAAAGGCTCTGACACGCCCCATTCTACCCTCAGCATTCCAGTCTATCTTTCCAGTAGCCATACCATACAAACATAGCCTTCATCTCTTCCCCAAAACAGAGTCCGGATCGTCTGTCTAATTTATCCCTGTCGTATTCTGTCGAACGGGACAACGACAAAAATT
>JAOTBA010000008.1:9429602-9448215 GCA_025629845.1 Erythroxylum squamatum | reverse complement strand
GATATATAAAATATGATTCTGTAACAATTTCAAATTTCCATTGCACTCATTCTCAAAGAAAAATATTTTAAAATCAAACATATGATGAGATATTTAAGAAAAAGGCAAAAGCTTTTTGAAATCATTATCTAAATGAATATATTAGAATATTATTAGTATTGTTTATTTCTGTTTAATATAGTATTAAAAATTTACAGGAAAAATAAACATATAATTAAAAATCACATCTTTAATTGTGGTAAGAGCATTGTATATATAGTTTTTGTGGCTACTGTTATTTAAGCATTTTATCATTTATTAATCGTAATCATGGCCACTTTCATGCCAATAATCCAACTAAAACATTGAAACTTATGTATATATATTGTTGTGCTAATTTGGTGATGAATGATTTAATAAGCTAAAAACGAATACTTTTATTAAGTAATTTCCAGGTTTTCAATTATATATATAATTTGCATAACATGTGCATATATTGAATTCACGTAAGATTATTAGTTGAAATTAAATATAAGTAGCAAACCAAGTAGCAGGGATGAGATGAATTAAAACCAGTAGATGAAGCAAAAGTGCGACAGTGCAGTGGGAAAAACGACAGTGCAGTGGGAAAAAAAGAAGACCACTCCAACAGTTAAATGGGAAGCAGACCAACAACGCTAGTAGCTGGACAAGAGAGCATTAAAATGATATTGAAGACAAAAGACAGTCAAGATGAAAGAAGTAAAGTAGAAGAAGAAAACAACAACAACAAAGGAGAGCATAAACGCAAGGGTGCAGTCTAAGAGATTAAAAGCACAACAGTCAACACCAACACCGTACAACAATCTCACCGGCGTCTAGGGAGTGGCGCCGTCGCCTGGACAGTGGCGCTGGCGGGTGGATGGTGGCAGATTGGTAGCAGCGGCGGATTGAAGGGTTGTACGAAGGTGAGAATTGAGTGAGAAGGGTTTTACTTTTGAAAAAAATCAAAAAACTCATCAATGTTTTAGAAAGAAAAAAACTAAAAAATTAAAAAAAAAATTATTGAACCAGTGACCAACCAGGTCGACCAATCCTGATTTAACCAGTCAATTGATCGGTTCTCACCAGTTTGTACTGGTTCAATTGAGGACTGATTTTGAGAGGTCACCCGGACGAATAGCCTACCGATCACTAGTCGAACCGGTCGAACCGTCCGGTCCGGTCCGGGTTTCAAAACCATGGTTATCACAATCCAACCATGTTAAAAAGGTATTGGACATATTTGAAAAGAGCAAAGCTAAACTCATTAGTAGTCTATTAGAAAATCATTTCAAGCTTTCCCTTTAACAATGCTTAAAAATAGATGCAGAGGTTAATGATGTGTCTTTGGTACCTATATATATTAGTGTGATTAGATGTTTAATGTATGCAATTGTTTGTAGGAGACTAGATTTGGCTCATGTTACTAATAAAATTAGTAAGTACATGTTGAAACCTAGAAGACAATATTGAGAAGCAATAAAGTGGATATTTAAGTACTTGAGAGGTACGTCAAACCATGAGATTATATTTAACTGTCAGCAAGGTGGTCTTTTGATTGTGAAATATATAGATACAGACTATGTAGGAGATTTTAGATAATATGTGGCATTTATTTACTCTTACAAAACAAATTATTTGTTGAGAATCAATGTCATAATTTATGTTGCATTCTCTTCAATTAAAGGTGAAGTTCATGTTAACAAATGAGGCTGTTAAAGAAGCATTATGACTTAATAGAGTTAGTGAAAGAGAAAGGCAATAATTAAGGTGGAGTTCATATTTTGATAGTCAAATTTCCATTTATTTGGCAAAAAATCAATTATATCATGAAAGTACTAAATTTGATATTTTATAAGATTAGGAAATTGATTGCACCTCCATAATTCTTATTATAGTAAAGGTTCACACTTAGAAGAATGTAATTGATATGTTGATAAAGTTGGTTATCATGAAGAAGTCCAAGCATTGCTTAGACTTGATTAATGTCTCAACATATTAGACATGGATACAACTTAGCCTATGAAGAGCATATTTTCTAAAGTGAAGACTGCTATATATGGCTCACATACTCTGGCATGCAATTTTGGAGTTTTGGGGATAAAGCATGTGTTTCTTAGAATTCTTTAGGTGTACATGCTTTGGACACAGGTGTAGCCTGGACCTTTTTTAGGCATGGATTGAAGATACGAGCAATGTTAGTGTGATAGATGTGTTTTCGTAGGAGAACACGGTATAGGGTATGATCATAAATCATGTCTTGTGCATGAAGAATTTAATAAGATTTACTTGTTGAAGACACAGGCATGTTGATGTCATGAAGGTGTTATAAAAGGACACAGGATGAGCAACGACTATGTTATAAATTGTATCTTATATATAGAGAAGTCAATTAATCTATGATCTAGGACACAATATATAGTTAACTTTATTTATAAACGTGGTTTTTAGCATATTTTGAACTTTTGGAAAGATTCTAGGACATACTAAAATCATGATTAAATTAGGTTGAATTTAATAAATAGGTTATTTGGATAAAATTGTGTTAGTTAGAATTTTCATATATAAATGTATGTTGTAATTTGTAAACATGATTGTTGTAATCATCATAATATTACTCAATAAATAAACATCTTTTTGCTCTCAAGGATTTAAGCACTACCAATTGACCAAACCTTGTTAAATAATATTCTTATTTTTTATTTTCTTTATTTCATTATTCTCTATTTTTACTATACATTAACCAAATAATTTTAGAATTAATTTACAAAAAAAAGAAATTTATAACTTTCTCATAGACTTATGACTTGGGAGGTCCCGGTCTACATTATACAATTCATGTTCAAATAATTATCATGTTTATAATATTCAATTCACTAGTGTATAATTTAAAATATGTATAACTCTAATATCTATTTAACTTAATCCTTCCTATGTACGACAACATTTTAGACTTTAATTAAGATATTTGTGTGTAATGTATAATATAATTTAAGTAGTATAAATTTTTTAATGTAATTTTGCGTTTATTTTTTAAAGAGATTTAGTAAAGTATATCCATTTTATGAATTTGAAATATTATAAATCAATTTCTTTTTTAATTATTTTAAACAACAACAACATCCGGTGAGAGTCTCGCTGAAACGTAAGGCCTGAAGATGTACAATATTACACAATCTTACTCCTATTTGGTAGAGAGGCTGTTTGTGTTAAACTCACATATAATAAAAATAATGATAATACAAAATATAAATAAACACGTATAAATAAGAATATAAAATATGTAATGCAATACATATTATGGTACATATAGAACATGATAAAGATTAACAATAAAAGATAAAATAAGTAAATAAGTATATAAACTAGAAAAAGATAAATACAAGAATAAATCAAAATAGCCATTAACAAAAAGTAATTAAACTAAGTAAGAAACTGCTTAGGCTAAATAACTAGGAGGGAAGTTCTACGTAATCAAAATATTAAGGCTAACTATAAAATGAAAGACTTGAAGGAAAATGTTCAAAAGACTTAAAAGAATGATAAAAATCTCTCTATGTGATATTCTTTATTCATATCCTAATACGCTAAAGTTTTCTATTACGGGTCATGTCCTTGATAAATTTTAGCATAGTCATATCATTATTAATCACGTCCCCTCAATTCTTCTTAGTTTTTCTTTTTTTTTTCCTCTTACATTTTAAGTACTATTTTCTCGCATCTTCTCATTGGAGAATTATGGTGTCTTTAAGTCTCGTCTCTCCTAATTTTTTATTAATACTGGTCGCCTTTAATTTGTCTCTTATCAATATATTCTTCACCATATCCCTTATAGTAAGGTTATACATCTAATGGAGCATCCTCATCTTCGTCATCATTAGCTTATAATTATGTACTTATTTGATGGACCAATGTTCAGACCCATATAGCATAATCGACCTAATCGTTAAATAATATAATTTACCTTTGAGCTTGAGTGATATATTCTTATCACATAAAACTCCTAATGTACTTCTCCATTTAAGTTAACCTGATCTTATACGGTGGACTTTATCTTTATTGACCTCTCCATTACTTTGGATGATAGATCATAGGTACTCAAAACACTCTTTTTGTGATATAACTTCTAAATCAATCTTTACCTCCATATTGAAAGCCACCCTATGGCCTGAAAAGTTATACTCTAAGTATTCAGTTATAGTCCTGCTCAATTTAAAATCCTTAGACTCTAACGTTCTAGCTTGACATTGATACTCTCTTTTATCTCATCCACTAAGACATCATCGTCAACAAACAATATATACCAAGGCACACCCCTTTGAATATTCTTGGTGAGATCATCTATGACTACTGCAAACAAAAAAAGGCTTACTAAGGAGCCTTAGTGCAACCAATATTGATATAAAAATTATTTGTATCTTCTCCTATCATTTTTATTTTAGTCTTTACCCCTTTATCATATCCTTAATAACTCGTATATAGGTTAAAGGAATTCCTTTAACCTCTAAACACCTTCGTATGATTTCCTTAGATACCCTATTATATGCCTTCTCTAAATCAATACAAACCAAGTCTATATTACTCTATCTTTTCCTGTAATATTTCATTAATCTTCTTAGGAAAAGTAAAGCTTATGTCGTGGACTTTTCTAGTATGAAGCCAAATTGGTTTTCTGATTAGGCTCATCATTTCTCACTCTCTTCTCAATTACCTTCTCTCACAACTTTATGGTGTGACTAAGTAGTTTGATGTCTCTATAGTTGTTATAATTTTGGATCTCCCTTTTATTCTTATATATAGGAGTTAACATACTAAGTCTCCACTCATTTGACATTTTAGCAGACTTGAGGATCACATTAAAAAGCTTAGGTAGCTAAGTAAGACCCTCTTTGCCTAGGCTCTTTTACACTTTTAGGGGTATTTCATCAGGCCCTACTGTCCTTTCGCTCATCATATCCCTCAAAGCTCTTTTAATTTCTTCCCTTGTAAGTTGTCTACAACGAGTCATGTTATAAAACCTCTTAGATGTGCTAAGATTACCTAAAGAGATGTTGTCATCTATGCCTTCATTAAAAAGGCTATAAAAATACCTCAGTTATCTTCTCTTGATTTAATTTTCAGCCATGAGTACCCATCATGTTTCATCTCTTATATAACGAACTTGATCTAAGTCTCTCATATTCCTTTCCTTAGCTCTCGCCAACTTAAAAAAGTCATTTTCTCTATCTTTAGTTTCCAATCTTCAGTACAATTTCTCATAAGCTCTGCTTTTAATTACTGAGATTGTCTTCTTTGCCTCTTTCTTATCCATTTTGTACATTACTCTATTAGCTACTCTCTCTACCTTTGTGGTGCTGTCCAATAAAGCTTTATAGGCTCATTTCTTGATCTTAACCTTTTCTTGTACATCTTCATCCTATTACCAAGACTTCATCTTACGACCCTTAAGCCTTTTAGAAACCCTCAAGATCTTTTTAGTTGTATTCCTTAAAATAGTTGCTACTCTATCCCACATCTGGTTAACATCTCCGTCCAATTTCCATTCATCTTCATATATTATTCTATCCTTAAGTTGTTTCACCATGTCTCCTTTCAGATCCCACCATCTAGTTATAATACACCTCCTAAGACTAACTCTTTTTCCTCCACCCTTTAATTATAAGATCTAAAACTAACAATCTATGCTAAGTTGACAAGTAAGTGTTTGGTGTTACCTTACAATCCTTGCACCTAAGTCGATCGCTCCGCCTTACAAGAAAGTAGTCAATTTAAGTTTTCGTGATTATGTCCTCGTTTTTTTTAAGAATTGACTATCGTTAACTTAAACACTATTGTAAGATCCAACAAAGTACTCCTAATATCATTTCTATCCCCGTATTCGAAACTTCCATGAGTCCATAGATACTCGACAGAGGTTGCTCCTATATAACTATCAAAGTCTCCTCGAGTAACTTTCTCGTCAAGAGAATCTCTTGAATAGAGATGTTAATGGGCCAGGCCAGGCCCAGGTACCCCTAGCCCTGATCGGTGGGGATGGGCCGGCCTGTGGCCCGAGAATAGGCCAACCTGGCTCACCATATTTTTTTTAAAGAAAAACTTCAAAAATGACGTCATTTTTGAAGTAACGGTCGATTTAAGGGTCAAGTAAGCAAGTTGGTGGCCTGGTTTGGCTGACCATGATTAGCTCATGCCCACCCTTAGCCCAATCAAATCAAACCAAAATCGTGCCGAGCCAGGCAAAGCAGGCCCTTTTTGCCATCCCTGCTCTTGAATCACCTTGTCGTGTAAACCTACTTGAGATGTATATTCATAAAGTACTTTAAGAACAACACTTTTTGTCATAATTTTTAGGGACATAATCTTATCGTTGCTCCTCTTTACTCACCTACGACCTTTCAAAGTAATGCATAAATAATATTGCACTTGAATTGTATAGAATTTATTAGAGAACTCCAAGTCGTAATATAATATGCCCCTAAAACAGGACGTAATTTGCTTGGTCAGCATCTTTATGCCCACATTGCTGGACTTGTTTAGGATCCTGATCCTGTAGTTGTGGCAGTCTCTAAAACGACCGTCTGATTCAGTCTTTTGGAGTCCAGTTGAGTTCTTCGTAAGGACTTCGTAAGGAGTCCAGTTGAGTTCTTCGTCCAGTTGAAGCCATAAAAAACCATAGCGTCAAATAAGCAATCAAGAAAAGATATTCCTTTTTTGTTTCCACTTAGAAAATTTTATACCAAAGGAAGGACTTTGATCGAACAGGAAGGTACCTATAAACCCAAGTGTGCAAATTTTCTTCCTTTTAAGGACCCACCATACATCTTCTGATTCAGATTCTCCGACAAAGATGTCAACGCCGGACATTTCTGGAATCTTGGAAAAATCGAGAGAGCTCGATCGGTTAAGAGCAGATCAAGAGCACGTGCTTCTAGAGATCAACAAGATGCATAAGAAGCTCCAAACTAGTAAGTGTTTCAAAGTTTGAACTTTTGTGGTTATAATCCATGCGGGTGTTTGTTATTTCTGGTAATTTGATGATCCCATGATGTGGTTGGATGAATGGGTTTGTGTCCGATTGATCAATGGCGCTGCAGTGTTGGTATCTGAGGAATGTTTCTGCGTTTATCTTTGCTTAAAATTTCGTTTGGATTTGCTTAAACTTGAGGTTGTTCCTTATGGGTTTGTTTTCTTGCGGGGACAATAAGGAATGGCAGACTAACTTTGCCAGTTCCTATCACATTGGCAACTTAGCTGCATGTCACGTGATAAAACTAGTTATCGTGAAATGGTAAGCTTTGGGTTGTGTAAATGGCTGATTGACCTGGCTTATAATAGCTACATTTATTGTTAGGTATATCATTGTTGCTTTGTATCTTTTACTCGAAGTTATTATTTGGGTAATGCTAGTTCATTGAAGTAACTTAATTGTAATCCTCTATAAGATGTCTTCTCTTTACTAATTTGTTAATGCTTTCTGGAGATTTTCAGCATAGGAATCTGTTGATCATTGTCACACCTTCATTTCATTATATTTCATCCATAGGCAATTTCATTCATTTAATATTCCCTTTGGTTTTTTCTCTTCAAGGATAATATAATAACTAAGTGGTGGTTTTGCATTTTCATCTTTTATTCTTGCGCTGAAAATTGTTTTCTTTGGTTCTATCTGTACAAGCAGCTGATTTTAGACAGTTTTTGCATGTAAATGCAGCTCCTGAGGTTGTTGAGAAGCCTGGTGATAGTTCTTTGTCGAGGCTCAAAAGTTTATACATTCAGGCGAAAGATCTTTCAGAGAATGAAGTAAAGTATGGCCACCTCATGTTTTGTGAAGTTGATACATTCTACTATGTTCATCCCTTTCAAACAAACTTTTTCTCCTGTTATTGGGACAAAGTATTTCCCTACTTATAATAGTGTTATTTTTATCTGTTTTTTATGTTGAATTACATAATTTTTACATGATGATCAAAATGATAAGATGATTTGACAGACCTATTGTTTTTGTATGTGGATGCAGTGTTTCTAATCTCCTGCTGAGTCAACTGGATGCTTTGCTGCCATCTGCATCTTCAGGACAACGAAGGAAGGCGGGTATGTTTTACAAACAGCAAACATTGAGTTTCATTTTGCATGACACTCTTGTACAGACCTTCTATGACTATCGTATCACACTTCCCTTCTTCTGAAGTATACCAAAATGACAACCCTTAGATCATGTTGGCAATAGTTAGAAGTTTCTTTGACAGTGCAGCATACATTTCTTAAAATAGACTGTGCAACATTTAATTGTTGGTGTTTTCTTTTATCTTTTTGGATTGATATGCTGAGAGTAGGTGTCCTCTTTCAATTGGGCATTAATCCTTGGCTTAACCAACTGTAGATCTTCTATGTAGAGATAAGAGACTAAAGCTGAGTGAGAGACCTCATTAGTTGGGTGTCTTTCGGGATGAATAAGGAAATCTGATATAAAAGTAAAACAGGAAACCTCTAAAGAACTAAAGTTCTTTTTTAAATGGCCGATCATGGATTGTGTTTCCCCTGCGAGGAAAAAGTTCCATTTGTTATCAATTTTTATTGTGAAGCTAGTGTTACTATTTACGAATGCGTAAACTTCTATTAATGAGTTTTAAATTTATTGCAGAAGGTAATGATCAGAAAGGGAAAAGGATAAGGGCTGATTCAGATATCTCGAAGCTTAATGCTTCTGCAAGAAGTCAACTTGAGGCTTGTGCTAGTCTAAAGGGTGAGCAGGTATGCATGTGAAACTTGGTGAAATTGTACAGCTACAAAAGTCTCTACATATACACATAGATTTCACTTTTTCCTTTCTTTTCGACCCTTACAGTTTTCTAACATTTGTGTTCTATAACATAACTTCCATACCATTCTCTAAGCCAAATGAGTGTTCTGTCCTGTTCAGGTTGCAGCTAGGGTCACAGGAGATAATGCTGAAAAGGATGAGTGGTTCGTTGTCAAAGTCATACATTTTGATAGAGAAACGAAAGAGTAAGTTCTCAAACACTGCGATTTAAATGCTTATGTTAGTAAGTTTTGAAGATCTCTCTTCTTTAAGTGATAATTCTTTGTTTAGCGTGCCTGACGACGACATCACTAGACAACATACTGTAGTTACAAGATCATAATTTCTTCAGATAACAACCTGCAAGCTGATTGAGTTTAACTAGAGATGCCAAGCTTGAATAGAAATATAAGATTTTGGCTCTTTTTTTAAATTAAAATTTTAGTTTGGTCCAACTCTATGGCAGAAAATTACTGACCTCAAGCAAAACATTGGATCTAAGTTGTGGCGTTTTAAGGATAACAACAAAAAGGAAATATTTACTTTTAGTGACTATGCAAGAATTTTGAAGATTCTTTTAGACATTTTTGAGCTATATGGTCATTGATTTGCAGAACCGGCATAACTTCTAATCCCACACCTACTGAAAGTTCTATGATACATTGACTTAAGTTGACTTGAACAACTCATTTTCTTTATGATTTGACTCATCAGACAAGTAATTAACATGGATAAGCACACAATGAGCTTCTTCTGAGAGCTCACTTATCTACTGGTTATTAGAGTGCATCTTTTATATAAAATTAATGGTAAAGATGGAACCAATGTAGGATATGGACACTACTGTTTCAGATCTTTTCACTCAGTTTAGAGTTTTTTCCTTCTGCAGATTTGAAGTACTTGATGAGGAGCCAGGTGATGATGAAGATAGCGGTGGCCAAAGGTGAGATCATAATCTTGCATATTCTATAAAAGCCTTAATCATTTATCTTGGTTCTTCTAGCATAAATGGTCTTTTGTATTTCTTACATTCAGAAAGTACAAGCTACCTATGTCATGTATCATACCTTTCCCAAAACGGAATGATCCTTCTAGCCTTCCAGAATTCAGTCCTGGAAAACATGTTTTAGCTGTTTATCCAGGAACTACAGCACTCTATAAGGCAACTGTTGTTGGTGCCCCTCGACGGGTAAAGCTTTCATACTTCATCTACTGTAGTCAAATATTTAGTTAGTAATAGCAGTTCACCCTTTAAAACCTCATTAACTTTCTTGTTCAATTTGGAATGCTTTGCAACTGTGATTGGAAACTGACTGACTGTGATATTGTGCTTTTGATGGGGCGTCAATCAACCATGTTATGTAACTTCAGAGAAAGACTGACGAGTAAGTGCATTCTTGCATTTCATGTCTGGTTTGTTTGAAAACTTGGATAACTTATTGTGCTCTCTGCAACTCTGAATGACTGCTTGAGTCGGTGTTTTCCTTGTTGACACTTTTTGCTCATTCACTCTCTTGAATAGCAGAGTTTCTCTTGCTAATCTACTTATCAACTTCAAATTGGATTTAGAAGTAAAACATGTTTAAAGTTACAATGTTGTAATAATCTCATGTATTGGGTTGTGTAGCTATTTACTGGAATTTGACGACGATGAGGAGGACGGAACCTTACCTCAGAGAACAGTATCCTTCCATAGGGTGGTCTCTTTACCAAATGGGCATCGTCAATAGATCTTTGTGGAGATGATATGATTGTTGTAACTTTTACTTTGTGTATAATGTAACATCTTGAGTAGGCATTGTAACCAAATCGTTGTATTTGTGAATCTATGCATTCACACTGAACATGTGATATTACAGGAAGGAAGAACTTAGGACGGACCTCCTTGTAAGAACGTGGACATGTAATAAATATATTGGGATTTGAAAGGGAAAATGTAGCATTTAGTGAAGCTCCGCATGTATGTTCTGTACTACAATTCCTACTTATGGATATTTTTTACAGCTTAACTTTTAAGACATTTTTTTTTGCCGCGAGGTATTCTAATAGAGTCTCAATTATAGAAAAGTACTTTTAAATCATCAACATTTAAATTAATCCTCGCTCGAACCGGATAATTCTCTTGCGTGAGGCAAAGCACTTTTAAGACATTCTTTAGCTTAAACTTGCTTCAAAACACTCATATGATCACCTATTAACCATAAAGAAACTGCACCAAGACGATGCCGTTTATTATTACTTAGTGGCTTTGCCCAAATAACAGCCTGTGGCCCGAGAATAAGCCAACCCGGCTCACCATATTTTAAAAAAAAACTTTAAAAACAACGTTATTTTTGAAGTAACGATCGGCTTACGGGCTAAGTAGGCAAGCCGGTGGCCCAATTTGGCCGACCATGGTTAGCTTATGCCCGCCCATAGCTCGATCAAATCAAGCCAAAATCATGCCGAGTCGGGCAGGGCAGGCCCTTTTTGCCATCCCTACTCTTGAATCACCTTATAGTTTAAACCTACTTGAGATGTATATACATAAAGTACTTTAAGAACAACACTTTTTGTCATAATTTTTAGGGACATAATCTTATCGTTGGTCCTCTTTACTCAACCACGAGAAACAACACCTTTCAAAGTAATGCATAAATAATATTGCACATGAATTATATAGAATTTATTAGAGAACTCCAAGTCGTAATATAATATGCCCCTAAAACAGGACGTCATTTGCTTGGTCAGCATCTTTATGCCCACATTGCTGGACTTGTTTAGGATCCTGATCCTGTCGTTGTGGCAGTCTCTAAAACGACCGTCCGATTCTGTCTTTTGGAGTCCAGTTGAGTTCTTCGTAAGGACTTCCTCGTCAATTTGTTAAAACCTTGTCTGTCAGAAACCGTGTACATGTACATACTCACCAACCCCCATGAAGTCATTAACGATTCATCACTAAACCTATAAGATGGCGGATTCATTAAGAACGACTGCAGCTGAATTAGAAGAATTGACTTGCTTTGTTTATTCAAGTCTACTGTCTAATTGTCTAAAAGCTGTAAGTTCAAAAAAATATTACACGTGCCCAAATCAAAGACTAAGCATCCAAGAAAATGGAAATAAAATTACTATTTTAATACACAAAATAGATATTTATGCACAATTATCCAAAAGAAGAATATGTTTATTAAAAAAAAAAAACCATAGCGTCAAATAAGCAATCAATCAAGAATCAGATTCAAGAAAAGAAATGAAAGATATTCCTTTTTTGTTCCCACTTAGAAAATTTTATACCAAGGGAAGGACTTTGATCGAACAGGAAGGTACCTAGAAACCCAAGTGTGCAAATTTTCTTCCTTTTAAGGACCCACCATACATCTTCTGATTCAGATTCTCCGACAAAGATGTCAACGCCGGACATTTCTGGAATCTTGGAAAAATCGAGAGAGCTCGATCGGTTAAGAGCAGATCAAGAGCACGTGCTTCTAGAGATCAACAAGATGCATAAGAAGCTCCAAACTAGTAAGTGTTTCAAAGTTTGAACTTTTGTGGTTATAATCCATGCGGGTGTTTGTTATTTCTGGTAATTTGATGATCCCATGATGTGGTTGGATGAATGGGTTTGTGTCCGATTGATCAATGGCGCTGCAGTGTTGGTATCTGAGGAATGTTTCTGCGTTTATCTTTGCTTAAAATTTCGTTTGGATTTGCTTAAACTTGAGGTTGTTCCTTATGGGTTTGTTTTCTTGCGGGGACAATAAGGAATGGCAGACTAACTTTGCCAGTTCCTATCACATTGGCAACTTAGCTGCATGTCACGTGATAAAACTAGTTATCGTGAAATGGTAAGCTTTGGGTTGTGTAAATGGCTGATTGACCTGGCTTATAATAGCTACATTTATTGTTAGGTATATCATTGTTGCTTTGTATCTTTTACTCGAAGTTATTATTTGGGTAATGCTAGTTCATTGAAGTAACTTAATTGTAATCCTCTATAAGATGTCTTCTCTTTACTAATTTGTTAATGCTTTCTGGAGATTTTCAGCATAGGAATCTGTTGATCATTGTCACACCTTCATTTCATTATATTTCATCCATAGGCAATTTCATTCATTTAATATTCCCTTTGGTTTTTTCTCTTCAAGGATAATATAATAACTAAGTGGTGGTTTTGCATTTTCATCTTTTATTCTTGCGCTGAAAATTGTTTTCTTTGGTTCTATCTGTACAAGCAGCTGATTTTAGACAGTTTTTGCATGTAAATGCAGCTCCTGAGGTTGTTGAGAAGCCTGGTGATAGTTCTTTGTCGAGGCTCAAAAGTTTATACATTCAGGCGAAAGATCTTTCAGAGAATGAAGTAAAGTATGGCCACCTCATGTTTTGTGAAGTTGATACATTCTACTATGTTCATCCCTTTCAAACAAACTTTTTCTCCTGTTATTGGGACAAAGTATTTCCCTACTTATAATAGTGTTATTTTTATCTGTTTTTTATGTTGAATTACATAATTTTTACATGATGATCAAAATGATAAGATGATTTGACAGACCTATTGTTTTTGTATGTGGATGCAGTGTTTCTAATCTCCTGCTGAGTCAACTGGATGCTTTGCTGCCATCTGCATCTTCAGGACAACGAAGGAAGGCGGGTATGTTTTACAAACAGCAAACATTGAGTTTCATTTTGCATGACACTCTTGTACAGACCTTCTATGACTATCGTATCACACTTCCCTTCTTCTGAAGTATACCAAAATGACAACCCTTAGATCATGTTGGCAATAGTTAGAAGTTTCTTTGACAGTGCAGCATACATTTCTTAAAATAGACTGTGCAACATTTAATTGTTGGTGTTTTCTTTTATCTTTTTGGATTGATATGCTGAGAGTAGGTGTCCTCTTTCAATTGGGCATTAATCCTTGGCTTAACCAACTGTAGATCTTCTATGTAGAGATAAGAGACTAAAGCTGAGTGAGAGACCTCATTAGTTGGGTGTCTTTCGGGATGAATAAGGAAATCTGATATAAAAGTAAAACAGGAAACCTCTAAAGAACTAAAGTTCTTTTTTAAATGGCCGATCATGGATTGTGTTTCCCCTGCGAGGAAAAAGTTCCATTTGTTATCAATTTTTATTGTGAAGCTAGTGTTACTATTTACGAATGCGTAAACTTCTATTAATGAGTTTTAAATTTATTGCAGAAGGTAATGATCAGAAAGGGAAAAGGATAAGGGCTGATTCAGATATCTCGAAGCTTAATGCTTCTGCAAGAAGTCAACTTGAGGCTTGTGCTAGTCTAAAGGGTGAGCAGGTATGCATGTGAAACTTGGTGAAATTGTACAGCTACAAAAGTCTCTACATATACACATAGATTTCACTTTTTCCTTTCTTTTCGACCCTTACAGTTTTCTAACATTTGTGTTCTATAACATAACTTCCATACCATTCTCTAAGCCAAATGAGTGTTCTGTCCTGTTCAGGTTGCAGCTAGGGTCACAGGAGATAATGCTGAAAAGGATGAGTGGTTCGTTGTCAAAGTCATACATTTTGATAGAGAAACGAAAGAGTAAGTTCTCAAACACTGCGATTTAAATGCTTATGTTAGTAAGTTTTGAAGATCTCTCTTCTTTAAGTGATAATTCTTTGTTTAGCGTGCCTGACGACGACATCACTAGACAACATACTGTAGTTACAAGATCATAATTTCTTCAGATAACAACCTGCAAGCTGATTGAGTTTAACTAGAGATGCCAAGCTTGAATAGAAATATAAGATTTTGGCTCTTTTTTTAAATTAAAATTTTAGTTTGGTCCAACTCTATGGCAGAAAATTACTGACCTCAAGCAAAACATTGGATCTAAGTTGTGGCGTTTTAAGGATAACAACAAAAAGGAAATATTTACTTTTAGTGACTATGCAAGAATTTTGAAGATTCTTTTAGACATTTTTGAGCTATATGGTCATTGATTTGCAGAACCGGCATAACTTCTAATCCCACACCTACTGAAAGTTCTATGATACATTGACTTAAGTTGACTTGAACAACTCATTTTCTTTATGATTTGACTCATCAGACAAGTAATTAACATGGATAAGCACACAATGAGCTTCTTCTGAGAGCTCACTTATCTACTGGTTATTAGAGTGCATCTTTTATATAAAATTAATGGTAAAGATGGAACCAATGTAGGATATGGACACTACTGTTTCAGATCTTTTCACTCAGTTTAGAGTTTTTTCCTTCTGCAGATTTGAAGTACTTGATGAGGAGCCAGGTGATGATGAAGATAGCGGTGGCCAAAGGTGAGATCATAATCTTGCATATTCTATAAAAGCCTTAATCATTTATCTTGGTTCTTCTAGCATAAATGGTCTTTTGTATTTCTTACATTCAGAAAGTACAAGCTACCTATGTCATGTATCATACCTTTCCCAAAACGGAATGATCCTTCTAGCCTTCCAGAATTCAGTCCTGGAAAACATGTTTTAGCTGTTTATCCAGGAACTACAGCACTCTATAAGGCAACTGTTGTTGGTGCCCCTCGACGGGTAAAGCTTTCATACTTCATCTACTGTAGTCAAATATTTAGTTAGTAATAGCAGTTCACCCTTTAAAACCTCATTAACTTTCTTGTTCAATTTGGAATGCTTTGCAACTGTGATTGGAAACTGACTGACTGTGATATTGTGCTTTTGATGGGGCGTCAATCAACCATGTTATGTAACTTCAGAGAAAGACTGACGAGTAAGTGCATTCTTGCATTTCATGTCTGGTTTGTTTGAAAACTTGGATAACTTATTGTGCTCTCTGCAACTCTGAATGACTGCTTGAGTCGGTGTTTTCCTTGTTGACACTTTTTGCTCATTCACTCTCTTGAATAGCAGAGTTTCTCTTGCTAATCTACTTATCAACTTCAAATTGGATTTAGAAGTAAAACATGTTTAAAGTTACAATGTTGTAATAATCTCATGTATTGGGTTGTGTAGCTATTTACTGGAATTTGACGACGATGAGGAGGACGGAACCTTACCTCAGAGAACAGTATCCTTCCATAGGGTGGTCTCTTTACCAAATGGGCATCGTCAATAGATCTTTGTGGAGATGATATGATTGTTGTAACTTTTACTTTGTGTATAATGTAACATCTTGAGTAGGCATTGTAACCAAATCGTTGTATTTGTGAATCTATGCATTCACACTGAACATGTGATATTACAGGAAGGGAGAACTTAGGACGGACCTCCTTGTAAGAACCTGGACATGTAATAAATATAACGGGATTTGAAAGGGAAAATGTAGCATTTAGTGAAGCTCCGCATGTATGTTCTGTACTACAATTCCTACTTAATGGATATTTTTTTACAACTCGACTTTTAAGAATTTTTTTTTTTTTTTGAATAAAAAGGCACCTTTTAAGTCATCTACGTTTAGATTGATCCTAACTCTGAACCGGGTAAGTCTTTTGCCTCCACTTTTAAGACATTCTTTAGCTGAAACTTGCTTCAAACACCCGTACGATCACCGATTAACCATAAAGAAACTGCACCAAGACGATGCCGTTTACTAAAGTACGACCATTAAACGACGCCTGACGCAGAACCGCATGTTTCTTTTCTTTTATTTTTTTTGACGAAGGCCAAAAACAAGAGCTGCTGTAGCTAGCAGTCTCAGTTTGCTATGGCTGACGAGAAGAAGAATGAAGGAAACAACCTGCTGGGTTCTCCCACATTCTCCGAGCTCCAAAACGGAAGGTTTAAATGTGTGGAGACCGGTCATGAGGTGTTGGCCAAGGACAAGGACTCATATTCTCAGAGCAAAAGATGTCGTTTGGGCCTCATAGACTTTGCTTTGTCCAACAACCACCCACCTCTCAACATGTTCAAGCAAGACCCTCTTTCCCGGTAACTCCTTTCTCACTTTTCATCTGAGGGTTTTTGATGTTTTGTCAAATCGTCATATTGTCACTCTTATCTTTTGTAAAGATCGTATCTTTTAGTCCGTTAAGTGGAGTGAATAACTTTGTTTTTTAATCAAGCTTGTATTTTTAATGCCTTCATGCAATTTGAACCATGTGAGCAGATTCGGTGTAAGAAAACAGAGGAGTAAGGATTAAGGGGTATAAAGTTGCCATTTCTGTTTATTCTTTCTTCAGGGTTCAGATCGTGTTTTAAGGGGGATCGTAAAGTTAAACGGTGTGAACTGATTGCGTTTTAATGGCTACCGTTTTTTAATGTTTCATGCTTCAGTTCAAAGTTGATATGCAAGCTAACGGGGGATACCGTCAATAAATCTGAGGAGCACATTTGGAAGCATTTGAATGGGAGGCGGTTCCTCAATAAATTAGGTTTGTGTTTGGATTATGAGATTCTGAATATCTGATTGATCATCCATCAATATCTTGTAGTTTTCTTCTATACTTCTTCCTTTTAGGATTTCTCATATAATAAACTGTAAAATTACTTGAATGACATTAGTTCATTCTGTACCCTCACTTGTGTTGATGTTGGAAAGTAAACTGATGCACAGAGCAAGAAGAATCAGGGAAACTTGTATCTAATGCAAAACCAGCAGAGAAGGTTGTGGGTTTAAAGTCAGGCAGGGATGATGGCAAGGAGAAGAAGAAACCAAAGAAGAAAAAAGTGATGGAAGAGATTATTTCTGAAATGAGGAATACATCTGATAGGGACAGTGATTCAGAAGAAGCAGACTTCTGGATGCCATTTGTTGGAGAGCGATGGGACTTTGATGATGGAGGAGATCGATGGGGTTCTGATGGAGAGACTGCCCAGGAAAGTGACGAGGAAAACAGAGCAGGTGTGCGTTTTCCTCTATGTTCATTTAGCTTTGAAGAAGAATTGATGTTATGGCTTCATATTCTACATTATTGAGGTGTTAACAATTGTCATCGAGATTTGGAACAAAGCTGTGGATAATCAGAAATCATAAGCATTTCTAATAACTAAACAAAATCTTCAATTCCAAGTTCTGGTTCTCCTTCATGCCCAGCAATGAAACTCTGGGCTGCAAGGGCTAATGTTATGCGAGTTGGACGTACCAAGATATTATTGTAATCCATTCCATCTTTTAGGACTTTGAATAAAGAACAGTTTTGTTTAATTGTTAAGATAGCTGCTCACAAGTTTAGTTTTCATTCACTATCTCTTCAGTGTCCACTTAATTTTTTAGAAAGAATGCAACTGAATAGTTGTTAATTTGGTAGCAAATGTGGTTGTTAATATATCAGTTTTTAGATAGTACAGTATAGATATTTGATGCTAGTGAAGCATTTTATCTAGCACATACAGCATATTAGGAATTTTAGCCTTGTTACAATGCCATGAAATCTAATTGACGGGACTTGTACAAAAACATGCATGCCTTTTTCCTCTCCATTTGGTGATGTTTTTTCATTAGGTGATGCTGTTGAAGTTAGCGGCAAGGAGTCGGAGGAACTGTCGAAAAGGTATCATATCCAGGTTTGCTATGTTTTTTAACTTGCTTTTTGCATGTAATTAATGGTAATCTCTTTTGGTGCTCTTGTTTGATTGTTTGCCTTACTACTCTACTAACTTGGTAGGACAAAGCGGATGTCTATTGAAGTCGGACCAAGCAGTTTTGCCTCTAGGAAGAAGAAGAGTAAAAAGAACTCCGCATCTTAATTTACTTGAAAACTTGTAGCATCTTTTTCTAAAGATTGTGTTTTTTTGATGATGTTGCATTTGGAATTTTTGCAATAGCTGGAATTCATATAGCTACAATGTTATGGCTGATGCCTTTATTGGCAAAGGATATAGTCGTAAGAATAGGGCAGCCTAATTCTATTTTGGTTAGCT
>JAOTBA010000008.1:9395213-9414706 GCA_025629845.1 Erythroxylum squamatum | reverse complement strand
ATGTCTCATAAACTTTGATGACAACATGTAAGATGTATGTCAACACCATGATAACAAGATGCAAGAGGTTGTATAAAGTAGAGCTAAAAGGTATAGTACGTTGTTGGAATTGTTCCACTTAATTTAGCATACTAAAAGCATAATTGTGGACTATAATTAAAGGCGATTACTGTAGAATGATAATAGTTATCATTAGAAGAAAATGATTGCATAACGTTTCTTGCCTATAAGAGATATGATAATGATCATATGTATTTCTGGCTCGTGTTTATAATTATTTGATAGTAAATTTGGATTCAACATTATTATAATGTTCAAAACATGATAAGAAATAAATTGTTGAGTTAAAGTAGTTGATCTAAGTTTATGCAAATAGTTTGTATGTGCTAAATCAAAGGAGACTTATGCTTAACATAAATGGCAAGAATACAAAGTTGGATAACTGAGACTATCCTTTTATGTCATATTGGTTAAATTAACATAACGAGAATCCTAAAGTTACATACAAGAATATGTGTATCCTTTTGATTATGAATTATATGGAACTTGTGTAACTTGTAAAGTTGAAGAATAACAAATCAACCTTTGGTGAAAATGGTATTGAATTGTTAAATTTATACATGTGATGTATTGGATGGAATAACAATTTATATAAGGATGATATTTATATTTCATTAGATTACTAATGACTTTATGTGATATAGTTATATGTATTAACTGAAATAATGATTTAAAATTTTGAAAAGGTCAAATTATTTAAATCTAAGTAGAAATTAAGCATTGAGAATACTGAAGCATTACGATGAGATCATTGTGGTGAGTTTTAAATTTTGGTTATCTATAGAGAATTAGTGAATACTTTCACAACAAAATTCCATAAGAGTATGGATTTATGTAAGAAGAAAAAGATAATATAAGATATTATATGAAGCAATTTTATTTCTTCTATAGTTATGCCTAGTACAGTGACTTACCTTCAATAGTTTCAATTGAATCAATTAGCATGATTCCATATTAAATATGAAACGCTAAGTCTTTGAAAGAGTTGAAGTTAATGATTTAAGGATGTAATGCTTAGTTGAAGCATATATTATCCCTTAAGTTTAGAGCTATATTGGATAATAAAAAGTTATAAGATATCTAAAGGGTTGGATATAATCCTACAGACCTATTGAACAAATTGTTTGTTTCAATGAATACTTATAGGAGAATGGTTCTCGAGATAAGTAGTGGGAGTAAGATGAAATTTGAAAAGTTCAAATCTCATGACAGTACATCCGATTGAAACTAGTGCATTTATTGATATATTTGATGTATAGTTGAAAGGATACAAGATGTTGAAAGATTCACTTTTTTTATGAATTCAAAGAGTTTGTTTTGGAGATGATTGTGAATTTATCATGTCTACAAGAAGATTAGTGAGAGTATGGTTGTCCTATTCAGTGGGAATATGTGGAGACATATTGCTCATAGAGAACAATAAATTTAATTTTCAATTGTTGAAAACATAATTGTCCATCAACAACTCTTATTGGATATGAAAAGGTAACAGCTTAATAATGGGAATTAGATCTATTGAGATAGATTGGAAGTTGCTTACCTATTCTAACTCCAATAACACAGATAATGTACTAAAAATGTTTAGTATTTGAGATATCAGATACTTGTGAAGTATCGACGATATCCATTATTCTATATATGAGTTGATATTTGAGTTCAAGAAGATAATGATATAACTTTAAAAGCAAATCCTAATTAAGGCTTATTTACTTAGAACAATATCATTTAGGATTGGAAAGGTTACAATGTAGCAATGGTTGCTAATTAAGCCATCATACATTTTTCCATTTAGTGGAAATGATTATTTGGATCAATAAATTCTTTAATGAACTTGATATAGTTCCTTGCATTATTCAAGATAGTAATGTGCTGTGGAATATTATAGTCATTTGGCATGCAAAAGTAGCTAATGTCTCATGAAAGATCCAATGATGTATTTCGGTAAATTTTCTTAATTATGATGATAATTGAGATGGAAGTTATAAGATTTAAGCAAGTGCTCACTATAGAGAATCTTGGAGAATTCTCTTTTTAAGCCACTGTCCTAGCAGTAGAATAATCGTCATATGGTAATATAGAGATACTCAAATGATTGGCTTAGTGCAAGTGGAAAATTGTTGGTTTATGCACTACAACCAATTACTTTGGTTGTAGTTTATTGACAATTATTAATAAAGGCATTCTTTATCTTTATGTATTAATTACATTTGATGTTTTAATACTAAAGGTAAAATCTTTGGAATAATTAATGTGTAATTGAAATTATGATGAGATCGTAATTGTGATATTCAATTTACATTTACGTATTATTTCTAAATGTTCGTAATTGCAGTTTCATCAAGACGGGATATTGTTGAAATGATAAAACTAGCACACATTATGTTTCTTTCTTATGAAAAAAGTAATTAATATCATAAATTAAAGTATGGAGATACTTAAACTAATGTGTGGGTGATTATTAAAGAAAAAGTTACTGAATTGACCCGACTATGAGAATCCTAAATGGAATATTACTCATGTGTCTGTGGATTTTCTCATAATGATAGTTGTATAATTGATCTTTAGACTTGAGATTACCAAGGTATCTTGTATGGGAATTACTATATTTTGATACTACTTATGAACTGTCCTAGGATAATTCAGTTGGTAGTAATTGAATGCAGTATGAATCATATGAAGATAGTTGAGTAAGTCAATAAAGGATTCGTCACTCTAAAGTAATTAGAGAGAATGTTCCATTGTTCTTGATTAATTGTGATTTATGGAATTCTTTGGGCAGAGTGAATTGACATTTGAAAAGGCGTTTTCAAATTTCAATTATAAATCAATCACTAATTAGCAAGAATGAACATGATTAGACTAAAAAAGTAGGCACTATATTCATATTCTGTCCAATTGGAATATTGGTTGACGAAAGAATTAAATTATACATCATAACCATACATGGATAAGTTAAGTCAAACCACTTTGGCATTTATGATATTTGGGTGATCATGATATGTTTCTAGACGTCAATCTTGATTTATGATAATAAATTATTTAATTGGAGAATTAAAGATAAATTAAAAGGAGTTTTAGTTTATCTAATTCTAATTGTGAATTAGAATTATAATTTATAATCATTGTTAATATATTAGGAACATAATGAGTTACATATTAAAGAGCAGCTTGTGAAGGAAAAATCAATTTAATTAAGTTGGATTTAATTATAAAGTTTGAGAAACTTTAGGAATCAAATATAAGATATTTGATTTTATTAAAATAAGGAATTTAATTTTAATAAAATTATGAAAACACCCAAATGATTTTTCTATGAATAGGAAGAAAAGATAAAGAAGCTAGCACTCTTACGCTCTTCTTCGCAAAAGGACATTGGAAAGTTGCTTTGTGGATATTAACAAAGGCTGGACATTTGAACAACTCGTGGTTGACAATTCGAAAATATTTTTCAAAAGGTTTCAACAGGAACATGAATAAACGATTCACATTTTTGTTTTATTCAAGTTAATCAATTATCGGAATCTAATCGGAATCCATAAAAAGTTTTATTTTTTGCTACGCTCATAATTCGATCAGGGTTGGATTCCGACGTACCTCCCAAGCTTTTGATTGACAGTGATACAGGAGGAGGGTGTGGATACCGGAGGAAAATGAACCGGTCCTTGCATTTAATTGGTAGGACGCTCTTGTGTTGATCTGGTGGATTCCCCACGTTTGTGCTAACTTTTATAGTAGAAAAATTTAATAATCGGCTTGAAAATTCAAAGCCCACTTCATTGAATCTTGAAAGTTTTCACGAATTGTCTGAATCATATTTACTTTCCAATATGATTTGTATCAGTTCACAATGCTAGAACGAAGAAATTCTCTGGCTGAGGTTTCCCCCAAATTGCAGTTCTATGTCATCCTCCTAGCGATTTATACTTGTGCCCACTTTTTCCTCCACAACTATCAGGATGTTGATGTTCATAAAGAAATATAATTATTTTTAATTTGAGGTGTTGGTTGAGAACAGAATTCCCCGTACCCATATTGGTTGTGGAAGTGAAGATCATAATGGACTTTCTATGAACTAAGCAAGTGTTGTCCCTATTTTCTATTCTGCATTAAATGTCCTCATCTATTCCTGAAAGAACCATGTCCCCTGCATAATATAATATCTCAGCAACCCAAGCACATAGAGAAGGGAGTGAGGTATCTTACAGATCCTCGCCTTCATTGACATGGCTTCAGCCAACAAGCTTCGATACCAAAGACTGAAACATGAAGGACTGGGGCATGAGGAGAACGAGAGGTTCAATGTTGTGAGATCAAGAAACTGGCTCAAGTTGAGGCGGGTGCATACAAGGAGATTCAGGCTTAAAGTTCCAGGCTTGAAGAGGTACTTGAAGAGGAAGGTTAGGCTGGCGAGAGCTTCTTGTGCCAAAGTTTTGAGGCGATTGAAGGAAGGAAAAGGTCATTTTGGTGATCTTTTTAGTGGAAACTACCTGTTTTTGCAGGTCAATCCCGCTTCTTTGAAATGTTTTGATAAACATTATCATGGCAGTAACCTTAACCTTAACCTCAGTGGCTTGCCTTCGACGTACCATATTCCTGGAGTTTAGCAAACCCTCAAGTCTTTCTGGCCTATGGCCTGCCGTGCAAATCTTTTCTTTCATAATTGTAAGCTTCTTTTGGATGCATGTAAGAATTGAAAAGTGTAACTTTCAACAAATGTACTCATCTGTTGCAATTGCATGTATGGAAATTGCATATAAGGTTGGTGAAGATGTTCTTTACGGGTGTGTCTACTCCACATGTTTGGTGGGGCTTAAAGCTGTTCACTCGTCTCTAGTCTAGTACACTTGAAGTTAAGGATTCAAAGAAGAGATCTGATTTAATTAATTAAAATACTAATCATCAACCATAACAATAATGTTAGTATAAATTTTGTTAACAATTAAAAATTAAAAAAATTTATTAATACGTAACCTTACTCTTAATCAGGCCTTAGAATCTCTGCTCTTAATCGGGCCTAAACTGATTCGAGAAAAGTGGACGTGGCCTACTAGGCCTAAATAGTAGCCCATTATTAACCTACTACCACTTAAAATAAAAATAACTGAAGTTAGACACACAACGCTGCGTTTTGGTGGTCTACCCAACGGCTGAAGAAGGCGAGTCGAGAGAGTCGTGAGATCATTGAATAAAACTCTCAGCTAAAACCCTTCTGATACTCTACCAGTTCGAAGCCATGAAGGTCCTGACTCACCTCATTTCTGGTAGTAAAGCTCATTTCTTTACCACGCTGGAAACTCAGATCATCCTGTTTACTAACTCTTTGCTTTTTGGTTGTTTTCGGGCTTGTGGGGTGTTCAAGTTCGCCAAAGACCACTGCTTCGAGCATTTGGTTGCCGGTATTTTGCTGCCTCTACGGAAGAGTACAATAAACGGAATTATGCCAACAACATCTCTGAGTATAATACTGTCATTGGTTCTATCACTGCTCAGCGCAGGTCAATTCTCTCCTAAAGTTTTTAAATTTTGTGTGGAGATGTTTTTGGAATGCGGGTTACTGATGGTGCTTTTGCCTTTTGTTTTTGGGTGAAAGAGTAGGCATTATTTGTTGAAGG
This sequence comes from Erythroxylum squamatum, assembly GCA_025629845.1. Classification (NCBI taxonomy): domain Eukaryota; kingdom Viridiplantae; phylum Streptophyta; class Magnoliopsida; order Malpighiales; family Erythroxylaceae; genus Erythroxylum; species Erythroxylum squamatum. Next base: position 9,409,034 of record JAOTBA010000008.1, on the reverse strand, counting down.
ATGTGTACGATGATATGATGTTAGATGGGGTGCAGCCAACTCGAGATACATTCAGTTCGTTGATTGTTGGGACCATGAAAGGCTCTCGCTTGCAAGATGCTTTTTTTTTCAGGGAGCAAATGAAAGCTATGGGTTTGGTTCCTGATGTATGTTTCATGTTTTCTTTTTCTGTTTTTGGTACCTATTACTGTACTGGAAATGTATACTTGTCAGTCAAGTTCCATATTTATTGGGGGTTTGTTTAGTATCTTAGTACTTTTGATTAGCAAATCTTGGGATGTGGTAGGTTGCATATCTAGATTTGAGACAGATTTCTTACCTGACTTATATGGTTATTTGGAACATTTCCATTTGGTTTCTTAAATAGTTGTTTGATTGGTGAATAAGGGATAGGAGGGGGAGGAGATCTGTAGGGCTCAGTTTCTATGGCTTGCTTCCTGTGAAATGTCGAGGAAAGGATTCTGCCATGCATAGTATTCTATTTATACTTTTTCCTTATGGTTGCTGTAGCACAGAATTCTTGATGTTTGCATTGCTGTGTCCGTTTCCTGAACTGGAAAAGTGGAATTGGATGTTTTATAGATCCCATTGCAAGCTTTTTCCTTTTAAGATTTGATTGTGCATATGAATTAGAGTGGTTGGATTTGTTGAATAAACGTCGGATCATGTCTGACATAATGGAATCAAATTAAGGATGTAATGAAATAGAGATTGAATGAGCATTTGGTTGAAAGTTCCATGTTGGGGTAATAATATCGTGGAGGGAATGCATTTTGAAAGGGTTAACAAAAACTTCCATTGCTAGGCAATGAATTTTGATTGAATTAATGCAAATTTCATTTCATAAAATTTTTTTATGTATAAATGATGCAGCATAACGTTGATTATATTATCCCCGTCACTACACTGTAACAGTGAATCGTAGTTCAGATTTCTCTTTAAGTTGCGCCTTTCTATCTTTAACGTTGTGTTTATGTATTTTTTGCCTTTATTTTTGCATCCCATGGTTTTTTTTTTCTTTTGTTTTATTTTTTCTCTGGGAATGTCTATATAATACTGTTTCAAGCTATAAATGTTACAGGCTAAAAAAAGTGTATGAGAAACTTAGTTTGCACTAGGCTAAGTAGAGAAATGAATGTTTATTGACTCGTGCTACATGTAACATGTTCATTCGTTATAACGTTACTACATATAGGTTGCATTGTACAACTTTTTGATATCAACTTGTGGGAAATGCAAAAAGTCTGACCAGGCAATACGGGTATGTTTCTCCTTTCATACCTTTGTAAGTTATATTTTATCGGGAGGCATCTTTAGATTCTTTGTTACTTTCTCTATCTTACCAATAAATTGATGTTTTGAATCTTCTTGCTCCCTCTTTTAAATGAAGATTTTGGATGAGATGAAGAAATTTGAAGTGAAGCCAAATGGACAAACATACATCTGTCTACTTAATGCATGTGCAGCAGATGGTCGATTAGATCGTGTGTATGCTATTTCTTCACTATCTTTGTCTGCTTTATTATTTGGTTAATGATGAGCCCAGTTTGCAGTCTGATTAGGACTGGGTAGTTCCACTAATTAGTTGGACTTTCCATGTTGAAATTGCAAATGCTGACATCTCTGTAACTTCACAGGCATAAACTATTACTAACATAACTGAAGTAAGTTATGAGGGGCAACTAGCAAAGCAAAATAGTTTGAAACCTTGCATTTTATTTTAATATAAAGCATTGGGGCAGTAAATGTTTGCTTGTAGTGATTGTTATTTGTTGACAACAAGTATGCCAATTCTTTAGCACGATAGCATAGGGTTGTAATCAACCATCAAAGTCTCTTGGTCACAGATAGGCTTGGTGATGATTCTTTTGGCATTTTCATGTCATATTTGTTGCAAATGTTGTTGCTTTCATACCCTTTAAGGTTATTTTTGATATTACTTAAATTTAAATGATGCAGGTATGTGATTGTGCGTGATATGACAGCAGCTGGTGCTGGTTTAAACAAGTTCTGCTATGCTGGATTAATAACTGCACATATGAATAAGACACCACTAGCAGATCACACCGCTGAGAAAGTAATTGTTGAAAGTTTCTCTCTGCTGTGCATCCTCTTTTCCCTCTTTTCCCATTGCGTCAAAATTTTGATATGTTTCTAACAATTTACCCTTCAAAAGATTATTGAATTTGTCGAGCGGTCTAAGGGGTGGTCTTCTGTTGAAGCATCAACCGCCAGTGCTGAAAATGTGATGATGGCTGTTACTGAAGAAGAATTATACAATTTGCCTACTGCTGATTTTGCAAATAGAAGAGGAGGATTTTTGAATAAGCAGTTAACAGTATACCATGTTGCACTTCATGCTTGTGCTGATCTTAAGAATGTAGAGGTATTAGCTCATATATTGACATGCTATTAAATTTCTGTTTCCTACTTGCCGCTGCTTATTTCTTGTTATTCTTACATTATTAGTATCGTGCTTATGGTAGGCAATGGAAACTATACTGGAGATGCTTAGGAAAGATGGAAAATCTCCTGATGTCTACATTATGATGCAAACAATCAGGTATATTTTCTATAACTATGTTTTTGAAGCTGATATTTGTTAGACAAGCTAGACACATATGTGATATATTTTTAAATTGTGGATTATAGCCATGCAAATATCAGAAAGATTGCCTGAAAACTATCCGAACTTAGTTCTGTTCTTGAATATTCTTATTTTTGGTTCGACTTTAATTTAAGTATGATGAATTTCTTCTTCATCATCCTTGACTAAATTTAACTTAGTTCATCCATCATATGTTCGATCTAAGTTGTGCAAAATATGCACTGTTGAAGTTAGCTAACTGCTGTTTATAAATGAGTGATGGATTCCTTGCACCATAATTCGATTGTTGGGATTTACTAAGAAATAAGCATTGATAATTTTTCCCTTCACGTGGTAAAATTATATCTATAGGGTATGGTATTTGGTTCTTCATGTGGATCCGTCAGTCATAAAGATTACATAGTAAAAATATTGCTTGCTTATTTGCAAGTTGGGATGGATTTCTGAGAATGTTATAGACCTAATGTAAGGTGCTGAAGTAATTAATTTGGTCCTTGGAAAATAAAGGACGGGATAACAAACAAAAATTGCTGTGTAATGATCATGGATTTAGCCCAAGGTAATTGAGCCAACATATATGTTGTTGCCTTGTACTTTTTCTTTATTACAGGTGCTATTTACATTCTGGAGATCTGGATCGAGGTCTCAAAGCTTTTGATGACTTCTTGACTTCAGGAAAACTACCTGCAATGGAACTGTACGCTGTGAGTTTGGTGACAAATGAAACTTGTCCACTATGCAAGAAATTATTCATATTCTTAATCCTCCAAAATGAACTTTCTTGCAGCAAAGAAATGTGGTTTTGTTGCTCTGTTCTTGAGAATTTTAGATTTAGAGCAGCAATATCTAAAGCAGTTTGTTGGATGGACTTATAGAATGAATATTTCATCCTGTAGTTATTTCCTTCACTTTGTTTTTGACATATTCCTATACATCTTACAAATAGGTTCCTTGAAAATGGATTATTTGGTTCTTTTGGTTTTGTTTTCACTTTCTTTCTTTTGCATGTTAGTAAGCAATGATTTTCCCACATTGCTTGCTATAACTAATTAAGGTTGCTGCTCTAGTAACTTTGGTTCCTAATCAAATGCAGCATCCTATTGATTTGCAAATGTGTGTTGTTGATATGGATATGGTTTTGCAAACCTTACCTTGCTTTAAATTCTGTGGCTGTAGACGGTTATAGAGGGAGCCATGTTAGGCTATACTCCAAGGGGAATGCAAGTTGCTCAAGATATGTTGGTAGGCTTGGAACTGTGGTCTATATTAGTTTGTTAAGTTTTATATTGATGCTGATAATTGGAATTCCTGGACAAGTGCAGGTGAGTATGAATTCCAGAAACTATTTCTTGAACAACAAAGTGGGAAGTGATCTCCTCCTTGTAGCAGCTGGTGAAAAGGTGATTTAACTGCTGAATTCTCTGTTTCTACAAGATGAATTTTATTTAAATTCTTCAGAAAACTTGTGATTGGGGATTTCAGGTTTGGAATGTTATTATAATTTAACTTAACAATGTTTTTTTTAGACTGGTGGATATACCATTGCCAATTACATATGGGATCTAATGCGAGCTCGCAATATAACTCCTTCCCTTCCTGCTGTGGAAGCGTACTACAACGGATTAAAAGTAAGTAACTTCATATCTCACCATCTTACATAATCCGGTGATGAAACTGAAGTGAAATGAGTGGAAGCAGATGAATTTGGAAATTTCGAATAAAATGGACCAAGAAGTTGTTTCACATTTTAGAAAAACGGTATGATAGTGGAATAAGACTAAAGGAAAAATGTGGCTCCAACTTTTGCAAAACTGTAAATGTTCCTTTTCCTTGTGAACTTGTATGAGATGTATACGTTTAGATGATTTATTGGGTCAATAAGTGAAGCAAGTTTGTCCATTTCCCGTAGGCAGTCTAGCATAATCAACACTTCTTAAATTCATACAACTCTTAAGTCACTGATGACCCCTGGATCTTTTGAATGGTTTGGAAATGCATAAGAAGGCATCTGATGGCAACTTCTTTAATTGTGTTTGTGCCAAGCTAGATACAGAAAATGAGATAAGCCGCTTGTTGTGTTGAAACTATTGATTCTTTTGGTAATATATTTGTAATCATTTTTTCGTTTCACCTTTTGAAAGGATCGGGAGATACCTGCGGATGATCCCAGACTATTGTTGGTTTCTCGTATTTATGACAATCAACGCCTAAGGTTTGGAAGACAGTAGATACCCGCATGAAGAAGGGTGCTTCATAGCATTCACTTAATGGCCAGTTCCTTCCTTCAATGTACCAAACAAGAAAGAACTTGAGGAAGACAAAGATAACAAAATAGATGGAAATGAAGCAGAGGGAAAGATGATGTTATAAGGGTTATTGATATTCTTCTAATTTGTTTCTTTTTCTTCTTTCTATCAAAGCTTGTCTTTGAAGGACTGATTGTGTGCTTCTGGCCATCATGTTCATGTGATCCATTGCTTTGGCATTTTACTGTTTCTGCAAATTCCATTTACTTGGCAGAAGATTGGAGATCGTCACCAGTGTGATTATATTTGCAGTTACCTATACCAATGACCATGATCTCCTCCACTCTCAGCATTAAGTTAACAATCAAATAAAACAATGTCAAACTCCATACCAAGGCCAAATATATTTTTGTTAATTTTTTTTTTAAATAATTAAAAAATATGAGATATAATTTTATTTATACTATAAAATTATAAAATGTTTCTTCTAATTTAAGATAAATATTTTTTAATTTTATTTTGTAAAACTATTGCTATAATTTAATTCAGATCAGTAATTTTCTTATATAATATATTATTCCACAATATTTATCTCATAATTATAATAAATTAAAATTAGAGAAAAACTATATAATTAAATTGCTAAAAAATAAAAACCTAAGTTGGATAATTTTTCAATGTGCCTCTCCCTATTCTATCTAGGTGGGTTTGTGTTTCAGTGCGTGAGACGCAGGGTGGATAGGCGGCAAGTAGGTGTTTGAGCGATAAATTAGGGTTTTTCTTCTTCTTTTATTTTGATCTTCAAGCTTTTGAGGTTTGTAGAAGTTACCGATGCGTAGTCCTGCCTTCGAAACTGACTAAAATTTCCAGCCTTTAATGCTATATATATATAGAATTCCTGTCAGTTCAATGGGAAACAAGCGCATCCTCTTATAGGTGCAATGGATGAGGAAGAAGGGTAAGAGGTTGGTTGGATGGATTCTCAACCAGGGGATGCAAAGTCAAGGGGAGAACTAGCAAAAAAGAAGAGCAAAAATAAGAAGCAAGAGGAGGAAGTAGTGGAATGTAATGGAAAATCTAGTGATATGGGTGCAGAAAGTGGGAGAAAGAGAAAGAAGAAAGTTACTTTGGAGGAAACTGCAGAGGATGAGATGGGTAATTTAAGTTCTTATGTCAAGGGAGGAAAGAAGTACAAAAAGAAAAGGAAAGATGGACTAATAGCAATGCCTGGTAAGGTCAATGATGAGGAAGAGCTTAAGGATGAGGTGACTCTTCCTTCGAACCTGAATTCAACGGCTGTTGGAGTTGAGGAAGAACGATTGGTCAATGAAAAGGGTGCTTTGGTTGAGGTAAATACTGAGGTCAATGATGGAGAAACAGATACTGCAAGAAACAAAAAGAAGAAGAAGAAGAAGAGATTATTAATGGAAGCGGCTAAGGTGGACAAGCGTGGGGTCTGTTATTTAAGTCGAGTTCCTCCCCACATGGATCCTGTAAAGCTTCGCCAGCTTCTATCCCATTATGGAGATATACAAAGGATCTATCTTGCTCCTGAAGGTGATCAATTACAACTCTTCTAGATTTTTTTAAAAATTTTGGTTGTTATTTGCATTCATTATTGTCCACAATTTTATTATTTCAGACCCTACGATTCAAGTGCATCGTAAAAAGGCTGGTGGTTTTCGAGGACAAGGATTCTCTGAAGGGTAAGTTCAACTTCAAACTAGCAGTAAATGTAGCACTCAGAATAGATTGTTAGATAGTTCAAATTTCGGCTATACTGCCGGTTATGCTGTCATTTTTTGTTAAGTATTCAATAAAGTCAATACCTCTTTCTCTGCCTTCTTCTCTTCTACAACAAACCAACTTCTGCGTTTCCGTGTTTTAGTAATTCTGGAAATCAATCGCATGCTTTGTTGTTTTCCCTGCAGATGGGTGGAATTTACAGATAAAAGTGTAGCAAAAAGGGTCGCTAACATGTTAAATGGTGAACAAATTGGTAGGTACTTATGTGTGCTATTTGCCTCTTTTTCTTCCAAAATGATTCTTATCCGACATTTTGATCTCCTATCTATATGGTTGTCTTTTGAAGAATGGGGAATGAAATAACAAATAATATTTAAGAAACTGGCAAAGTTCTTTCTGTTAATGTCTTATCCTCTATGATGGATATCTTATGTGTCTGTTGGTTGTGAGGACAAGAAAAAATGGTGTACATAGACTAGATGAAAATCTTATCAATGCAATAATATAATTAATTCACAGTTTATCGGTTGATTGTATCATTAACCATTTCTTTCTTTTGTTGCGTGGAGCTTTTCATGAATCCATTGATTTCGACAACAAGAAAAAATGGTGTACATATTTGCTTATGCTTACTTGTCCTCTTTTTGTCCAGATGTCTTCTCTTCTTTATTTTATCAATTTCATGTTATCCCATGCTTCATAGAAGTCTCTTTTCTTCAATTTTCTTACCTTATCCTTTTAAATTTTAGGTGGGAGGAAGAGATCACAATTTTATTATGATCTCTGGAATATCAAGTACTTAAGTAAATTTAAGTGGGATGACCTTACAGAAGAAATTGGTACAAGACTCACATTCTTTTTACAGTTTGTCATGCTTAATATTTCAAATATGTCTGAAGGCTAGATATTTCTAATGCAGCTTATAAGAATGCTATACGGGAGCAGAAACTAGCTTTGGAAATTTCTGCTGCAAAGAGGGAACGGGATTTCTATCTCTCTAAAGTTGATCAGTCTCGTGCTTTAAGTTCAATTCAAGAACGAATGAAGAAGGTAATTGGCTGCACTTTTGTTTGTCGATTCACTTTGCTATTATTTGCAAGTATTCACAGCGAGTTATTTTTTCTGACATACTTGTTTGAGAACTTGATTAGGACAACCTACATTTTAGTTTCTGTGTTAGGACTACTTTCTTTGGTTTCCCTATCCAGGAATGATGATTTAGTATGTTTGCCGCAGTGGTCATCACTGATTAATGTAAATTGTGGGAAAAATCTATGTTAAATTTCAATTTTGGGTATCATAAAAGTTTCTGCACATAAGAGCTGAAAGGTATAAGAGCTGTTGAATTGCTGTGTTGGTGATATTCATATCTGTATGATATGGAGACCTTCATGGCCAGTTGTTGCATGAAGACAATTTTCTACTTGTTAGATCATTAAGGGGTTCACTCTATGGATCTCTAATCGTATTTCAATTGTAATTATGAAATGAATGCTAGGGCTCAACATAACTTATTGATTTTATGTAATGCTCCTATATTTTCACCTCCTTTTTTTATTTTAATATATTGCTCGTTATCAAGTTTTATATCATTGGTCTTTCTTGTTTCTGCAGAAGCAAAAGGTCCAACAGGAGTCTGGAACTGATCTCTCTAGTAGTCATCAACCGGCTAAAGTAATCCGCCAATTCACACAGACAAAACCTGTGGCAGATAAAGCGGAACAGAGGAAACCTCAACTATCCAAAGACATCCTGTCTGGGGTGAGTGATTACTTGCACATAGTTTTTACAACCCTTCTGTCTACCTACCCCGGCTCATTTATGTTCCCTGCAGGTTTTTGGTGGCTCTTAGACGTTTTGAAGTTTGGCTTATCTTAATGACATCCACCGCCTCAAACCGAGTGTCCAACAAACTTTGATGTCTTCTGATAGAACTTATAAGTCGTAGGGAGTGGTTTACTAGTTCGTTATATCACTTCATCTTCAATTTTGGGTGGAACCTAACTAGGGAGGTTGAGAATTGGCTTGTAGAAAACTATTCTACTTGTATTGTTGATCTTCGTAGTTGTTTTGGAGGATTCTCTCTTTTGCATAAATTATATATAACAGTATTTACGTAAGTCTGGAGCTGAACCGGTGTGTCTGAAATAGTACTACAGCGAATTCTTTTGTTACTTGGGAATATCTTGTGCTGTTTTCAAAGTTTAATGCGTAACCATTATAAACATGAAACACCATATCACGGATGTTTACATCCCTCCTCCAGTTTTTCATGTGGAAAATCCAAATAATCAATGTTCGAATACACTTGGAGTACAAGCTGGACTTTCAAGCTACAAGCGACTCCTATTTTAACCACATTCTACTAACAGAGAACTAGAAAGGATCGAACTTTTCTTTGCTTGTTTGAGGACAAATGTAGATTATCTGTGACGTTTAGGGTTTTGAATAATTGAACAACCCATTCCTTTGATAGAAGACTGACCATGGATATTTATCAGGATGGGTTGGGGTGAGCTCCTGAATTGAAAGTAAGGAACCCGATAAAAATGAAACATATGCCTTCGTGAACCCAAAAAGTAAAAGAGAAAACTTCCTATGATTAAAATCCATTTCAGTCTAAAGACAGATGATGCTGGATTTATACAATAAATGTTCTCCTCAGTCGCAAAACAGCTTCAACGGTATATTCAAGTTGAAGGGGTAAGAGCCGGGAACGCTGTATAAGATACCAGGCAACAAGGGCCCGGTCGACTGAACTTTTCCAACAGGCTTCCAACTAGCCGCAGCATCCTCCTCTCTGTGTTACAGTTCCATCTCTTGAGCCTAACGGCCCCTGGTATCTTATCCTAATCACATAGAATCAATTAGTTAACGTTTCGTGTTATGTTTATTATTTATTACAAATGCGACATGTCTTGTCCTATTTCATAAGCATACATTTAAAAAAATCCTTAACTTTGGCATTCCTTTAACGTTTGTGGTTGTTAATTCGGTAACAAACGTCCTGTCCCCGGTGTTTCAAGTATTGAAATCAAATGTTAAAAATCAAATAATAATTTACTTGGTAGAAGCAAATTCATGTGAGTATGAAGGGAATAGGTCAAGTGACTCATTAGATAAGAAATTTGTTAGGTAGCATTATCAGGGGTGTTCAGGTAAAAGGAGTGGCTATTCCTTGTGTCAATACAATACACTTGAACTTTAAGGATGCTTCCAGTTCCATATAAAGTATGGGGTCTATCTGTTAAGCTATGCCCTGCATCTCTCCCATCCATCCCATGCCTACACATTCCTTTCAGCCACTAGCATAACTGTGCTTGGTCAGAGGCATATCCACGTCCATATGCGAACACTAGATATTGGTAGAACACATGAAAAGTGTTCAGTATGCCTAAAGTGTCCCACGTGAGCAGTTCCTGCAGTTTCAAATTTGTTTGTGGGTTATTCCCACGTTTGTCAAACATGATATAGATTCAGTACAGCTCCTGAGGGCTATTGGTTCAATGGTCACCGAAACAACTTATCAGTAACTTGTGTATTAAAAAATAAGATGACATACCATCCGAAGAGCATTTAACAATATTCAACAAGACATTCTCCCTTATAAGAAATATGTTGATGCCTAAAACATTTAAATACCAAGTCATTGAGGGTTTGAAACTAGAGATTGACAATTACAGCATCATCTCAATGGACACGAAGTACAGGAGTCTTCTCATTGATGAACTCTACTCCTCCATTTCATCACCTACTTCAATCACTTGTTGGAACTTCTCTTCAATTGGTGTGATCTTTGTAAGCACAACTTCTGCAACCACAAAAGTAGTAACAGTTCTAATCAGAAAATGTCCAAAAACAAAAAGACTGATCAGTCCACACATTGAAAATTGATAACATGATTTTCCTTGGCTAGCAAAGGACACAATAAGATGAAAAAGAATTAACCATTGAGAGCTAATTGATATCATCCTAATCCTGAGAAATTGAAACAAATATTTAATGAATTACTTAAGATTAAATGCCATCCATATCATATCAGCTGCAAGATAAAACCCACTTGTCGAGAGCTCATGTTCCTTCATCTTTGAAAAGCTAAATCAAAACCATTTGGTTCCACAATAGCAACAACCATAATACAGAAAGCTAGATCTATGTATTTTTTTTTATTACTTTTTTTCTTTCATTAACTTAGATATCAGGAACTGGGTCATCCGTAGTACATCAGCTTTAACCCTCATAAGCACTTAAATGGAAGGAAAGAATAAAGAAAGCCAGCAAAACCTAAAAACAATTGATGTTGTCAAACTTCCAAGGGATCACAAACATTCCAAATGATGAAGACTAAGAACCAAAAGAAAATAAAAGGAACTTCTCAAGTTTCATAAAAAAGACGGAAAAGACCTTAAAATGTCCTAAATTCTTCCACACTTAACATTATCAATTTAGAAATGTGAATTCTATGTCTGGGATGAAACCAACTGATACTTACCGGTCTTCTTAGGAAAGGTATAGCCTCTTGGATTGACATATATTCGAGGATTTGGCAATAAGTGGTTCCTCAAATACTCTGTGTCCCTGTACCAGATATAAAAAAGGGATACCATCATCAATATGCTAATGATGTCTTATGTCTAAATAGAGATGTGGTTCATACAAAACAGCAACCTTTGTTATGACACAAACATCAACGTTGCTGCCACTTCCCAAATCATTGAAATACACCAGAGCATATAGCCTCAGTTACAAGCTTTATTCCTTCCTCCCTCTGCAAAGATGACCCTTACATCAGACCAAAGTCATATAATAACATCATGTACCACATTTTTGTTTCACAGGCATAGGCAACTGCAAGTCTAATTTCTTCAAAATTAAATATCTTCAGATGTGGAAGTACTTTAATGCAAAAACAGATGACATCCTGATTATAACAGAATGAAACATTAAGATTTCAGTTTCTTCACTCAAAGAGACCAAATCCTATAACAAGCTCACTTACGCTAAGCCCTTCTTTATCCTTTGACAGCCATTGCAGCAAGAGAACCAGAACCCATTGTAGCAAAAGGCAAGGTGTCAGTTGATCCGTGGGGATATATCTGCAACGAAGCCATTCCATTAACAGGAAATCAGAATTTAGTAAGACTAGAAGAACCAGCTGCATTCACAAATCCCTTCAAGAAGAAAAAAGCTTTACAGTATGCAGGTGAGGCCCAGTGCAATCAACTCCACCAAGTACCAATGGCGCTGAAACATACCCTTGATAGCTAAACAGAAATTAAGCAGTCAGAAAAGGTTCCAAAGAGAGATGATTTTCAAATCATGCAAACTTCATAGATAAAAAACCAACCTGAAAAGATGTTTTTTGAGAAGAGTAAGTGCTGTAACAACTCTTGACTCACGACCAGTATGATAGAGATGTAATTGCAGCTGTGAGCTGACCATGTCTAAATAAATACAAACAGTAGGAAGCCATAAATTAGCTCCAATTATATCAGTCGAAAATAATTACCACACAAATCAGTTTTCCAATTTAACTTTACATAGGGCATGCACTACTACATCAATTCTCAAAATACCTGTTACAGCCTCTGCATCAGCAGCAGTTCCTGCTCCACAGCAATATATGTTAGGAGCCATGTAGTGAATCTTCTCGCAATTCTTGTCACAAACTATGGTTCCTTCAGTTGCTCTTGTATCCGCCCCAAGAATGATGCCCTCCTATAAAGACATTGTGAAGTAGAGTTTCACTTTCAATTAAACAAGAATAAGGTCAAATTAGTTAAATGAGCGAATTGCTAGGGCTTTCAAAGAGAAAGAAAGATGCCAATCACCCAAAGACTCGTTACTTTCAATCAGTGAACTAACCCTTAAATTGCTTCTAAAACAAACAAAGACGAACTGCTTCCCTTTACAACATACCCTGATGGGTTCCATTCAAATTATACACAGAACACAAAACCTAACAAATTTACAACCACAATTCACATATAGCAACACACACCTGGAACACGAGTCCAACAATGGTGGTTCCAGTTTTCCTAGTACGAGGAGGAATAACACCCTTCCCCATAAGCATATTGTTTCTTTTGCATAGATCGAAACTGAACCCACCCTTGGCAGGGACATCGACAGTGGACTTCGCCATACTGAATCGAACACAGAGTGAAGAAAATTTGGGTATTTATTTTGTGGGTTATTAGGCCGATGATTTGCAGAGGTTGCCTAGGGGACAAGTTAAGAGGTTTTTGCCAAGTTTGGGGGCTTTTTGGAGATTTCCTTTATATGTATGTATAACTCACGACCCAATGTATATACTAATATTCATTATGCTGTGAGACGTCGACGGTAATGAAATTAGTACCATGATTTAAGGTAATTATTTGATTTATATCATATTTTATTTTTATTCATAATCTTTTAATATAAAAATAAAATATTTAAATTTAAGTGAAAAAATTTCAAATCAAAAGGTTTTAATGTGTGTGTATTTATATATACAGATTTTTAATTTTAATATTTGCATTAAAATATAAGTTAAAGAAAAAATTTACATTAAACTTAACTTAAATTTAAACGCCTAAAAGTAATGTCTGAAGTAAAAAGTGTATTTTAAAATTTAACGTTTATAATAAACTAAAACTTAAATTTTAACATTTTGAAGTATTTAACGTTTTCAAAACATTCAGAACGTAACTTGAGTAGATAAAAAATTTGACTGTTAATTTTTCATTAATTAAATGTCACGTTAATATTGACGTGGTATCATTTTTTATTTTTAAATTAGACTAAGTAATTTTTTTTAAAAAATTAAACAAAAAATGTCAATGAGGCTTATTTTAATACATTTCAAATAATAAGTCTCATTTGTCACGTACAAGGATGCAATGAGTCAGTCTCGTCAATTTTTTTAAATAATTTTTTAAAAATTAAAAATATAAAATAACATCTTTTTTTATATATTAAGTCCAGGCCTGGGTTGCCCAAGTTTAGGCCTAGGTTGCACTCAAGACTCGACTTTTCTAAATAAAACGATATTATTTTACTTAAAAAATTGGACTTCAAACTAGTTTGGACCAACTCATTAAAAACACTTGAATTTAGGCCTATGAGTCAGCCAGTGGCGAAGCCACTTGTAAGTTGCCCACTCAAATTTTTTTAAAAAAGAAGATATATATGCATATAGGGGTTGCCCACCCTAAAAGAATATCGTTGCCCATGGTG
>JAOTBA010000008.1:9345746-9360282 GCA_025629845.1 Erythroxylum squamatum | reverse complement strand
TCTAGAGTTAAACTTTAATTTATTACTAATGTAATAAATCCAGAAAAATAGAAAAAGGTTACTTTATAAATTTTTCGGACCCGAAAACTGATCTAAAACACCCTGGGGTACCTTACGGGAAATCTAAAATTTTGGGGGGTTTTTTTTTAAAATCCTGTAGCTGACGTCAGCAGACGTTCGTACAGCTAACGTCAACATGAGGTCAGCCGTTGCCGTCTAGCTGACGTCATTGCGTGTGACAGAGGGCGCGCGAGTGCTGCACTCGTATGACTAGACGCGACTCGCAGGCACATGCGCCCCAGGCGCGAAGACGCGCCGACACGTGTTGCACATCCCGCATGCCACGTGTCGGACGCGTGGACGGTCCGGCTTGCGCCCGCCATTCCACGTGGGCACCGCGCGTGCCACGCACGACCGACACGCAACATGTCGCTCCACACAGAGCGAGACACTCCTACGTCCAGTAGCTGGGTCGGGCGCGTGCACTGGCAGTTTCAACGCCGAAAGTGATTTCCGACTTCCCGTTTTTCGTAGCTAGCCTTATGTATACCACTTTTACGTAATTATATATGTAAAAAACTGAAAAAACGAATCAAAAACGAAGGAAATTCAAATGAGATGAAAAACTGAAAAACCTTCGTTTCCGGCAATCTGATCACGAAATCGCTCTGATACCACATGTTAGTACGTAATGGGAGCCTTATTACGTACCCCGGATCTACATGAAAGGATCAGAAACGAAAGTAATGCGGAATACCTAGATTTCGGTTCCATCTCTGATTCCGATGCCGATTCCGAGCTCCAAACGTCTCCGAATCTCCTGGGGCCTTTAGTGAAAAGTACTCACCGACTCATGGGCAAGGTCTTTCTACAGTTTCCTCAGGTTCTGAGCTTCCTAACGGGTCAGGAATCCTTATGCTCGTGAACAACTTATGAGTAACTGCAGGAGACCTTACCTTATATAGCTTCCATATCAGGCTTTCCTATCACAAGGGTAATATGGACCCGGTCCATACTGATCGAGACCCATTTTTTACCCGGACTTCGACCCATTAATTTAGATCATTTATTGGGCCACTTTATTATCTTTATCTGAATCAAATGACGTAGCTTAACCGATAATTTATTTAAAAATCAAAATTGCAATTAATGTTAGTTCAACTTTATGAGACATGCCTGCCTCTGGTGTCGCAGGGGCGGGATGGATCCTCCGGGATCATCTGGGTTTTTGTGTTGGTGGTGGTATGTGTAATAGTGGCGTGGCAGCAAACCCCGTTATCGCTGAGGCCGTTGGGTTGTGGGAGGCGCTTAGCTGGTTGAAGGGCGCCGTTATCGACTGTCAGATTGTCGTTGAATTGGATTGCATGGAATTGGTTGCCGCCATTCGCGGCAAACAAAATGGCTCCTATCTGGGTGGTTTGGTTTCTGATATTCACCGCTTGTTAGATCACTTTCGATCTATAGCTGTTTCTCATGTTAAGAGGTCAGCGAATCAGGTTGCCCATTTGTTAGCTTCGGCATCTGTTCTATTTCTGGCTCTCTCCATTGGGGTTCTGTTTCTCCTAATTTTATTTCTGCTGTAATGATGTTGGATCTCGCTTAATACTAGTCATTACTTTTCAAAAAAAAAAAAAATTTATGAGACATGGACAAAATTATCCCTAAGGACAAAAATGTCTTACAATTGGACGCTGGAATTTTTAACTGGTGTTCTTTCTTGCTTTGAGAAACTTCTTTTCAAGTATCAATCTGAAAGTAAAAGGCTCAGATCTGTAGTGTATTAACTATGACATCATGATATGAAACTTCGACTATGATTAATGATATTTCCAAGCCTTATGCTTTAGAGTCGCCAACAAAAGCAAAGAATTCATTATTTATCTAATATTTAGGGTCTGTTATAAAGTTTTTTATTTTTAGTTTTCCTTTTCAAATTCAATAAAACAAGTTTGTGATGTTTTTTTATTTTTAGTTTCTTTCAATTTTTGTATCATAAGATTTATTTTTTATTTTCAGTTTTCAGTTTTTGTCATAATCTAGTTTAATATCATTTAAATATATATTACTATACTATTTAACATTAATTACTAATAAAAAATATGAATAATATAATATAATTATTTAATTATTTTACTTTTATAATTAATTAATTCATAAAATTAATTTATCTTAAAATTTTATCTAATATTTCACATTAGCAATCGTTCCAAAAAATTGAAACTAAACTTTTAAAAACAAAAGTTGAAAACCACAAAAAGTAAAAAAATAAAACTAAATTGACCTCTTAGTAACTGGTGGCAGGTGACAATACATTTATTCCCAAAAAAAACTGTTTTTGTTACCAAACCAACCTTAGTAGACCATGATTTGTACTTTACCCAGTGATTACGGTTTGTTCAGAAACTTGGACATTCGTGGTCTTACTACGAACAAAGGTAAAAACAAGATTGATAAGCTTGTCTGCTAACAAAAAAATCAACTTCACTGGCGCGTTTCCATTGAGAACTACACAAAGAGGTACATAAATTCCTCTTGTACAGTGCAATCAGGCATACAGATCTGGAGCTGATACACAGTTCAAAGGCTCATCTACAAATGCCAAGTACAAATTGACCGTAAAAATGGAGAGCTCTCGCAATATTGACCTTATGAGAATACACAAAATGAATTTCAATGTACACTCAATCAATGGAGTCAAACCCCAATGAAAGAACCGTCTGAAGTTTCCTCTATGTCGAAGTCTGGAGGTACTAAAAAAATGCTCTACTTCTTTTCCCTACTCTAGACTTGTCCACGGTAATTTTTGTCTATGTGCAGGAAAGAAATGGCAGGATGTGGAAATTCACGAGCAACCTTCAGCAGAATCTCTTGCATCAATCTGAAGAAGGGATATCTACAATGAAAAGCCAAGGTTCGAACAATGACCACTTGCAAAACTTGTGCCATCACAATGTGATGATGTTTAAGAGTGAGGTACCTGAGAGGTGTCTAGCCTTTTCGACTGCTTCGACGTAGTAATATAGTCTCCACAGCGTTGCATTATCCTAAAGGAAAATTAGTTAGCAAGATGAAGACAATGAATCAGCTATTTCCATTAAAAAAAAAATCCAAAATTATCGACATGTCACAGATCTCATTTTTTACTTTCTTACCTCTTGTTCCAAATTATTAAAAATTTCATCTTGGTGTTTTATTCCCATTTTCTTGCCGGGTTGGACAATCTCAGCTACACGGTTCAGATTTTCTGTCGGTAGCTTCTGAATAAGCTTGCATAATTGATGCTTCTCTAAAATAGTCATAGCTCTGCAATTGGAGTTGGCAGTTTAAGAGAACTTATAACTGGAGATCTAAAAGATTAAAAAGAAAGGGTTAGATCATGCATCAAGACTTGCTTATGTAGGCCATGCCATATAGTGTGACATGTTAAGGCTATCAGATAATCACAAAGACACCAACTTAAAAAGAGTCTTATCTCCTAAATTATCTATAACATTAGGCATCATCCCACTTCTTTCTCGACGATCTTATGTTTTTAGTTCAAAATTTAATGACCCTAAATCTGTTCTATTTCTCTAGTTCCTTTCGTTTCCCTCTTCTCGAAGAAACATCAGATCCATATCAAGGAGCATAACAACTGCTACAAACTAAAATTTCACAAGCAAATGCAAATTATAGGCCAGCAATCTAAACTCCGAATAAGACAGTGACCCTGCTAAACTTTGTACAAATTTTTACCTGCATGTGGACATCACTGAATCAAGAAGTTCTTCAAGCTGCTCCTCCATGTGTCCTAGCTATAAAAAAGAAATTTGATGAAGTTCAGTAACAAAACAACTCCCAAATCATGAGCATGGGTATAAAGTGCAATAGTTAGAGGTGAATCAGCAGAAAGTGAATTTATGGGAAGGAAATAGCAAAGCTTCAGAAAATGACCGTATTGAGCAGTTCATCAGAGTGTTTCTTCAATATACCCTCAACCAGTGAGCTATCATTGTTTAGTAGGAATTGCAGATCATCATTATCCTAAGAAGAAAGAAATAAAAAACTGCATTAATTGTTAAGTCATATAAGCAACATAAGTATCAAAGCCTTGAGTATTACAGCCACTGGCAGGAATAAATTATATAAAAAATTGCTAGATGCCATCCCACACTAATTTCCATTTTCTTTTTGGCCCAATACTTTCAATGTTTCTGCTCCTTTTTTCCCAGATGCTATTTTAAACTCAATCCTCGACTTGCAGCTGTTAAACATTTTATGAAACAGACTTTCTGAACATCAGTGCAATGGAATTCTCAAGCCAAGACCATCATCAAACAATCTCAAAACCATGACCTTTTGATGTAGGAGCATCCAATCCAACATCCAAGATTCTTATCTAGTTTATTCTTAATTAGTTATAGTGTTTTTCAAGTCAGTTTAGACTTTATAACATTTTCCTATTTAGATAAGTTTCTTAATCAACAAGTCTTATATGGACAACTAGGTTTATTTTTTCATTCCTGAATAAGCTTTGTCTAATATAAAATATTTCTAACTTGCAGCAGCAGTCATTGCTTTTTGATTGTTAAAAACAGAAGGTTTTGCTACAAAGCCTAACTATTCCAACCACAATCAAACTCTATTATAACCCTAATTTACCTAACCCTTTCCCTACATCAAGTATCCTATATCCCAATAAGGATCTTCAATTAAGGAACCTATGGTAAATATAAAGACAGAGGCAGCTGGCCCGCAAATAGAGTTGGCTACAATGTTGTGACTTGACTTGGACTTCGCAAGTCGTATAAGAAACCCATGGGAGACAGTATGAAGAAACTGAAAGTGATTGCAAATCCCACGACATTACAGAAGATCTTAAGGTTAAAAATGTCATAGAGCAAGAAAGCTCTTATCATGAACTTGGACCCACCAATTGAGTGGTATAAGGTTGATTGAAAGATCGATTAGTCCACAAATTTGATTAGAAGGACAGAAGAGTAAGGCCAAAATTACTGATTTTCATGACAATTATACACAATGAACGAGCTAGAACTTGTCTATGATAAATATGATGAAGCAATAAAGGTTCTTACTATACAAGAAGAGGCATTAGTGGTCCATTGAGTGATAGGTATATCAATCAATGAGGAAACAGAAAATTGGAACTGTAGTATCTATGGCACACCTTGTTTATGAAGCTAAGATGTGATACTATAATTAATGGTGGAAGCATGAAGAGTATCATTTCAAGAAGAGCTATAGACAAACCAAAGATTCCAATAACTAGAAAAATCCATAAAATTTGTGGCTATTTTTTTGTTAGAAAAAGAAGTTGAAAGTACTGATAGTTAACAGAAGATAATTGACAAAAATTGACTAATAACTTTTGTTGTATATCTGACAAGTAGAAAATTTTATGGTATAACTAACTGATAGTTGCGCTTAATGATATATAAAATAAAAAATAAGGTATATTTAGGTTTCTATAATTTTAATGAAATATATGAATGATTTACCTTAATCACAATATTGCGTAATTTTGATATGTTTGATAAAGACATACTAACACCTAAACAATTAATAAAAACAAACTTTAATTATTATGTATTAATTAAATTAAAATAAAATGTTGAAATGGTTAATAATTGGTTTAAAGTATCTGCCATTAAAATATAACGTTTTTCATGTTAATTTAAAATAAAGATTATAGTACAACAATATCGTGATTGTGTCTTATTCTTATACATGAAAAATGACAAAAATAGTTAATGATGCGCCGCATTAGATATGGGTATTATGGACCTTTTAAGAGAGACGAAAGCTCCTTGCATATTTTACTTAATACTTCTATGTCAACTTCAAACCACTACTAAAAGCTCCAAATCCTAAATCAAACACCCCGTTCACAATTTACAAATAGCATTTGGGTTCTTTGCCAATTCAGGGAGACTGATGCAGGAGAATCCAGTCCAAAACAGGATTGCCTTGAAATGGCGGCAAAAAGATTTTGTTCGCTACAATTTTAAAGATGTTATAAATCCTGGTTGTTTCAACACAATAAACCCTATTCCAGCCCTAATTTGTTGAAGCCTAGTTTCCCCGACCTTTTCCCTAAATGACCTTTATTGTCTGGGTAAAAACTCCTTATATTAAAAATAGAGAGGCAACTCAATTCAGATGTATTGACCTCTTAATGATTCACAGTAGCTTGGGTTGCTAGCAGTGTCTCACTATCATGTGTGTCAAGCGTTTCAAGAATGCATAAAAGTAGCTCTTTCTCAAGTCCCATGAAACAAACAATACTTGCAGGTAAAAGAAATACAAAAATCAAAGAGTTAAGATATCTGGATTCTCCATGGAATGTTGAACTTACAGAACCAATAAACGCAGAGCTGCTGACTGAAGAGGATAAAGATGACATCTCAAGCTTCTTATTAGGAGCTTGATTTTTATCATCATGAGATGCTGCACATGTACGTTGTAAGGTAAACTTCTTGTTTTTTATATATGATTGCAGCTGACGCATATTTGCAACAGGATTAACTAACTGCACTGACCAACACAGAGTTAAATTCAACATACTTCCAGTTAAAACCATGGGTTTATGAGGTTCAAATAGTAAAAAGAACAGTTAGGACAAGAAAGAAAATCATATTGGCAAACAAAACCCCACCCAAAAGAAAAAACATATAGAAACTTGAGGAAAGAAGAACAAAAGCAAGATCTGGCTATCCCTAGCTAAACAAATATTTTGCTTTCTCCAGTAATATTTCAATCAAAACATGTTTCTTTTGTACAAAGTACTAATCAATCAACCACACCAAACTGTACCTGATCAACTTCAGGAGAAAGGATAACAACAGCATCCCGAAGCAGTGAATGCAATCTCTCTTTTTTATAATCTGAAAGCCCTGAACCCACATTGTTAATGAAAAATATACCAGGATCATTGCTATTACGATTGAGTTCCTCCTCACTTGTGACTTCCCTGAATTTGTCTCCAGTTACTTCAGTTGAAAATGGAAGGAAATCATCATGTTGTGAGAGCAATCTTTTTACTTCATGAGTGTAGTAAGCAAAATAATCTGGTCCATTTGTATTCTGTCCAGCTGAAGCACCCATTTCTGACATAATGATTAAGAAAGAGTCCTGCACTTGACAGATATGCATCAATAGAAGATATTTTTTAGATTTGAAATACTATAAAATTTACACAGAGAATAGAATAGTCCTTGGGTTCATAATCTCCCCATCCCGCCAAATGGCATATATGCTAAAAGAATAGGGTTATGATAGGAAACATGTCTAAAAAAAATAGTATAACAAAAACCTAGTTTTACGGAAAAATATGTCTTCACTAGATTGCTACTTGTGGTTACAAAACTCACAAAATTCATAGTTTACCGACTGAAGTATTGTGTAAACTAACGATTTCAAGCAAAGGATGGAGCATGAATTGTAAGTAGTTTGCGAGAAACCAAGAACTTGGAAGAAGCAACTCTTGCTGCAATTCATATGCATGATTAGTCCAATCCCACATTCAAAGTAGAATGGACAGCATAATTCAGAGGCATGATGAGACAAATTTGTAGGGTTTGCTTTAATCTTTGCTTCTGTTTTCAACAACTCCCACGAACATTAAGTCAGTCAGCACACAAACATAATGCTTCCAAAGGAACCCAATTGAGTCTTCAGTTAGCTACTCAAATACACACCACAGAAAATTTCAATCCATTCTTTCAAAAACATAACACTTATTCTGGCTCCCTAATCTTCTAGTCCACCAGCTCGATCAAACTACAGTAAGCCCATGCCCTAAACCAAAATTCCACCATCCAATTCGATGAAAGAAAGTTAATATACACGGAAACGCACATACACAGTAAAAACGCTAAACCCAGCGTAATAAACTGAAATTCAGCAGGAACTGCAAGGAATTGCTATTTTGAATGAAAAGAGAAACCAGAGCACAAAACCTAATCCCTCACCCAATCGAAACCCATCAAACAAACATAAAACAGTAAAGTTCGCCGCAATTTCCCTGGAACCCAACATAACTCGATTCTGCAACTTTATCATCCCATAACAATCTCAGAAAAACAAAAACGAGAAAAGGAGGATTACTGAGGTAGAGAGAGAGTGTGTTTTTACGTGCTCGGAGAGTAAGCCGACGTCGAGAGAGCGTTAGGAGCGGGAACTGATCGGATTCCAGATCCTGTTTCTGGTGTCGAACGTGAAAAAGGAAAAAAAAAGTACAAAGAAAATAGCAGGCAGGAAACGACGCTTATTTTAACAACAGAAAAATGAAAACGTCCTGCCGTTTAGATGCTAGCATTTATTTTACAGGTTCCTGAACGAGATTAATGCTCTAGACTAAGAAACAAATCCCTTCACTCTATCTCCCCAAATTAAAGCTCCTATTTTTTACTATTTACCAATGCCATTTCTTTTATGAATCAAATGCTATTCAAGCAAGTTGATTTTCTTTACCTGTGTAATTTACTTTCTTTAATTCTGCCTAACACTTGTAATAGATACAATCAAGGTAGGTATTATGGACATTGTCTCCGGACAATGGAGCGTTGGAAAGTCAAAGGACGGAACTGGACATGAAATAGGAGAATGGGTGGGCCTGCAAATAAAGGACAGAGAAGAAATGTGACCTGTCATGGCTGGATAAATGTTTTTACCACTTTTTCTGAATACTAAAACTTTTTGGAAGCAAGATGGTTGATTCCATTTCTAACTTAGTGTATGGTTGCTCCCTTTTAGTGAGGACAGATGATAAAACAAAAAAATTCTGTCCTTTTGCGTGTTTAGTTACTGTCTCAAGTCATTTTTGTTCTATCCTCGGATGACAGAAACAAAAATTTTTGTTCCTTCCAAAACTGATGGACAAAATTTCTTGTCTCCGCCTACGAGACAAAACACATAAGCAACTTCCACAAATACCCCTCCTCCCACATAAGCAAATTTTTTATTCTCAATTATATTATTAAACTCATTATTATTATTATTATTATTATTATTATTATTATTATCATCATCATTATCGTCGTCGTCATCATCATCATCATTATTATTAATTTTTTTAATTATTATTATTAATTTTTGTAATTATTATTATTATAAATTTTGTATTTTGTATTTTGTATCATCATCATCATCATCATTATTAATTTATTATTATTATTATTATTAATTATTGCTATTGCTATTGCTATTATTATTATTATTATTATTATTATTATTATTATTATTATTATTTATTATAAATTTTGTACTTATTTATTATTATTATTATTAATTATCTTATTATTATTATTATTATTATCATCATTATTATTATCATTATTATTATCATTATCATTATTTTTATCATTATCATTATTATTATTATTATAAATTTTGTATTTATTATTATTATTATTATTATTCGATATTAATTTTTATTATTGTTATTATTATTATTTGTTAACTTTTTTACTAATACAAGTCATTTGTTTTAAAATAATCAATGAATTACATATTTTCAATCATATTATACTGCAGGGGTAATTTAGTCATTGACACTATTTATATGTTCTGTCAATTGCAACCAAACACATTTCTGTTCTTGAGACGGAAACAGTTTTATTTGTTTTGTCTATTGCAACCAAACATCTCACTGTCTCCAATTTTTGTTCCGTTCCGCCTCTAAATTTTTATTCCGTTCTGTCTCTGCATACGAGAGACAGCAACTATACGCAGCGTAATGGCTATATAAAGGCCCAGGACATTGTCGGTTGAACAACATCTTGAGTTGTTTGATGTGTAAGAATTTGATTTGAGTCAGGCTAGAGAAGAATAGGAAGTTTGGAACATGAAAATTCATACTTTCGTAAAATTTCACAAGAGTCCTTTCAACATTTAAATACTTGAAGTAAATAACTACCCACTAATACTACTCCTCCACGTTTTATCCATCCACTAACACTACTACCCCGTTAACACAACACATAAAGACCCATAAAATATAACAACCCACGTAACCACCTTAAACCCCACACTAAAGACTACATGGAAGCCAACACAGGTGTGTGTAACAATTCCCCTCCCCTAGCAATATCCTTGTCCTCAAGGATGAAGGTCGAATAAGCCCGGTAGAAGTGTCGTGCATCTTCCCAAGTAGTATCTTCCAAAGGTCGGTCCTTCCAACAATTGAGGACTTCAAGCTTGGGTCAATATCTACCCTTTTGAATAAGTCGTTGGTCCAATACCAACTCTAGTTGTGGAACCAAAGAATAATCGGCTTGCATTGGAGGTGGAGTGGGAGGTGTATTAGGAATGAAATCTGCAGGTCCCATATAATTCTTAAGTAAACTTACGTGAAAAACATCATGGATCAAAGAGCCAAGGGGTAATGCAAGATGATAAACTACGTCTCTAACACGCTTTAGGCTGTGATAAAGGCCAAAGTATCGCGGAGCCAACTTGAAAGAAGAGCGAGAAACCACTGAAATTTAGCGACATGGCTAAAGTTTCTGTTAGGATATATGTTATATATCTAAGTAAATAATTTTTGCATTATTTATTAATTGAACATATAAGATATAAATTATAGTAGGGTTAAAAATAAGAGGTTGCAGTTATGAATGAATCCTACATTACATTGAAGTCTACTATCATGTTGACATTGGAATTATCTTATAGCTAGACATGTTGGAAATTACTCCTAGATTTGTAGATTTTGTGGATTGATGAAATTAAAAGGATGAGGTTATTGTATGTTTGAATTTAAGTGGGACTCTAATTGTGTGAAGGATTTGTGCATATCTTGAATCTACGGCTGAAGTCAATCTCTTAAAGGCGTGTGGTATACAGCGTCAGAGAAGAAAATTTATTAGGAAATCAATACAGCAGTTGGAGTGTGTGGCGCTTGGAGTTAACGTGAGTGTGTGTGAAAACAGAGTTGTGGTGAGTGTGAGGCTACCAAGGAGATGTGTGTGTGTTGGCGTCAACCAAAAGAGTGGAGTTAATTGAATTAAAAAAGTGATATATGCTGAATCATTAAGTGCACAGTGGGTGTGTGAGAATTATAAAGTGTGCAGTGGGTATGAATTTTGTGGATTGATGATATTAAAAGGATGAGGTTGTTGCATGTTTGAATTTAAGTGGGACTCTAATTGTGTGAAGGTTTTGTGCATATCTTGAATCTATGGCTGAAGTCAATCTCTTAAGAGTGTGCGACATACAGCGTGAGAGAAGAAAATTTATTAGGAAATCAATATAGCAGCTGGAGTATGTGGCACTTACGTGAGTATGTGTGATAACAGAGTTGTAGTGAGTGTGCGGCTACCAAGGAGATGTGTGTGTGTTGGTGTCAACCAAAAGAGTGGAGTTAATTGAATTGAAAAAGTGATATATGTTGAATCATTAAGTGCGCAATGTGTGTGAGAATTATAAAGTGTGCAGTGGGTATAAAACACATAAGGCGTTGGTGTATGTTTTGGGGAGTGAGAGTTGAAGATACGTGAGTTGTGTGAGACAAGTTCATGGTGTTAGAAGAAACAATGCAGTGTGCGTAAATTATGACTTAAAAAAACAGTGGGTGTTAATTGGAGTTGCATGAGTCACTTGGCTTCTGGACACCTTATGTGCGCTACTTCCATTATTGTTCTCTTTATTATTGCCGTAAAACATATCATTGCCCAAAAAGAGATGATGGTTGTATAGCCCATTGTTGTTGTGGTGACTTTTAGATATATTTTAGTTGAGCGAAACTCATCAGGAAGTTGTTCTTGTCTACCTCAAGTATATTTAGTTTTCATTCCTTATTATTTTAATCACTTGAGTTATTTTTTCATTGTTTTTCATTAAAAGACTGATTAAGAAAATCCTCTTACGAGGTTAGTACGAGATGGTCGTACTATTGCGTGTGAAATTCTTTCACGGGAAGTGAGGTTAAGAGATAGTGTCAAGGGTTGAGTAGTGGCGGCTCAGTAAAGCCTTGGGTAAATCTATTGTACTTCAGTGAAAGTTATTAAGCTGGAAGAGGGCCCACAGATATAAGCAAGGTGTGTGGAACCGCGTTACCAAATTTGCGGTGTTGATTTATTTTTTGGTTCTCTTAATTTTTATGATTTTTTTTGTTTGCTAGAAACAAATCGGAAAGTTTGCGAAACGAATACCCCTTCCGGTTTTTCAGTTTCTATAGAACATAATCACATACTTCAAATACAACTTCTTGGCGGTGCCAATCCGCCTGCCATTTCATCTGATTACTTGCCAACACTAAATTATTTTTAAGCTCCTGCAAAATTGCATCCTGAGAACACAAATAATTTTTGACCTCCTGATTAGCAGTCGTTCCAAGAACATAATGTAAAGGTCCCAGTGGCGGAATGCCATATACGACTTCGAAGGGGTGAGTTTGGTGGCTGAATGTACCGTTGTGTTATAACTATATTCAGCCTAAGAAAGCCACTCAAACCATTTTGGTGGCTAAAAGCTAGTAAAGGTATTGTTTTAGGACTCTGTTGAGAACCTCTGTTTGATTGTCTGTTTACGGGTGATAGGCAGAACTCATACATAACTTTGTTCCCTGCAATTGAAATAAGTGTTGCCAGAATGAGGTAATAAAAACTTTGTCACGATCACTAATAATAATAGAGGAAAACCTGTGCAGTTTGACTATATTATCCATAAAAACTTTTTGCGACGGTGAAGACAGTGTAAGGATGCTTCAGTGCGACGAAGTGAGCATACTAGGATAGTCGATCAATGACGACCATGATAATCGAGTACCAATGGGAAATGGGTAGAGCATCGATGAAATCCATAGAAATATCGGTTCATATGTGGATCGGTAATTATAGCGGTTGAAGTAAACTAGCGAGTTGTTGGTAATCAGCTTTGTGTCGATGACAAACATCATATTGGTGAATATGGCACTTGATACTGTTACGCATGTTTGCCCAAAGAAATGTTTGTTTGATGCGGCTAAGGGTCTTTTGAAATGTAAAGTGGCCACCAATAGGAGAGGAGTGACAATCAGCCAAAATGTGGGAAATCAAGGAGGAATGTGGACTTAAAAATACCTTATGACGTTTGAACCAAACCCCATTACGAATGAAATATGGTGTCGAAGAAGAAGAGGCGGATAACTTGGTATAAAATGGGTCGGTGCGCACTTCATCTTATAGGATTGTCCACCAATTTGATGTTAAAGTAAAAATAGCCAGGAGATGGAGTTCAACCATGTGAGAGAGAGAATCTGCAACTCAATTGTCAACACCCCCTTTATATTGAATCTCATAATCATAACCAAGCAATTTTGGCATCCAATGTGCCTGAGTCGGGGAGATAATGCATTGCTCCAGGAGGAATTTCAAGCTTTGGTGGTCTATCCGGATGATGAAATGATTGCCAAAAAGATAAGACCACCATCGTCGGACTGATTTCACCAAGGCTAACATTTCCTTTTCATATGTGGAAAGGTTCAATGCACTCCCTTTTAAAGCTTCACTAAAGTAAGCAATAGGATGAGCTTGTTATGTTAAGACTGTTCCTATTCCCACTCCACTGGCATCACATTCAATCACAAATGGTTGTGTAAAATCAGGTAAGTGGAGCATGGGAGGAGATGAGAGAACCTGTTTCAATTGTTGGAAAGATTATTGGGCAGCTTCAGTCCATTAGAAATTATCTTTTTTAAAAAGTTGAGTCAATGGAGCTATGATGCCTCCGAAATGGCGAATGAATTTTTTGTAATACCTGGCTAAACCAAGTAATTTGCGAACACCTTAAAGAGTTGTAGGCTGTAACCATTCCAAAATGGCTTGGATTTTACTTAGATCTACTTGTACTCCTTGTCCTGTAATGATATGCCCAAGGTACTCCACCTATTAAACCCCAATTTTGCACTTGGGATTCTTTAACAGAGAGTTGATGTTGCAGCAAAACAAAAAAAACTAAATGTAAATGATGTACATGGTTTTCCCAAGTAGAAGAATAAATTAATATGTTATAAAACAAGGATAAACTTACAAAGATAAGGGCAAAATATGTCATTCATTAAACTCTGGAAAGTGGTCGAAGCGTTAGTAAGGCCAAATGGCATTACTAAAAACTTGTAATGTCCCTCGTGTGTGCGGAAAGTCATCTTTGGTATATCTTCTTCATGAACTCTTTTGATGATAACCTACCCGAAGATCTAGCTTGGAAAAGAATTGAGCTCCATGTAGTTCATGATGGAGGACCATCCCTACAAGCTCTCAAGGATGTTGAAGACATGGGTTTTGGTGAGTAAGAGCAAGAAAATGAGGCACAAGTTGAAGACAAGGATCCGGGTGAAGAACAAGGTAAAGTTGGGTTGGATTTGATGCTAAATTCCAAGCTAATTTCGGCCCATTTGGTAATCACAAGGCAGCTATTTTAGCTCCTTAAAATTGACATTTTATATTTTTGGATTGGTTTTTTTGTTGTTTCGGTTTGATTGTGTTGAACCAGCCTTTTGGTCTCCCATTTTCAAGTTATTGGAGACTTAAAGGAGTTTTAATGTGTGTATGGTCAG
>JAOTBA010000008.1:9331369-9342735 GCA_025629845.1 Erythroxylum squamatum | reverse complement strand
GTTGGAGATCAACTTTGCAATCTACAGTTGCTTTATCAACTATTGAGGCAGAATACATGGCAGTAACAGAAGCTATTCAAGAAGCCATCTGGCTTCAAGGGTTGCTTGATGACTTAGGGGTCCACCAGGACCATATGGATGTTCATTGCGACTGTCAGCGCTATTTATTTAGCAAAGAATCAAGTTCATCACGCACGTATAAAACACATTGATGTGAGGTTCCATTTTGTTCATGAGATTATTGATGAGGGAGATATTCTTCTTTAGAAGATTGGGACCGCCGACAATCTTGCTGATATGTTGACAAAACCAGTTTCGTTATTCAAGTTTAAGCATTGCTTAGACTTGATTGACATTTATAAAATTTGTTAATTGTCCTGTAGGGGATTGGGGGACGACAGTTGGGAATTCCACTTCGAGGATTTGAGCCAAGGTGGAGATTGTTGAATATTGTCTCAAAGAAAGTCAGAAATGGAAGCTTGCAAAGTCAGAAATCTTAACTTCTCAAAGTTAGAAATTGAAGCTTGCTTTCGACGATCGTTGACTCAACAATGGCGGCTTGTTTTTTCCGGTAGATTTCGGTAGTATAGCTAGCTTTCACACCCATTGAATTCTCTATAAATGGGAGGAACAACAACGAAAGAGATGAGAGTTGGGGAAGAGAGCAGAAGTTGTTAGTGTGAGAGAGTAGAGAAGTTTTCAGAAGTGAGGGAAAGCAAAATAACTTTGAGAGGAAACAGAGAGTTCTGGAGAGAGAGAGATAAATAATATATTTATATTTTTTGTTTTCTCTTTCTAGTAGAAGTGGGTGAGCTTTGGTTATTTTGGGTCTCTTAGGAAATTGAGTGGTAAACACTATTGTATGTTCTCATTGATTATAGTGAAATACTCAGTCGTTTCCAAACTGAACGTAAGCATTGCCGAATCAGTATAAAAATCTTGGTGTTCTTGTTGTTATTTAATTTTCACTATGAATTTATTAACGTTTCCGCACAACTTGATCAACACAGATTATGGATTGTGTACATACATCTATGTGTATACTCATTTAAGTCTTCCATTTCCTATCATTAACTTTCTTATGACTGGCTTTGATATGTTGCATCATTAGATTTCTGAGGGACGATACATACTTCTCTGTGGAGGAGAGGAAATTGATTGGATCAGAAAGTTCATCACTGCTGCACGTTCTGACTCTGTGGCAAAAGAGGTCGGCCTCAGTCTGCAGATGATTTAGTAGGAAAGAAAAATCCCACGGACCGAGTCAGGACTCAGGAAGGCTATAAGCACTATAAACGCCGAGAATATGTCATCTACACATTAAGTGACTTGAACACAATTTGGTACTTCTTGTTTAGGCTAGAAAGCATGTTCTTCTCCAAGCAAGAGGTTGAGCATAATGGCAGAGATTGCTACAACACTTTTCATGGGCGAAGGTGGAAATGGGTTCATCATTCTTTGACGTGGAACGGTGACTAAGATGGTTAGAGCCAGTGGAGTTCCGTTCCTAAACTGCATGTTGGAGTACTTTAGCATTTGGAAAGATAACGTTCCACCAAAGGGTTTTATGCCAGCACTGATTGAGAACATCCGTGGAATTCCAGCTCCGCCTCGCTGCTGCAAGTTCGAGGTTCGTGACACCGCTCGAGGGATGCCGGAGAAGCTCAAGTGCGCAGAGTGCAACCGTTCCGTGGAAAGGATGACTGTGTACCGGTGTTGTGATGAGCCATGCATGGCTATGTCCACCGTGTATGACTACATATAAGAAATGTTGGCATGTAACATGAATAAATCGTATATTGGACGAGCTGCAGATGTTTCAGAGTTCAGATCCTCTTTATAATATTATGGTATTTTATTGTGTCCAATAAATCTTAACTATTTATTTATGTAAATTTCGTATAAGACTTGCGTGAGTCCCGCAAAATAAATGACTGAAATTCTATAAGACAAAATAAAATAGAATAATATCGGACAGAAAATCTGGAACTATGTGTCAGCCCATACACTATAAATGACAGGCCTAACGTTAATGCTTGTCTTGGCTGACGTAAACTTAATTAGTCCTATTACAAAGCAACAATTTCCTACTCCAAGAAAAGGACGAAGGAAATAACGACGACTACTTCCATAAAACATTAGTTTGCTTACATACATATGCAGGATACTGCCTGACTGCCTGTGGATCTACCTGATTATTTCTTTTGCAAAATGACAGGGTTCTCATCTAAAGGTAAAGGGTGAATATTAATGCTTTACTTTTGCCCTCACTATAGCTTAAAGAATACTGATTTTGTACTCTACAATCAATAAATTGGATCAAAGAAGATTATATATTAGAGTGTTTATCATTGTTGACAATCTTGCAGCTGCTCGGAAATAATTAGGCTGTACCAGGCAACAAACAAGCCTGGTGGCTATGCCAAGCAAAGCATACGTGATATCAAGGAAGCAACGCACAAAAAGAAAAGCTGTCAACTCTTAGAGCACGTAAAAGGGCTATCAAGGAAGGAAGCAACGCACATGGGGTATTCGATTTTGACAGTTCCAAGTTATCATTTGAATCTATTGATAATTCTGCACATTCCCTTCTTTGGGAAAATGTCAGGATTGGATTGTGAAAATGTTCGAATCCTTTTTTTCCTAGCAGATAACATTTCCATTCTGAATCTTTTGTATTATTAACATTTTGTATATGTCTTTTGTATTATTAGCATTTTGTATATGTTCAGCGGTAAGAAATAGTTGGAGCCTAAAGCCAAAAGGGCATTTCTGACGAAGACACAAAACCTCCAGCAAAAGTCAGGTATATGGAACCGTAAACGTACAAAATATAGAACTTTAATGCCAGTTGAAGCAAAATATGGAACCGTAAACGTACAAAATATGGAACCGTAAACGTACAAAATATAGTTAACGTTGGAAGACTCTTGTTAATTCCAGTTGAAGCAAGGAAGGTGATTCAAGTGAACTTTAATCCTTCTCTGATGGCTATAAAAAGGCTCGTTCAATTTGCTTAGGAGACACAGGCAAGCCAGTATCTTCCTTCGTCCGATTCTGATAAGCCTTAAAGGTTTACTATTTTAGCTTGCTGTAGCTGAGCACAATGTCTTTCAGGCAACTCATAAGCCCAGCTTCTGGTGCGAGCCAGCAAATGATCAAGAGTGATCGCAGCATGCTGACAATGTCTGATGACAATGTGATGATGAAGCAGATTCTGGCAACTCACGCTGCTGATGGCCGAGATGTCGATGTCAGACCACTTCTCCGTCTTGTTGAAGATATCCTGAATCGGGCCACCGTGCAGGTCGATGCGAGTTTTCTGTTACAACAATCAGAATAATTGATTGGAATTCTTCAATTTTCAATGAAATATTTTAGTCAGATGCACTAGGACTAGGATTGTGTTTGTCTTTATTATTTAATTAAACGGGGTAGGTATAAATGATTAAATGTCAAATGTCACTGATTACTCCTCATTTAATGCAGCCTATGCAAGCTCACGCAGAGATTGAGGAGAAGAATGATCAAGCTAACCTTGTTGCCATGATTGATGCATTGTCGTATACTATTGACCGCATTTCGTGCGAGGTTATATGAAAGACGGCACATCATCCTGATCTGATGTATTTAAGTTTTGGTAGCTAGGAACTAGTTACAGACGAAATTCATGAACATTTTGGCCTAAGGATGTTTACAGTGTCAGTGAACTTGATTTTGCAGATTGCTTACAAGGCTCATGGTGGATCAGATGCCCACGCAACAACTCTTGCAATATTCAACATGCTAGCAAGCTACTCCTGGGATGCCAAGTTAGTGCTAAGTTTGGCTGCTTTTGCTTTGAACTATGGAGAGTTCTGGTTGCTTGCACAAATTTACTCATCCAACCAACTTGCCAAATCAATGGCAATCCTCAAGCAATTGCCTGTAATCCTGGAACACAGTGGCCCTCTGAAGCCTCGATTCGATGCACTCAACAATCTTATCAGGGCAGTCATGAACGTGACTAGGTGTGTGGTTGAGTTCAAGGACCTACCACCCATGTACATTACACAGGACGTGCCTGCTCTGTCTACTGCATTGGCCCATATTCCAACTGCTGTCTACTGGACCATCAAGAGCGTTGTTGTCTGTGCTACTCAGATTACCAATCTTACTACAATGGGCCATGCGTATGCTATCTCTTTTCTTGAAACTGTAAACTAATGCATCTGAACATAATCAACTGTTGCAGATGCTCTTTTAGAGCATATTTCTTAGGTCGTCCTAATTAAAATCCAGTGTTAAGCTGATATTATTGAATTTTCCAGATTTGCCATATCAACCACTGAGGCCTGGGAGTTATCCACCTTGGCTCACAAACTCGACAACATTCATGAGCATCTAAGGAAGCAGCTTTCAACTTGTTATCAACATATAGGTGACGAATACGTTGGTCTTTGCCGTTAAATAACTGAAACCTTATCTGTTAAAAGGTGTCTATAAACACATATGATCCTGTCCCTGATGCAGATGAGAGGAGGGAACATGTGTCTTTCCAAACGCTCCTTAATCTCTTTGAAACAAGCCACATAGACAACGTGAAGGTTCTCAAGGCCTTGATCTGTGCCAGAGATGATGTACATCCACTTGTTGATGGCTCCACCAGGAGAACGGTTGCGGTCTTCAAACTCAGCACTCCGCTAATTAATGCAACGAATACTATCTGGTTGAATCATAATACTCCTTTTTATTGTTCTTATAGATTAACCTTGATGTGCTGAGAAGGAAGAATGTGCTATTGTTCATTTCGGGCTTAGAAATTTCCCAGGACGAGCTCTCAATTCTAGAACAGATTTACAATGAATCCAGGTCCCACCCAACTAGGCTAGATAGTCAATATGAGGTGGTTTGGATCCCAGTTGTGGATCGTTCAATCAAATGGAATGACAGCATGCAGAAGCAGTTTGAGAACACGCAATCCACAATCCCATGGTACACTGTGCACCATCCTTCTCTTATCGAGAAGGCAGTCATTAGGTTCATTAAGGAGGTGTGGCACTTCAGGAACAAGCCTATCCTTGTGGTGCTTAACCCTCAAGGCCGGGTTGTATGCCCCAATGCCATTCACATGATGTGGATTTGGGGAAGCAACGCCTTCCCTTTCACTAGCTTGAGGGAGGACACTCTCTGGAGGGAAGAGACATGGAGACTTGAACTTCTTGTTAATGGGATTGACCCCATGATTCTCAACTGGGTAAGTTAGGTTCTAAATTGTGGTCTACCACCGCAATTGCAACATTACTGTTGTCATTTCTGATACTAATATCAGCTGTAGTATTACTAATGCTAATATATGTATCTATCGATGATCTCAGATTAAAGAAGGAAAATACATCTTCTTGTATGGAGGGGACGATGTTGAGTGGGTGAGGAAGTTCACAAACTCGGCTCGAGCTGTTGCACAGGCAGCTCGCATACCTCTCGAGATGGTTTATGTGGCGAAGAGCAGCAAAAGGGAACAAGTACGACGAGTCATCGCCACTATCACAGTTGAGAAGCTGAGCTACTACTGGCAAGATCTGACCATGATATGGTTCTTCTGGACCAGGCTAGAGAGCATGCTCTTCTCCAAGATTCAGCTAGACAAAGCCGATGATCACGATGTCGTGATGCAGGAAATCAAGAAGCTCCTTAGCTACGACAAAGAAGGCGGATGGGCTGTCCTGAGCAAAGGATCCGACATTGTTGTCAATGGCCATGGCACCACAATCTTGCCAACTCTAGTGGAGTACGACACCTGGAAGGAGCACATCTCTGAAAAAGGCTTTGACGCGTCTTTGAGAGACCACCATGAAAAGCTTCATGGTATTGCTCATCCCTGTTGCCGGTTCGAGTTCCCGATCACCGCTGGTAGGATTCCGGAGACCATGAGATGCCCTGAGTGTCAACGCAGCATGGAGAGGTTTATTAGTTTCAAATGCTGCCATGATGAAGGTGCTGTGGAGGAACTTTACTGAACATACACTTTATTGTCAACACCCAATGTCTTTAATTCTTTCTTTTGAAATTCATTATATCTGTCTCTAGTGAGATTCTTATAATAAGTTGACATTATCTGATGCCATGAATTTCAGTGTTATGTGTTGCCATGATTTCAGTACTGCATTTGTATCTTAGATTATCCTACCAAAACAGAAAATATTAAAAAGTTTATAAATAATAAGGGTCAACTATTCAGATGACTAGTTCTAATTATTTTAGCAATAGATAACCCAAACTAAATTCTTGTTAATAAGCTCTATACTTTACTTATAGTAAAAATTTTATATAGTATCAGAGTATGTTTGATCCGAATTATTAATTTCCTTCTTATTCATCTGAACGTCCAGTCTCAACGGCTCGGTTTGGTTATCACTGTGTTTATT
Source organism: Erythroxylum squamatum (assembly GCA_025629845.1). Taxonomy (NCBI): domain Eukaryota; kingdom Viridiplantae; phylum Streptophyta; class Magnoliopsida; order Malpighiales; family Erythroxylaceae; genus Erythroxylum; species Erythroxylum squamatum. Next base: position 9,336,328 of record JAOTBA010000008.1, on the reverse strand, counting down.
TCAAGTGACAACCTGATATTCAAAAAGAGTGTTAGAATATCCCATATTGATTAAACATGAAAATGTTAAAAGGTTTATAAGTGGTCTGAGTCAACTATTTAAATGACTAGTTCTAGTCATTTTGATGATGGTTAACTCAAACTTAATTATTGTTAATGGATTCGACACTTTGCCTATGTTAAAAATTCTAATCATTTTGATTAGTTGACCCTTACTACTTATAAATCCTTTAACATTTTTATGTTTAGTTAATATGCGATAATCTAACATTTCAACTCAAAAAAAAGTTCTCTTATATGCATTTAAGCCTTGGTTTTATTTCTGATATAATGCACGACGGGGGTTTGCTTTCCATAGAGTATAGGACATACTTGATTAAGGAGAGTACATACATCCACGTTGATTTAAGAATTTTTTTAGGACGTTTTTTAAGTTGCAAGACATATAACTCTTATTTACAGATATAATTTTATTCATATAATTTGTCTAAAATAAATTGTAATAAAGTTGTCATGACCCCAACTTGGGACTGTAACCGGCGCTAAGGAAGCAATAAACTCAAGGTTTATTAGACCTTTACTAAGCCTAAAATGTTATCAAATCATTATATCTATAACAAATATGAGACTTCAAAATTTATCAAACTCATAATTATAATAATCAAAGAGTTCAAACGTTATACAATCCTTAATGTGCTACAACGTTGAGATAATTAATATAAGGGAAATCCAACCAATACAAGACTACTGCGATTCTAGAGTCAAAGCTTACCAACAAACATACATTGAATCGTCGAAGAGGAAGAAGACCAATGAAGTACCATGTTAGAAAAGATTTAAAAAGAAGATCCTGAAAATTAGTTGAGTGAAGTCAGATCTCCCTGAGTGAATTAATACTATGGTTATGTTATATACTCCTATGGATTTCAAATTATACATACATATATATTTATAATGTATCACATCCATAAATGCAATTTCATAGCATAGTGATTTTGTTCATAAACATCCATGCATTTCTCATATTTATTTTTTATTTAAAAATGACGATGTCATGTTTTACGAAGCGCCTACTAAAAATTCAGCAGAGTTTTTTTCTATAAAACGGATATGCTCCTTCTGAAAGAAAGGGTCATTCTTGTAATAAAAATACACTTCTATATTCACCAATAACCACAACTCAATTTGGGTCTTTAAACTATATGTTTATGACCAACTAAGTCCACATTTACATCGCAAAATCCGTAATAATCCAATTCATAATTCTAGTTTGCCAATTTCTAACTCATACACCCTCATTATACTCAATACATCTAGATAGTCTTAATTCTAATCAACAAAAACTCAATTTAATCAATTTCATGCATTTCTTTAAGAACATAACACTTTCTAAATTTTTATCTGACAAACTATGAATAATTTCAATACACCGCTTTTATGAAAATTGATTCACTTAATATTTGGAAAATTTTACAAAATTTCTAGGCATTTTTGGGCTGGTTGAAAAATTACCATCGTCATTGGAGTGTGGGGTACACGCGTTGGCACCATAGAGGCGATAATTTTCACCACACATCTAAAAATGACGATCTCACTTCTAGGAATCCAATGACACTGGTCTTGTATCGAAACTCCTCCTGGTTTGTGAGAATCGAAGGTTTGAAACTCAAAGGTAACCCATTTCTGTTCACCTATAAAATGGGTGGATTAGTGTGGGGTTTCCCTCCTTTCTTGCATTTTTAGCGCCGTTAGACACAATGGTGGTGTTAGTTTCACTCAAAAATGACTAGAAATAAGAGATCAATGACTTACCTAAATAAAACGAAATTTCCAGTCATGATTCCTCCAAATTTGGGTCATTTTTGATGAAATAAATTTAGGTATTTTGTATAGTATCCTAACAGCTTTCTGTAGAGCCCTAGATTGATGAAAATGGTGGTCGGATGGTGAAGATATGAGTGTCGAAAGTTGGGAGTGAATAGTAACCTATAAGGAAAAGAGTTTAAGAGAGAACTGAACTTGAACTTTCTTAAGCTCAAGTTATACTTTTATAGGTTTTTCTCTTTATTGGTCTAATATGAGCAATTTAACAAAAATTTGGATCATTACAAAAGTCTCTTAATGCTCAATTGAAATCTATGGTTCTTGGTATAATAAAAAATTGTTTGGATCTTTTATGCCGGAAAAAAAGATTAAAATTAGTAGGTATTGGTGACTATTAATATTATAAATTATAAAGGATAATAGTTTTTATAAAATGTTTCTTATTTAATAATAATAATTATTAACAACTACCAAATAATGATCATACAATTAGTCTCATTTATGTATAACTGGTTAGCATAGTTTTTTTTTAATGTTACTACAAATTATAATCTTGCTCTTGTATTTATTAGTTTATATCTTAAAAGCAATTACTTGGTTGTAGTTTTAATGATATAATTGTTTAATGATATTCTTTATCTTATGTATATTTATTTAATTAAATGATCTATAAGATAAAGTTTATGGAATACACGTGCATTACAAATAAAATTATGATGAAATTATAATTATGATATTCATATTACATTTATATATTTTCTCTAAATTATTTATAGTCATTATTCTATTAAGACTATATATTAGTAGAGTGTAAAAAGACTAATCTACAATATATGTCATCCTTATAAAGGAAGTAGTCAATCTCATAGGCTAAAAATTTGGAGATACTTAAACAAATACATATATACTTATTAGAGAATAAATTCACTAATTTGAACCAATATGAGAATTTCATTTGAAATATTACTTTTATGTTTATGAAAATTTTCATTGTAATGGTTAAACAAATGATCATTGATGTGATATCTCCAAAGTATCTTATATAAGGATTGTTATATATTGATACTACTTATGACATATTCTCGTTAAGTATAGCTCAATCGGTAGTCATTAGATATATCACGAACTATATGAAAATAGTTGAGTGATAAATATAGGATTTATCACCCTAAAGTGATTATGAAGAATGTTTCATCGATAATGTTTCATTATTCTCGATTAATATTGATCAAGAAAATCTTTGGCCAAGGTAGAATTACACTTTGTAAAGTAACTTTCAAATGTCATTAGTAGAATCAATTATTGATGGTGGTGAATTAATATGATTATGCTCAAACAAAGTAGAGATTAATCTTAAACTATATGTTTAATCGAAATATTATATGATGAAAAGATTAAATAGAAAAATTATATACAAAAGTGTTAGTCAAAAACTACTTTGGCATTCCTAGTATTTGAGTAACATGATGTGTTATTAGATGTCAATCTTAATCTATGGATATAAATGGTTTAATTAGAGAATTACATATAAATTGAAGGAGTTAAATTTATTTAATATTCAATATGTTTAAGGTTATGATTTATATTTGTCATGAACATATTTAAGAATCTAATAGTTTACACAAAGAATGGTTGATGAGAGAAAATGTCACTTTAATCAAGTTGGACTTGATTGTAAAGTTTAAAAAACTTTATAATTAAATATGAGATATTTAATAAATAAGAATAATATGTGATATTAAATCTTTTTTGGACCTAATTGGCATTTCAAGTTTAATTGAAATTGCTATTACATTTTAATTAAATTACTAAAAGTCCAAACCTTATTAGAATTAAGTGTAGGCTTTAAAGGAGCTATCACTTTTTGCTTATCTCTCTCTATACTACTTTTAGAGTTCTCTCAATTCATTTGTGTGGATAGTGATAGAGGTAAGACATATGTATGGTTATAGTGGTTAACATGACCTAGTTTTAGAAACGGTTTAAGGGAAACTTCAAGAAAAATAATCAAGTTATACAATAAGGTATGATTTACCTTTATGTTTTATTATGTTCATACATTACTATTGTTATAGAATTTAAAGTGATCTTGGCTTTTAAAAAATCTAAAAAAAAAATTGTTCTTATTTTACTACGCATAAGATTGAATCTTGCCCTGATTTCCCAATAATAATATCAAAGTGTTAAGTCAATTAAAATGCATTTATTTTGGACTTAATATTTATTGATTTGCAAAATTGATGTTCTAAAATTAATGGAATTAATTGTTGAATATTCACAGGTGGTTGTCAACACTAAAAAGACGAAAAAGGATCGAAAAGAGGAAAAATATGGACAGAATCCTAAATCTGCAGAAAGTTCAGAATCCATCTCCAATTAGAACACAAACGCCCAAGATCTGCTGGACTTCTTTTCAAAAAGTCCCCTACCTAAATTGGAACACAACCTAATCTGGACAAAATCTTTTGAAGATAATAGAGAGGTTTAAGTGAAAGAGGAAACAAGGTTGATCACCGGATATGAATGGAGGAAGGGTTACAAGAGGATTATCACATATTCTTTATATTTTTCCAGAAATTGCGGCAACTCGGAATTCTCTTCTTGTTCACGTTTCGGCATTCTTGAAAGTAGATCATCATCGTTATTATTATTTTCCAAGCAATTGCCGCACTTTCCTTGTTGTTTTCCAGTAGACCATCGCATATCCCCTTTTCCCTTAACTGCCGCGACCTTGATTTTCTTTTTACTTCAACAGTGCCCATCGTCCCTTTTCTCTTAGACTGCCGCAATTGATTTATTCTCTTTTCTTTCTTTATTCAATAAATCACCGCATCATCATATCCTCCTTAAGGCTGCCGCAACCTCTGTCTTGCCGCACCTTGGTTCACGTTTTGGAGTCTCCAGCGTCATCGCATGTCATCATCTTTTGGCTGCTGGAGTTGCTTCCTCTTCCTGGTCCACGTTTCTTGAACAGCATCATCACTGATCATCGTTTTTCAAAGGCTGCCGCAAGTCACTTTAATTAATTTTCATAGTTTAATTTTTCTGCACTTGCCAAGTAGTTTATTCTTAGGTTTAGGGAATTTTAGTTAATTTAATTTTCTGTTCTTATCTTTCAATTGTTGCATATTTCAAT
>JAOTBA010000008.1:9299782-9315286 GCA_025629845.1 Erythroxylum squamatum | reverse complement strand
ACTGACAAATAAATAAATAAATAAATACACTTAATATAATAATAATAATAATAATAATAATAATAATAATAATAATAATAATAATAATAATAATCATATTTAATATTAATAAAGAATTTAATAATAATAATAATAAATTTAATAAATACTCTACAATAAATTTAATAATAAACAGAAGAAGTTTCATAATAATATTTAACAGTAATTATAATAATGGAAATAAAATTAATTAACAAGTTTATGTATAATAATAATAATAATAATAATAATAATAATAACAATAACAAAAAATAAATAAATAAATAAATACACTTTATAATAAAAAGGAATTTAATAATGTTATGAATGATAATAAACATTTTTAATAATAATAATAATAATAAGGAATTTAATATTAATAATAATACTAATATTATTAATAAATAATTTGTAAAAAATTATTAAGATTTATAATAATAAGTATATATACTCAAGTCGGAAAGTAGTAATAATAATAATTAAAAATTATAAGAATAATTAAATTAATCAAAATAATAAAGTTAATAATAATAAGAAGAAAATTACTAATTATAAAAAGTTTCATAATAATAATAGAAATTTAATAATCAAAACAAATATAAAAAAATAAAAATAAAAATAAAATTATTATAAATATAATAATATTATAATTATTGTAATTATTATTAAAGAATTTAATAATAATAATATATATAATAAATACTTTGCAAAAAATTTAAATATAATAAGAAGCAGAATAGTTGAAGTTGAATATTAGAAGTTGCATCAAAAATTTAGAAATGCAAAAGTCACTACAAAGAAACACGCGGCTTTAAATGGCTCAGCTTTGAAAGAGGACTGGTGGCTTGGTTGTTCAAGAGGAGTAGAACAGAGGAATTACGCATCCGTTTAAATTTTTAACAAAAACGACACCGTTTTGATCTTAGACAGAGTAAGATAGAGCTGCGTTGGACAGAGGATCCAAACTCATACTTGCATGATTGATTCAAAAACTTAAAACTCATATGATCATAATGTATTAACTTATTTTTCATGTTTTGTCTTTAAGAAAATCTTTTCGGTCGTTATAGACATATCCCATCTTTCCTGGGTAATTTATTCTTTATAGGATGAGCTATCATATATCTTCATCGGACCTTTTCATGTTTGAAACATTTTTAGAAAGGAATTAAACCCTAGATATGGTGTCCTAATAGGTCACAGGTGATCTTCTCTTTCTTCGTATATGATATGCATCCCTTTTTTTCTTCAAAAAAAAAAAGATATGCATCCCTTTAATATATTATGTGGTTAAGCTTGAGTGACAATATTAAAAATCATTGTTTACTAATTTTCTTTTTCTAAAAAAAATGGAATTCTAATTTTTTAATTCTTTATATGTTTTGAGAAAGTACTATCCTTATCAACTACTACCATTATCCGTACATGTTTAGCGAGGGTGAATTCTTTGTCAACGTTTGAATATCTTAAACAATCCAAATAATTTTATAAAATTAAATTTTATAAAATCATTTAGATTATGGTACATAAAAGCCACTTAAATTGCATCTACGTTGAAGACTTGAACAAATCCTTGTAATTAATTTGTTGACCAAGTCTTGGGAAAACTCAATAAATATAATGGAACCTTAAAAAAAGACACAAGTTGCTTGCTAAGACAAAGCAGCAGTCCTTTTAGGTGGATGTGATAGAAAACAAAAATATCCTATTTTAATATGTAACAATTACATTTTGAGGTCTCTTATCTTTTAAATAAATTAAATGAGTATTTAATAGGTTTATTTGTATAAATTAAATGTATTAAGGAGTTGCCTTACTTTAGTTGCTTCGCTTTAAAAATATAGTTGGCATCTATATTTCAAGTGAGTTGCCTTACTTCATTAAGACAATGGACTTATTAGTAATTAAAAAAAAAAGAAGAAAAATGTGACTACCTTTATTACTTGAGATCAAATTGACAAAAAATATTGCTTGTAGACTAATAAATAGAAAGAAAGGGAAATAGAAAATTATAATAAAATAGAAAGAAAAGAATAAATAAAAATATTTATTAAAAGTAAATTAATAATGTCATATATAATTTCATCTATTTATAAATTAATTTTAGTTCATATAAAAAGAGTACTAAATAATAGTTATGTGACCTTTTTATTCATTAGATGGAAGTAAGATAATTTAAAATACAAAAGTGCCCTTCAATGTCTATAGAATATATTGATTATTTTTAAAAGGAATTACGCCTTTTTTGATAGAATAATAGTCAAAATCAACGTTCGTAATATTAATGACGTTGCAAGGTTCTGTGACTTTATAATAGCAAACGTCGGTGTGCTAAGTTTTCGCCAATTAGATAGTTATTTGCCTCTCAAACATAACATATATTATAGTATGGCAGCGGACAAGCCCCAACCGATGCCCATTGAGGAACCTACTGATGATGCCACTCCCGACGGCAACGAAGTTGGGTGCTTGCATCTTTGATATATTGTATATTATGGTCCACCCCTATTTTATAAATATTTGTTTAATCAATACTACCAATTGAATTTGGGGAGTCTTAACACCTTCACACAGCAACACAAATTGATGTACTGGCTACGTTTTCTTTGGAGAGGAATTCGAAATCGTCGACAAAAGCAACCATTTGGCAACGCTTTTCTAATTCGTCTCTATAAGTAAATGATTTTACGACGTTTAACAGAGACGTCGGCAAGGGGAAAATATTTTACACCCATTACTCGTTACCGTCACAATAACTATTGGTTTTAACGATGTTTCTGCTATTTCGTCGCCTAAACGTAAGTATTTTGCGGCGACCAATAGTAACGTCAGAAAATTTTCTGACGGGCAAATCAATGTAATTAGCATCGATTACAGTGAAACGATGCAAATAGTTGGAACAAGTAGCGATTTGAAATATGTTGTGTCGTCGATTCCTTTTCATTTTTTGCGACGATTGAATTAATCATTGCAGAAGGGCCTTACAAACATAATATTGAGCGACTTTAAAAATAAACTGTCACATAATGCTAGCTATATGTGACGATGTGTGTCTCTCGTAGCCAATATTTGGCGACAAGTTGCTGAAGCATCGCAAATTGTTACACATATGGCAAGTATTTATTTTATTTGTCTCAATATGCGGGATATTGGGACGATTATGTGTTTCATCGCCAGAAATGAATATTAAATATTTGGAATATCATAGTTTGTAATTATTTTTGTGTACTTAATAGTTGTAATTAAGGGTTATTCTAATTGAAAATTTTATAATCTATAGTAGTTAACATATCTTTTGTTGTAAAGTTGTTTTCAATGTTTAAAACATAACGTTGAAAAACACACGGTAGGTTATTTAAAATATAAAAAGTAAATATATTTTGGATATTAAAATATTTGTGAACCAAAAACTTTAAATTAATAGGATAAAAATATTATAATAAGTTAAAAAGTACTGTTAATCATTAATATTTAGCAACAGTAAAATAATTATTTATAAAAATTATGAAAATGATATCAATATAATATAATGATATATGATCAATACTGCAAGGTTTTAATTAGAAGTTTAATAATTCTTACAAACATAGAATAACAATAATAACAACAATAATAATTGTGTTTATATATTGATGAAAGTGGCTCCCGAGAGTAAGTTTGAGCTTTGTAGTAAGTTTGTCGGGATGGCTTTCAAGTGATCAATGGTATGCTGTTTTTATCTTCTGAAATAGGCTAGAGGAGGAGATTATTTTGGGTCCAACTTAATTTTATAAATATTTGCTTAATCAATACTACCAAATTTTAATTTCAAGAGTCTTAATGTCTTTATGGATCAAAAGGAATGAAAATCGGGCAAAATCAAGGCAGAAAACTAATGAATTAAAGTGTTTCTAGAAGATAAGCTTGTGTTGATGGCGGACGTGACCGTGTGTCTGACTATCTAAATTCTTGTAATTGTATACAAGTTAAATGATGATGTTTTACCCATATTGATCAGGTCATACATGCTTGTGTTGATACTGGACACAGTCTTAGTTTATAGACTGTGCAAGCTGCTAGGACTGTGTTTCTCTATAACTGTTGAGTATTGAAGTGAGAATGAGGGGCACGGTCACTAAACATGCCTATGTGGGTGATCGTGTCTGGTATAAAATCCTATTTGACATGGTATAAAAGGTAAATATAAAGGGAATTAGAAAACACGTGAAAAAAGGAAATGTTAAGAGTATGAAAGAGAACGTTATAATATTCTTAAACTACAAGTTTTTAAGGTTTGTTTTTCATGAATGTTTTAGGATAGTATTAATTTAAGATATCAATTTGTGTTGGCCCTGAATGTTTTTTTTAGTTAAGCGTGATTTAGAAAATTATGAGGTTTGGAGAGATAAAATATTTTTGGAAGTAATTTTTATTTTTATTTATTTATGTTTATGTTAGTGGAATTTATTTCATGGGTTAGTTGAAGTAAAGGTGGTAAATGCATGCATAAAGGGGTATTTTGGGTAGTTTACTTAAGGTTAAAAACACGAAGACATTAAAGGAAGGGCAAGGTGGACTTTTCTCATTCATTAAAGGTAAAATGGGAAAAGAAAGGTGTTGTCTTGTGCTTGAGAAGAGAAAAACGTGGAATAGGTGAAGGAAGAAGTAAAATACGAAAATCAAAAGTGAAAAAGAGAGGTTTCGGTGAAGTTGAGAAAAGAATGGAGTTTTGAGTTAGGTTTCATCTTTTCTTAGTCTTAAAGAGAGAGTTTGAGGTTACTCAAGAAGGGAAAAAGAAAGAGGAAGGGAAGAGGTTTCTTTAGAGCCAATAATCGCATAAATTGGTGAAGATTCAAGGTAAGTTTGATTCTTTATACTTTGGATATATGGAAGGTTTTTGGTTCATGAAGTTTAGAAAATACATGGGCTTTAGCAATCTAGAGTCAATTTCAGTGGATGTGCTTTATGGGTTCTTAATTTTGAATTCCTATTGAATGGGAATTTTATCATTGATGAAGGAAATCAAGGAGCGGATCAAGAGAGGCAAGAGGGCAAGAGGAAAGACATTCGTAACCAAACTTCAAAAAGCAAGGAAACTAAGGTGGGTTTCATTTTTATAGTTGAGTTAATGAGCCATAAATGTAATTTAATGATTTTTCAACTACCTTAGAAATGAGCATTTATTGTTCTTTAAATGATTGAGAATTTGCCATATGTTGTTTTGTGTGAATTTTGGAATGAAATTCTATTGCTTCGAAATTGTTGTATTTGTTGTTTTTAAATGAGTTGAGAAATGGTTTTGATGCTTGGTATAGGAATGTGATTGTTTGAATTGTGAAATGATGATGGGAATGAATGTGAAATATGTTATGTTCATGAAAGACAAGTTTTCAAAAATGTGCCATATGGGCAAAATATTTTTAGTTCATGAATTACATGTTATGTGGATTTGGTGTATTCCATCCAAGAATTATCACGTGCATGTTGACCAAGTTAAGGCTTCTCTCGCCTACCCGCTTGTGACACGAAGCTCCTTTATGGACTCCCTCAAGTTTACGCTTACACAAAACCATTATGTGGAATTGTGTAATTCGTCATGTTTATGGATCTACCCAAGCCATTGTGATGTACTTATGTGTTTACATGTGTTAACAATCTTGATGAATGCATGACTTATATGAGTTGTGAATTGGTTTGACAAGTTGTGAATTTGAGAAATATATGTTTTATGGATTTGCATGAGAAATTGCTTTGATTTTGAAGGTTTTAAATTGTTTTGCTTATTACCGATTATAAAACTGTTACCCACAAGCTTTAAGCTCACCCCTTCCTTCCCCTCTCTAGGTGACGAACTAGGGATCGAGTGAAAGAAAATCGAGGCATCACTCCAAAATTTGCATCTTTTTGTGTTTTAAGCTAGATTTGTAACTACAAGGCTTTAGTTGCATTTTGAGCAAATTACTATTCATGTATCTTTTATGTTTTGGGCGTTTTCAGATATTGATGTATTGTGACTGAAAATGTCCCCTAAAGCTTTGTAAAAACTCTTATATTTTGATGTTAATGAAGTATGTGTTTTGCCGAGGATATTCTAAAATTTGTACTTTGCATTTTCAAGTTTTTCCATAAGGGTGAGAATGTGTGTTCTGATTTCAGGCAAAATGCTGTATTGATCTAGGCTGAATTGGACAAAGTTGTCTTCTTGAAAGTTGTAGATTATTTTCCTATCTTTCCAATGATATATAGTATGAAATTTGTGGACATTTGAGTTGAGAGATATGATTATTAGAAATTGGTGATTTTGCATAGGGTGAACTTTCGGGACAGCTGCATTAATTGGAAATTTTAACCCATATAGAGGCAAAAATTGTTTTTGAGGTCTTCACCAATTTGTATATCTTTCTTTTAGCTTTCTATTGATATAAAGTTTGTAAATTTTGGAGTTCTAGATCAAAAGTTATAGAAGTTTGAATTTGAGATGTCGGTGAAGAAGAGAGAGCGCAGGTGCACCCGAATGTTGCGGTCGTGCATGCTCACAATCGTGACCTTGCAGGACCACCAGAATGTCGTAATCGTGCACATATGTCGCGGTCGTGCAAGTGCATGATCGCGACTTCCCTTTTTGTCCAAAGAAGGCTATTTTCTGAACATATTTTGATCTTTTTGTTGTAAATTCTTCTCTAGACCTCTAAATGACCTGATTTTTGAAGCATTGGATTCTTAACACATTTCTTTATCGCTCCACAAAAATTTATAGGTTTTGGTATTAATATGAAAAATTTTGATTGAACCAAAGTGAGGGGATTGATTGGAAGAGCTTGAACTGGACATTTTACTGAACATACTTCAGTATTTTGATAATATCTTGATTTGTAGAGCTCCAAATGAGCTGATTCTCATTTCTAAATAAACTAGAGACTTAGAGGTACAACACCTCTAAAGGGATTGATTTTTAATTCAGACTCTAAGACTTTCAATTTCTGGAAGGAACTTGAGTATAATGAACTGTTTCAGTCTAATGACAGTCTAAAAGTGAGTGGGCTATATCTTTCAGGTTTTTGCTCCAAATTTAATGTTTTGGGTTTCATTAGAGACTTAATACAATGGGGAACAAATGTCCTGAAGAAGTCAAATTGAAATTCCTTTTTGAGATGTCCCAAAATCTGTTCAGAAGTAAGTGAGATGAGTTCATTTTTTAGGTTTGACTTGGTGTGGGCACGTCATCCTTGTGAGATGCGCGTCCAGATGTCACGTAAGACGTCGGGTACGTGGCTCGCAAGGGCGGGGTCCCAACATTAGTAACTCATTTAGGGATTTCAAGTGTTAACAACTTTTTCACGACATACTTCTGTTAGAGATTTAGGTTTCGTAATAGGTTAATTAGTAAGTTTAGGTAGGATAGGGTTAAATTATCTTTTAAGTTAATAGGTTAATTACTTAAGATATAAGATTTGATTTAAATTTTAAATTTTATAATTTAAATATACAGGCCCTACACTACCAAGTCAGACTCATGTGGCATTGTAGGATCCATTTAGACATTAAAATATTATAAATATATGCCAAGTCAGAAAATGGACAATGTCATATTACCGTTAGTTTCTCCATTGATTTAGGGTTGAATTTGAATGTTTGTCAAATGATAGGGTTTAATTTGTACTGTCTAAAATGTTAAGGTTCAATTTGTCAGTGGATGTAAACCTTAAAGTTAACTACTCCCTTTTTCCTTATAAATTAGTTCAATTCTTAATTTTCTTCCTATTTGTTAAAAAGTCTAATAGTTTCAAATGAATAAAAATTAGAATGGTTTATAAAAGAAATCCATAACTTAAAATAATAAAAATTTGAAATTTAATATGATATAAAAAAACTTGAATAAAAAATTATATACAACTCATAAGATACAAGCTTTTAAGTTTTAAATTGAGATATAAATCCTATTATATATATTTCACTTAATTTTGAAATTGAAATTTCATAATCTTTTTAACAAAAAATTGTGAAGAAGTAAAAATATTTCCTTAACTCGATACTATTATATGTAATTTAATATAAAAAAAAGTAATAATCAATATTTTAAAAATCGGATCGAATCGCTGGTTTGATTTTCGATCTAATTTATATTTATAATTCTTATGAGTAAAAACCAAACGGTTTTTTTAACAGTCTAGTTAGGTAACAACTTAGCCAACTTTTTTGAACTCGTGGGATCCACCATCTTTTGAGCATGTGGGACCCACCACAAATTTCTGCCTTTCTCCTCTTTGACCAATTAAGTAATGACTCAGATGGCAGCATATGGATTGACTTTCATTAAATATAATTCAATTTTTATAAGTCTTTAAATAAATGATAATATATAATATAATTTTTTATTATTTAAAATTTTATGTTAGATTTAATCAAACTCTAAGTTATTAGATGTATTATTGGTTTATTATATATTAATAGGCATTATTAGTACATTTTAATTGAATAAAGTATTTTATTTTATACCATATTTTTACTTATTGTTATAATTATTACTTATCAAATATATACCGATTTTATAGCGGTTTAATATCCGTTGAATATTTAAATTTAAACTTTTTTTGTAAATTGAAATTTTTTGAGATAGTTAAGTAAATTTATAAATAAAAAATGGTATTTACAATTAAGAGAGTCGCAAGAATGCGATTTCTAGTCTATGCAAAGGACACCTAACATGTTAGCACGAGGGACCCTATAATTGCTCCCCATGCCTGCACAACCAAGCAGCATCCTAAGCTTTATCAGCCCACTAGATGGCCATATCAAGGGGTACCTTACCAAAATACAATAATTCCCAACAGTAGGTATTACAACCGAAACTATTCAAGATTTACTTCAACACTTTTCCAGATAGTTACACATTAGGAACACATTATTTACCTGTTTGCAAAAAATTTCCGCGGTGAAGGAGGGATAGTTCAGTTCAATTCGCATCCATATGTCTTGGAATCATTGATCTGGTCCTCACAGCGTTGAATATACCCATCAGGGTTTGAGCTTCCTAATGTTGGGTTGCACAAGGAGTGAATTGTAGTGACACCATGCTCTTCAATACATGTAGGGGCTAGCATCCTCTCTTGTCTGAAGTTAGTAATCGGTGTACCCTTCTACCAAGCTTCCATGGCTTTACAACTTCTGTGCTTGTCGTTGGATTATCAGCCTATCTCTTAGTAGGCTGTTGGGATCACCATTGAAGTTGATTTCCAACGAGGGAGTGTGCTTATGAGTAACCGACTCAACTAATACCTGCAATACAATGTAAAAGAAAGTAACCAGAATCTAATTGAAATATTAATTAGTATATATATATATATATATAAAAGTAATTTTGCTTAAGAATATTTAACAATGTATTAAAAATAATATTAAACTCTAAAGAAATATGTTTAAAAGACATTGAAAAATAAGTTAGAATAAAGTTAGAGTATTTTCTATTGATTTTCTTTAAATATGCTTTAATTTTTATAAGTATTTAAATAAATGATAGTATATAATACAATTATTATTATTATTATTATTTAATTATTAATTAGTATATATATATATATATATAAGTAATTTTGTTGAAGATAATTTAACAATGTATTAAAAATAATATTTAAACTATAAAGAAATATGTTTAAAGGATATTGAAAAGGAAATTAGAATAAAGTTAGAGTTTTTTCTATGCACTTTCTTTAAATATACTTCAATTTTTATGAGTATTTAAATAAATGACAATATATAATACAATTTTTATGTTTATTATTATTTAAAAATTATGTTAGATTCAATCTTATTCTAAATTATTATTTTTATTTTTATTTTATTATATATTAATAGGCATTAATAGTATATTTTTATTTAAATAAAGTATTTTATTTTATACTATATTTTTACTTTTTCTTATAATTTTACTTCTTATTTATTATATACCAATTTTATAACTATTTAACCTTTAAACCTTTTCTTTAACTGGTTCAATGTTCAGTCCCATTTTTAAAACATCGGTAATAATACACATGATAGTTATTAAATATAGTTATTAAATATATGAGTTGATTCTAAAAAAAATCACAATATTTTCCCAAATTTGTAATAATAATATGAATATTAAAAAATGATGCTAAAATAATCGACCTTTCAATCTTTATAAAAATAATCTGAGTTAATTTTTAGTTTATGTAATTAATATAATAAATCACATCAAATTAATATTTTTATAGTGTTACATGTTATTTTTTGCACATCTATGAGAAAGCAATCGGAGTTAATAATGATGGATAAATTAAGAAAAAGTACATAATTAGTTTAGGATTTTCATTTTATAAATGGACTCACTTGATCTAACTTTTTTTCTTTCCAATATCTTATCCAACCCAACATTTTTACGCAATAAATGGTAAGTTTATTACGCAATGATCTTTCACAAGTCACACTTAAATATCGAAATGGACTCATAGTGACCGGTTAATTTATTACGAAATGATTGCTAAGACTACGATTTCTAGTAATATTATAATGTTATTACTTCATTATACTCTACAATTTAGGTTTTGGTTAATCATATTTAAATTAGAATATTAGGTCTTAGAGAAAGTCCCACGTATCAGTTGAATGTGATAGGAAATACTATTTAATGACTTGTTGTACAACTCACAACTCAAAGAATTGGACATCCTTGGAATGCCTGAATGGTTGTTGAAGTATAACAACAATTTCAAATGTTACATATATAAAATTTTATTGTAACCTTTTTTAAAATTTATTGCTTTTTCTTATATATAGTAACAAATAGTTGCTTTTTAATATTATTAAAGGCAACAAATTGTTGCATTATATTAATTTAGGGCAGCCCTTATCTGGACGTCATCTGCAATTCAAGTTTTAAGAAATATTGCAAGAAAAAATTTTAGGATAAGATCCTCTGTCTATTTTATCTTATTCTTATTCTGTTCTATTAATCTTAGCTATTCATTTATACAAGATCCGAAATTCATATAAATAAATAGCTAAGATTTATGAGACTGAGAAAAATGAACGGGCTCGAAATTTTGACTGTCCACTTCTTTGCATCACATCAATTTGTTGCGGTGTTAGAGAGAAAACAACGGGCATGAAACGTCAATCATCCTTGAGAAAGAAGGAATTGCCTGATGCCGGAGGGCCTTTCATAAATAGACTACTTAAAGACTCCTGAATCACTTAACCGACCGGTCCCTTCTTTCTGACATCTCTTTTCTTTTTGGCCTACCGTTCTTCGTAAGAACTTGCAATATAAGGTACGTAACGTACGTTCAAGAAATTCCAAGCAAATGTGAGCTAAAACGTGTTTCCATGCTGAAAAGGGATCGCAAATCATGATGAAGAACAAGCAGCAGAGATCTGTCTCCAACTTCTGGAATTTGTTAAAGCTACCTGTAAAAGAAACTACTTTACTAGTTTCCTACCTTTTGTTCGTTTTACTTGGAGCCTTGGCCTTCGTTGGCTTGTTCGATACAGTAAGTTTCACGAGACATACTGTAGGTTTGACCTTTTTTGGCTCGGCAGGTTTCCACACGATGCTTATGAGCTTAATGTTGCTTGTATGTGTTTAAGGTTGTGTTTAGAGCTGTAAGAAAGCAGATTTCCGTCCCGAGTACGTGCATTGAAGTACCGAAGAAGCAAGAATTCCCACTCCATTGTGCCACAGGAAATGTGACACAAACCTGTCCATCTAACTATCCAAGAACACAGAACCTGCAAAAACCTGGCAGCTTTTTAAATGTTACATGCCCATCGTACTTTCGGTGGATCCACGAAGATCTACGGCCCTGGAAACAGACAGGAATCACAAGGGACATGGTAGAAAGTGCTCGAAGGACCGCACGTTTCAGGTTGGTGATTGTTGATGGTAAAGCCTATGTGGAGAAGTACGGTCAGTCCTATGAAACTAGAGATGTCAGTATATGGGGCATTTTGCAGCTTATGAGATGGTACCCTGGAAGATTGCCTGATTTGGAGCTCATGTTTGACTATAGTGATATGCCGGTCGTTCAGAAGAAGCATTTTCGGGGGCCGAACGCCAGTCCACCGCCATTGTTTGGGTACTGTTCCACTCCCTGGAACTTGGACATAGTGTTCCCTGATTGGACTTTTTGGGGATGGTAATGATTTGCTTCTTTCTAGACTAAGTTGAACTACTCCCTCTAATTAGTTTCAATATCAATTGATCATCAATGTATTTAACGACCTAAAGACGTGATTTCATGTATAACTTGCAGGGCTGGGACGAATATAAAGCCCTGGAAAGATGTTCTGAAGGACATAAAAGAAGGGAACAAAAGAACCAAATGGAAGGATAGGGTTCCCTATGCTTACTGGAAAGGGAGCCCCAATGTGGCTCGAACTAGGCAAGACCTTCTCAAGTGTAATGTCTCCGAAAGTCATGATTGGAACACTCGGCTTTATATTCAGGTTCGATAATAGTTCAGATCGCAACTAAAAATTTCCGGTAACAATTTCGGTTGCGAACCATAATTAAAACCTTAGTTAAGATAAAAAATCAGGTTTACTTATGGCCGCATGTATGAAATTTGCATTTCAGAACTGGAGACAAGAATCCAAAGACGGGTATAAACAATCAAATTTAGAAGATCAATGTACCCACAGGTAAGGACAAAAGGAAGAAAAAAGAGGAGAAAACAATTTGTTTATGAAGACATAGGATTATGATTTGAAGTTTGAGTTTTGTTTATTTTTGATGCAGATATAAGATATATATAGAAGGAAGGGCTTGGTCAGTGAGCGAGAAATATATCTTAGCATGTGATTCTATGACTTTATACGTTAGTTCTAGTTACTATGATTTCTATATAAGGGGAATGGAACCTTTGCAGCATTATTGGCCTATAAGAGACAATAGCAAATGCACTTCTCTTCAATTTGCTGTGGAATGGGGTAACAATCACACCCAGGAGGTACCTTTCCCTTCCTCTTTATTTTGGTTTAGATCATTATAAATGACAAATTAGTATGGGTATGATTTAACTGAAATCAAAGTTTATGTGTTAAGCCTAATTTAGTTGGGTTTGAAATTAAGATAAGGACGGGTTTGAAATTAAGATAAGGACCAGATTACGTTTCACTCCAACTTGATACATGTTTTTAAATATAACTAATTATATTAAATTATTTTAAATTTGGGCTGAATGAACTCAAAATTAACTAATCAAATTAAGTCTAATTAAACTTATATACTTAAGATTAGTCAGGCTTGGTCGATCTATTGCAAACCCAAATCATTGTGAATATTTTGTTTTCTTATCATAAAAATAGATCTATGAATTTCTATAACTTAGAAGTCTCTCTTTTTTCAAAATAATGATATAATGAATAGAATTTGGTTATACTTATAAGATGAATGACATTAATATTTAACAATTTCTTGTTAAAACGCATTAATCTAACTATAGTCATGCTTTGATTTTGTCAGGCACAGGCCATAGGAGAAGATGGAAGCAGCTTCATACAAGAAGACATGAAGATGGAGTACATTTACGATTACATGTTTCATCTGTTAAACGAGTACGCAAAGCTTCTTAAATTCAAGCCAGCCATACCTCCAGGAGCTGTGGAGCTATGTTCAGAAACAATAGCCTGTCCTAGAGACGGCATAAACAAGAAGTTCATGGTGGATTCAATGGTCATGTCCCCTGGAGACACGACACCTTGCATTCTCCCTCCTCCTTACGATCCCACCTCTCTCCGAGACCTTCTGGATAAAAGATCCAAGTCAACCAGGCAAGTTGAGATGTGGGAAGATGAATATTGGAACACTAAAAACAAGAAACCTTAGCACTTTCTTTCTTCTTCCTCCTGATAACTTAACAGAAATCAGAATTTTATACCTGAACAGCTTTCAATAAGCTTAACTTACACTAACGATGAATTTTCTTTTAGAAAATTTGAGTTTAATATATAACTTTTGTGTCGAATAAATATGTATTACTTCTTAACAATTTAACTTAACCTTTATCTTATTTAGCCTGATTATTATTATTTACTTTCGCAATATTTATTGTATTATTTAGTTTATTTTATATTTTAATTAGTAGATTATTCGGAAACAATCTCTCTAAGGTTAGCGTACTACATAATCTTCTTCTACACTTTAATAAGGTTAGCGTACTACAAAATTTTCTTAGACCCTACATTTTAGTGAAAATTTTTACCGAATTATTGTTATTTTTATTGTTCGAATAATTTAAAGAAATTTAATATATCCGGATCATATTATGTTTAAGATAGTTTAAATACATTTAATGTGTTGATATCATATTAAATAGGATTTAAATAAAGTTCCAAAGCTCATTAGCATATATCAAGAAGGAACTTGAATAAAAAATTATATACAACCTGTGAGATACAATCTTTTAAGTTTCAAATTAAGATATAATTCTTATTATATATATTTCCCTTAATTTTGAAATATGAAATGTCATAATCATTTAATGCACAAGTTAAGAAAGAGTGCATAATCATTTAATGCACAAGTTATGATTTTCATTTTGTAAATGGATTCACTTCCAATATCTTATCCAATCCTAAGGAATCCAACATTTTACGCCAATAATCACTCACAATAAGTGAAGAAAAGGACTGGAGTGGTAAATCCATCACGCAATGATCTCTCACTTAAATGTAGAAAAGGACTCAAAAGTGGTAGGTTGATAGCTAAGACTACGATTTCTAGTCAAGTTTTTCTTATTTAAATTAGAAGATTAGGTCTTAGAGAACAGTTGAATGTGATAGGAAATACTATTTAATGAGTTGTTGTACAACTCACAACTCACAAAAATGGACATATTCTAAGGCCTTGTTTGGTTGGCATAGATTCTTACTTGGGAAAGTAATCTTTTTCCTAAAATTTATATTATGACGTTTGGTTCCTTTTTTGAGTAGTTAGGAAAGTAAAAACTTTCCCAATCTAGGGAAAGTAGTAGCACTTTACTTGGATTATAAATCCCAACACCTTAGATTACTTTTCTCAAGAATTTAATCTGAAAAATACGCTAGCCAATTTAACCCTTCTTTCTCTCTCAACTCTACGACAACTTTTTATAAAACCTACCTCCTCTTCAACCAATGTTACGAATACCGTACCAGACTTGGTACCGGATTGAATTCTGGTACGGTACTGTACCGATACCGGTTAATACCGAGTACCGTTTCGAGTAATTTTTTAAATTTATGAAATAGTCCTTAATTTTTTTAAATTATAAAATAGTCCATTGCATATTATACAGTTGTACTGTATGTTGTTAACCTTGTCTCTAAAAATTATAATAATAAATAATATTCACAATTTTAATTTAATTTTTAAATTTAATAATTATTAATAAATATAATTAAATTTAAAATATTTTTTAAAATATATAATTTTCAAATAAATTTTGATTTAATAATTAAAAATATATAAAATAAATATTAGTTTATAAATAATAATTTTTAAATTAT
>JAOTBA010000008.1:9267991-9278218 GCA_025629845.1 Erythroxylum squamatum | reverse complement strand
GTGGAGATTCAGTAGCACCAACGTTGGCTTTTATAGAGAGAAGAGCTTGGAACCTCATTAGTTTATCACCAAGGTTTGTTATAGTAGAAAACTGATGAGAACAATAAAGACATAAATTCATTTATGTACACAATTTACGTATTTTTGCAGATATTGGAATGGGAAAAACGTGTTTGTACATTTAATCAATTAGCAACTTTTGTTTTCTATCACCCACCTAAAGGGACTGCAGCTTTGTCCTTTGTTAGAAACTTGTCTTTCTAATTGTTCTATTACCCCTTCTTGCTAATTGTACGACAATTAAAATTATACAACAAATTCATCTGTCTCTTAATTTATCAAATATATTAAATAAGTTCCTAACATATTTTAGTAAGGAAGCTTTCACTAAATCAAGATGGTTGTGTTTACAGACTTTTAAAATAATTTTGAACTAGAAAAATATTATTTTTCACAAAAAATAATATAAAATTGACTTATACATTTGATAATTCTTTTAAATTAAATTTTAATAGAAAATGTTTTATAGATATTGAATATAAACTCAATTCTTTCTAATAATAAACCTAAGAATTAAGAGGACAAATTAATTAATTAAACAAACCGGATGAATATATACTGTCATCATAAGTAAAAATATACAAAAATATGTGGTAGTTTTATAATAAAAATAACTAGCCATGTAGTGTTTATGTTGATTATTATTATTATGTTATTGTTGTTTAGTTACTGAAATCATTAATTCATGGCCAAACTGTAGATTTAATACTTGAAGTTGGATCCTAGCTTATTTTAAAAATTAGTTTCATTTACATCCCTTTTAAATTTGTATTTGTCAAGTTGTTAGTAATTTTATGTGGTTGTTGAATTCACCAAGACTTTGAGAAGATAATTTTATTTTTTGAAAAAAGATAAACAATTTTCATAGATTTGTGGTTGCAGTAAAAGTTGAGAATGAGGTTGCGAACAAAACAAAAGTACACCTACCTTTTATATCTTGGAAATATTAAGTTTAGTTCTGCATGCAACTCCCTGATCTTATCATCCTCGTCATCCGCCGTTTAATTTGTAAGGCTTTTAGTTCTTTTCTAAAAAACGTGTATTGACACAACGTTGAGAGAATCATCTCAATCCTTTGCATTGAAGCCTAGCTGGCCCCAAGGTAACGAACAAACAAGTACGATAGCGGCGTTGAAGCCCAGCTGGCCCCAAGGTAACAAACAAAGAACTACCTACGATAGCTACTAATTTTGTGTCTATTTTATTTTACATGCATCTATTTATTTAATTAATAAGCACAGGTTAACGAATATAGGTAATCTATTATCCTTCCATATTGTTCCCCTCAAATTCTTTTCATATCTTTCTTGATTTTATATAAGAGCTCTTCAAATCGATAATAGTAACGAATTTATTAGTCAAGATTTGAAGTGATATTTAGACTTACACGCCGTCATCCATCAAACAAGTTGTTCTCAGCACCTTACAAAACGAGGTTTTCGAATGCAAAAATCGTCATCCTCTTGAAATTGTACGTGCTTCCTTATTTCAAATTCACATGCCTATTAATTATTGGGGCGAAGTCATCTCTGTTGCAGTTTAATCGAGTCTTTTCTAGTACAATATTATTGCATACTCTTTTTATTATTCTTCATAAGGTTGTTATATATGTAGCCTTTGTGCATTTTTATTAAAACATGATGAATAAGCTGGGACGTCAAGCCCGCCCTTTTATATTTGTTAGTTATATAGCTTTGCATCAGAAAAACTATTGATATTATTGTCAGATATTGAGGACGTGAAAGAGGAATACAAGGATTTCACAAAAAGAGTTATATTGCTTTAACTTCTTGTTGCTTATAATATTTTTCGTATTACTTCAATGAGTTATAATCCTGGCCTATTTATAGTCGTACAAAGTGAGGTATAAAATTTTTCTTACTACTTCAAGGACTTATATCTTAGGCATGTTTATTGTTGTAATATGTTGGTATTGACTTTTAAAATATTCAAGATATTTTGTTCAATATTTATTTTACTTCCTATTTTATATTATTTTTTGGCTTATAATTTATATAAAATATTTCTTTGTAATTAATTACACACATTTTTAAAAACTTTTTAGATTAATTTTCTGCAGATTTTCGTAGACATTCTAGATTAATTTTCTTTACAATTTCTTAAACTTTTCTAAATTAATTTTTAACACTTCTTCTTAATCTAGAAAATTCTAGCACTCAGAGCAAACTAATTAGCGTAGTGTTCTGTGGTACAAAGCTTCTTGCTTGTCTTGGTGAATGAGGTCCATGACTGTCATTGGAGGCTCCTGGAGAATATGCATACCGGAGCTGGCTAAGACTGAGAGAAAAGCTAGGTTATCGGCACACTGGTTCCCTTCACGATGTACATGCTGAAATTGCACCTCCCAAGCTAGATGTATTAAACCACGAGTACCTGCCACAAAAAATTATCCTCAGATAAAATTATATTGGAAGAGGACAGGATGTTAATTACTTCTAGGGAATCCACTTCGACGATTACTCGTTTATAACCAAGCGTCTAGGCCAAAGTAAGGCCCAATTAGACTCCCAGAGTTCTGCAGCTAGCGGCGAGCTCCTTCTAATGTGCTATATAAAACCACTGCACCACTGACCGCTCCATCTGTGTTTAACTTGACCCAGTCCTCAGGCGGTTTTGTCCACCCAACTAAACTACCCACGAGTAATCCCTGTGCCTAAAACACATAACTTTCCATAGCCCTTACCCTGACTATTCACTCCACGTACTCCATAACGGCTCTACTACCTTCTTTCGGCCAAACAAAGTCAGCTTTAAAAAGACTTTTGTTTCTCCAATGCCATAAAAACCAGCAGGCTACTCCAAAGATAGTAACCCAATCAAACCGCATCACATGTGAGTGCTTCATAAGGTTGGATTTCACCCATAGTCCCTCATCTTGTTGAAAGAAATCCGTATCAACCACCTCTAGGGGGAATTTACTCCAGAAAGCTTTCACTCTCGGGCAATCCTGAATGACATGTAATATGGACTCTTCTTGTCCACAGATGTGACAACTGCTATCCGTTGTAATATGGCGTGCTACTCTTTGTTGATTGGTCAGTAGTTTTTCTTCGGTCATTAACCATAGGAATGTCCTAATCCGCTGTTGCCCTGCTCATTTCCAAATTAATTCCCATAGGCTATTATTAGCTGTCGTGGTACTCCCTTCGATTAAGTCATAGGTTGACGCTACTGTGAACCTCCCATGATCAATTTGTCCCCACCGCATTGTATCTTCCACTATGCCTTCTGCATTAGTGCGGATCTCCGCAATATCTATACAAACTGTGGAACGGAGGTAATGTTGGAACAAATTCCACTTCCAGGTGCCGACTTCATTCTTAAAATTTGCAACTTTAGCGTAAAGAACGCTATCGAGAAGTGGAGAGGTCGCCGCGTAAATTAAAAGTCCCCAATCCTTCGCCCAATTATCCAGCCAGAAGAAAATGCGTCGTCTATTACCCAACTTCCATTTTATACCTTGGCGTACAAATTGCCAAGTTGTAGAGATTCCCTGCCAAATGCTCGAAGCCCCTATCCTAACTATTGTATGAGGGATATGGTGCGGGTCTATTCGATATTTAGCCCTTAAGATCCTAAACCATAAAGCTGTGGGTTGTGTAATCAAAGCCCAGCCCAACTTTGTCAATAAAGCATCGTTGGAAGAACGAATACGTTTAATGCCTAGGGCCCCCACTTTTTTGGGCTAACACACTGTTTCCCAATTTACTATATGTATTTTCCTCTGCTCACCCATTGAATCCCATATAAAATCTCGCATGATTCGCTCCAAATCATCACAGAGTTGCCTCGGAAGTCTCACCGTTTGCATCGTGAAAATGGGGAGGGCCGATATCATAGACTGGGCTAAGGTAACTCGTCCCGCTAGAGACAACACCCTTGCACTCCATCCTACAAGTTTCTTTTGTGCGTTATCTAGGATATGTTGATATGTATGTCTCATTGTACACTCATGTATCAACAGAACTCCTAGATATTTTCCCAAATTGTTCGTACTAATAATGAGCAGGGCTTGACTAAGCCAATGCGCGATTGCTAGGGATACGTTCTTGGAGAAGAATATCCGAGTTTTATCAGTATTCACTTTCTTTCCAAATGCCTTACAAAACTCCTCCAGCGTCCTTGCGATTACTTGTGTCTGAGAATCCATAGCTTCAGCAAAAAGAAAGATGCAAAGAAAAGGTGGGATATGGGAGGTCCTGTAGGGCTCAGTTTTATCGGTCTCCATAGACCTTATCCCACCACCCTCGAAATAAGGTGGCCTAGTCGTTCTAGACACAGGACAAAAAGGTAAGGCGAGAGTGGATCGCCTTGCCTAATACCTCGTGAAAGACTAAAAGGATCAGTAAGGGTGCCTTGCCAAGTAACCTACATAATCACAATCGTCACACACTTCATAATGACCCAGACTAAATTTTTCGATAATCCAATGTCCGTTAAAGTGTTTTGTATAAAGTCCCATCGAAGCCGGTCATAAGGTTTTTCCAGGTCCACCTTGATAGCAAAAAACCCGATCTTCCCCTTCTTCTTTCGCATCGAGTGTATGACTTCCTGAGCAATGATAATATTATCCGTTATTTGTCTGTCAGGAATAAAACTGCATTAATTCGCTTGCACTAGATGATCCAGGTGGTTTTTCAATCGATTTACAATGACTTTGGAAATAATCTTGTAAAGCACATTGCAGAGGCTAATCGGTCGAAATTGCGCGACATTATTTGGGGAGGGAATTTTGGGGATCAAGACTAGGATGGTTTGATTTAAATCCTTTTCCCAACGATCCTGCCTGAAGACTTCCTTAATGTACTCTATCACTTTTGGCTCAACCTGCCCCCATTTCTTCTGGAGAAATAAGGCATTGAAACCATCTACCCCAGGGGCTTTATTCAGACTCATGTCAAAAACTGCAGTCTTGATTTCAGTGTCATGGATTGGTAGAGCTAAGTCATGAAGTCTATCCTCCGAAAGCGAAGGAAATGCTCCTGAGAGCGGGAAATGGTGTAAAGGCCCATCTTCTTATGTATACAGATGGACAAAGAAATCCCTGGCTAAAAGGCTTAGTTGCACTGGGTCAGATATCTGTAACCCATGGGAATCAGTGAGTCGCTCTATCTTCATTTTCTTTCTTTTGGCAAGAGTGAGAGTGTGGTAATATTTAGTATTCCTATCACCCTTCGAAATCCATTCGCATCGAGCTTTCTGATGATAAAAAATTTCCTCCTCACACAGTACCTACATCAGTTCCCTACTCAACTTATCCTCCAAGACTAATAGAGAATCCAAATTGCCTATTGCCATGGCCCTCTGAATGCCCTACAACCATGCTAACAGTATTTTTTTCCGTTGGAAAATATTACCAAAATCTGATCTATTCCATCTCATGAGGTGGTGGGAGAATTGGGCTAGCGATTTACTCATCGTCTCCTTCATTGGTAACCAATGCTCTACTACTTCCTCATTAAACCCTAGATGTGTTAGCTAAGCATTTTGGAATCTAAACACTGGGGATCCTATTATTCTAGGTGTCGGTCTTTAAAGATGAATCAACATAGGTCTATGATCTGACCCAAGAAAGGGTAAGTGATGGTTCACCGTTTGAGGAAAAGCTTGCAGCCAAGCTATCGAACCAAAAACTCTATCCAGTCTTGCTTGAACCACTCCTCTCCGCCACATAAACTTGGAGCCTACAAAACCCAAATCATGAAGGCTATTCCTATGCACCCAATCTTGAAAACGTTTGTTCACCACCCACGCAGACTTGGCTCCACTCCGTTTATCCACTATCTCCAATTTAGCATTAAAATCCCCTCCGACGATGAGGGTCCATGTATTGATCTTCCTACCCATTTTAAAACAGGCCAGAGGTAGGTTTGAGAAGAGACTTGCGGGCTTGCATAAACCGCTATAAAATCGAAGGAGAAAGAAGCATACTTGATTGTGGTATGAATAAATTGACGGTGTGCTATTACTATTGAGATATTAAAATCATCCTTCCATAATATCTAGATTCCTCCAGAGAAACCATCGGCTTCTACTCTAAACGAGTAACCAAATCCCAAAGTACGGACTACTTCGTGCGCCCGAGATCCACCAATTCGTGTTTCCATCAAAACAAGGATACCAGGATTATAATTACGAATGTAATTTGCAGAATAACATGGAATTTAGTCCCCCTGCCCCTTGAAAATTCCAAATTAGGATCGACATAATGAAATAAAAAGTGGCATGGGCTACTCGACAAACTAAACAGATGTTGTACCTCTTGTGGGAGCTTCCTTAGTTCCATCGCCCTGGGTCTGCATTTCCTTCATCTCGTCATATCGCATTTGAGGCCTGTTGTCCGGATACCCAACCCATCTGCTATATCTGGGGGGTTGGTGTGACAAATTACGATACCATCCCAGAGGTGCCCAAAATTCTCCTGATCCTCAACTCCTTCCATCAACTGGAGTCTCTCCTCTACAACTAGCTCTCTGTCCTCAAATACCTGGCTATCATATACCATTTCCATATGGGACAATATTTCAATTGCTATATTTTTTCCAATATGGTGAGTTGTATTTGAATTTGAGGGACTGTATCCGATCCCTGTTCCTGGAGATCGTTGGCCCAGGAGCTTTCCCCCCAGGTTTGTTGCTTTTGGGCTACCATCTATCCTTTGGGCCCTTTTCTTAAATTGTGTTTAGGCCCAGTAGATGTAAATATCGAGCCTTTTTTAGTTTGCTTTCCTTTGCCTATAAATTATGCCAAATTCAATCTTTGTCCGAAACCCACCATGGTACTGTTTTCGTGGGGCCTCCTTCAGTGTCTCATCTTTTGTCTCAACTGTTCCTTTTTTGTTAGGATAGAGAACCTCAAGCGTTTCCTGTGAATAGACTCCCTGTTACATCCCAACTGATCTTGACGTTGCATGGAGTTCCGAGGTTTACGTTATACCTACATCCAAGGACCGTAGCTATTGGTGGTTCCTACCGTTGTCTTCCCGACTGTTGTGTTTCCTCCGGTTGTTTTTCTGACTGTTGCGTCTGCCGTTGGCTCCATTCCTGACATTCCTTCACTTGCACCAGACTGATTGGGACGTCCTGTTGGAGCTCGTTGATGCTGTGGACAACCAGAGGCGTCATGTCCGACCTTGCCGCACGTACAGCAGAGTTGCCACAATGCTTCGTAGGCCACTAATAGCGTCTCTCCGTCAAGCTCCATGCTGGTACACAACGGAGAACTCAACTCAATGTCAACAGCAATCCTTGCGTACTTTCCCTGCTGAGCTTGCATGGTGGCTTCATCAATTTTAACCGTGTTTCCCACTAGATTACCCAAGGCAGTTAGAATCCCTGGATGATACCACGTGATGGGGAGGTCTAGGAACCGAATCCACACTACAACTCGGTTGAGTTGTCCTTGCATAGGGCGGAAAGTTGACATCCACCTTTGCACTGATAGCACTTGCCCAAAGATGATCCATGGTCCGTTAGTTAGGGTGTGAAGATAGTCATCGTCTTCCATGAACCGCACAAGGAAAAAGTCGTGTTCCAGGTCCATTATCTTTATAGGTCCTCGTGGTTTCCATAAGTTCTTCAACTGGGAGCTGAGAGTCTGAAAACCTATCCGACATCCCAGAAGTTTTACTACTACTGCTTTTGTCCATTGATTATCCAACTTTGTCTTGAAATTTTGAGACAACGTAACTCTCCAGACAGTTGCAAGATATCGCCTTCTTCTATTTCAATTGTTTCTGTTGGATCTTGAATTTTTCTAATTTCCCTAAATTGCAGAAATGGTATTTTTGTTTGTTTGATGGTTTAATTTTTTTTTAGTATTGGTCCTTACCATTGAAATTGGAGGGAAGGATTAAGATGAATTGAATTAAAATGAAGTGTTAGGTGAGTTAGCATGTAATTGGGTTAGGTTAGAAGTAAGTTAGTTAAGTGGGCTTAAGTGATGGGAGGGCTTAAAGCCTTATAAGATCATTAAGGGCATTTTTGGAAAGCCCAAGATGAAGAGGGACATAATAGGAAGTTAAGGAGTAAATGAAAGAACAAAAATTAGAAGAGAGGGAAGAGTATGTGTCGTGAAAGAGGAAGAGAGGAGAGAGAGTGCGTGAAGGAGTAGAAGAGAAGAAGAAAAGAAGAGAAAGAAGGGAGAAAATCTAAAGAAAAAGGGAGAAATTCGTAGAAAAGGAGAAGATTCAAGGTTCCTAAGGTAAGTTTATCATCTTTTTCATGCTTTGGTAAAGATTGAGTTGTAGTGTGATGATAGAGAAATCAAGAGAGAGAAATGGGTAGTGTGAGAAGGATTGAAGGAAGAAGATGATGGTTAGGGTTTTTGATTTCCTAAGCTAAGTGTTGTGTTTTCTAACCTCTTTGAACTATGAATAGGTTCAATTGGAGTTTAATTAAGGTTAATTCCATTTTGGTGGTGATTAGGGTTTAGGGAGATTATGGAAATTGGGGATTTTCCATTGGATTGAAATTCATGGAGTGTTGTTGTGTTTAAGGCATCAAGAGCTTTCCAAGGACAAGAAAAAAAGGAAGCAATTGGTTTCGGAATTTCCAAGAGATAAGGTGGGTAAATTATTTATAGTTTTTGTGCAAAATGCATGATGTATGAAATGTATGTTAAATGACTTGATTGGATTGTTATTGTGTTGAAAATTTATGATGATGTATATCATTTTGATAGAACAATTGAATTGTGACTATGTCATGTTATGCATTAATAAGTGTTTAACATTTCGCTATGATTGTTATGCCATTGATTTTGACATGGCATTTCGTATGTGAACAATTGAATTGAGCATAATGATGCTATGCCTTTATGATGGCATTGTGATAAAATGGTGAATTGAGCATAATGATGCTATGCCTCTATGATGGCATTTTGATAAAATGGAAAAATGATTGAATTAAGCATTGAATTGAATTATGTGCTTTGTGTGGGCGAGAGAGGAACCGTTTCGAGTCACGTGCACGTTGACGACTTAAGCCTTATCCCGGCTGCCCGCTTGTGGCCCACGAGATCCGAAAATGGACTCGTTTTGTTCACGGTGCAAACTTCGGTTTCATCGTTTTGTTCACGGAACCCTCGAGCCAATTAAGTGTGCATTTTGCATTTGACATGTTAAGTGTGATGTAACTTGTGTAAAAATACTTGGATGATAAATTGCATTAAGTATGGTTAATATGATGATGTTATGAATTATGAAGTGAGAATAGAATGGTGAATGTTGAACTGTTATTGTGAAATGTATGCCTATATATATGAGTGTTCATGTGTATGAAATTGCTTGACTGTGTGGCTCTAATGCCAACGGCTATAAATACTTTAGCCACTGAGCTGTGAAGCTCAACCCACGTTTTTCCCCCTCCTCAGGTGCAGTGCGAGACAACTTAGCGATCCTTGCAAGACAATTGATCAAGCTTCGGGATAGATAGCTTTTTCATTAAGTTAGTTGAACCTTTTGTATAGTTTATTAAGATGATGAACCTTGGGCATTTATCTGTAATTATTGTAAATTTATAAATTGTATATGGATTTGTAAATAAGGTTTGTTCAATGTTTCATTTTGCTTAATATCGAGAGCAGGAAATTGAGGATTTCCTTTTATCTATGAATATGTTTGTGGAAATGGATTTTGTGTTTGTATGTACTTTTCGTTATGTTTGTGAATTGTTGTTTTGCTTTAGAATAAGATGCTAATTGGAAGATGAATGTGTGAATAAGGTTGTGGTGAAAGTATTGAAGTTGTGAGTTATTGGTGTCGCAAGTGATGAAGTAGAATCAGAAATATGAATATGAGAGTTGTGTGTTGAATGGGGAGACATGAAGTTGATGGCTATGGTGAGTGTTTGGAGGTTGTGTTTGATATGAGTTTTGATTTGTGTTTTGAGAAATTGATGCATTTGAAGTGGTAATTGAGTGACTAAGAAGTGTTATTACACTTGAAAGATTGAATTTGGGATGATTTGAAGTGTATATGATGTTAGGATAGAAGTTGGAAGCATTGGAAAGGCTTGGAAGAGGGTTTGGGGCACTTTGCCCAGTGTGTGTCCGTTAAACGGACATCCCTGTCCGTTTAACGGACCTTCTCGGATGGTTTTGGACATTTTGGGCAGTGTGTGTCCGTTAAACGGACATGGGTGTCCG
>JAOTBA010000008.1:9229619-9251466 GCA_025629845.1 Erythroxylum squamatum | reverse complement strand
ATAATCTTCTCAAATTCACCTCTTCTAGCACAAAACCACTTCATAACAACTCAAACACCAATTAGATTTCATTAAACACTCAACTCTCAACTCATTTAATGTATCATATTCAACTACATCTTATCATTGAAAAATTTCTATCCTTTTTCTTTAACATAACTTATTCCTAAGTATCAAGGACTTCATATTCAAAATTCAACATTTCAACTTGATGACTACTTCATGTATACCTCAAGTTTAACTCAAAATCATCCATACCCAATTCATATTCCCTATTTGTTCATAAAAACCCAAAATAGAACACATGTATATACACTCATCCACAATTTTGTTGCATCCAGTTCTCATTTTCACATCAAAATTTGAGACTCTTAAAAGCAGAATTTAAACTCAATGTCTTCATAAGAAATGTAGTCAAATGCCTCTAATTTAATCCAAACTTGAAATCATCTCAATTGAATAACTATAGAAGAAGTTATGGCTAATAAATTGAAGCATGCTCAAATATCATGTTGCTGCAAAAATTTTCCAAATTTTCAAACTTTTCATATTTTACATCTTACTCATCTTCTACCTACATGATCTCTCTTCCATTTCATTTCTTCATCATTATCTACCCAATTCACTCAATATATCAATCACAAATAATTCATGACCTATACTTGATCATTAACCCAAAACAAAGCATCAAACATGTACCCATTCATGATAATTTTCTGCACTCACCCTCACTCCATTATATGCAACATCTAACTTCCAAACATCTCTATAACACATTATACATCATTAATGATCATTCACAATTCTAAAACATGACATTTACATAGATATTTCATCATCCATGTAACACACCCGAACACACAAAATCAAGTCATCAATCCTACATTTCTTATCATTTTAGTTTCATTTTAACAATATCCATAACATTTAAAGCATAACTTACTTGATTTAGCTCCAAACTCTTCAAAATCTCACTCATCCCTAGCTCCCAAGCATCCTACGTTCTTCATCTTCTAAAGGAGGTAAAGGTATGTTTTTCTTGTGGCAAATTGAAGAAACAATAAGATGGAAGTAGAAATTGAAAGATGGAGCAAGGTTTAATGTGGGTGAGTCAAAAATCATGAAGGAGAAGAAGAGAAGATGAAGAAGCGACGAAAATATGAAGATTGCAAGAGATAAATTGAAGACAAAACAATTTAATTGGGCTTTCAAGTGGAGAGTGTCGTGAATGGGATGAGTGGTGAGTGGTAGTGACACTTGTCACTGCCACTTGTCACCTTCGTATGGTCCCATGTGGATTCATATTAAAAACTAGTCTATTTGTCTCCAATTTTTACTCCAATTGTCTCCCAATTTTCAATGACACTTGTCACTAATTCCTAAAGTCATTTATTAAAATTTCTATTGCCATTAGATGATAAATTCTACTATCAGTTAACAATTGTCTTGTCATTTGGCATTTTTCCTAGTCCAGAAATTACCCTGAATTTTTAGAAAATTTTCCAAAAATTCTAAATCAACAATTACACTCTCCAAATCCATTTTCAATACAAACAAATCACAATTCTCAATAACAATCACATTTATTAACAAGTATACCCTGAATGTTAATGAATGCATGTACAGTTATTTTCATGTGCAAAAATTTCACTATTCACATGTATGCGTATGGCATATTATGCATGAACATGAAAATGTCTTTCTAAACTCTCATCGATCCCTCATATTTACTATTCTAACCTCACCGCAAGTAATGGGATGTTACTTCATCTTACCTAATCCTATATCCCATTTTGATTCACAACCAAACCAAGAATAACAACTAGAAAATAATAATAAAATAAAGTATAAAATCATTATTCTTAATCTTGAATCTCCTAAGAACTTTTGTTGAAATCTTGTTTTATCTCCAAAAAAATGATTTATCAAAATTAACGTAGAACAACTTCAAATTTGACTTCTTGATTTTTTTTTTGTTTTTTCCAAAAGAACTTTCTTTTCTGTCTTTTTTCCTTAAAAACCCAAAAGTCTAACTTTTAATGAGATATATGACCCCGTCTATGTAATAAGTCATACTTCATTTAAATTTTAAAAAAAAATTACAATGCCAACATAAAGGGTTAGAGTACCATGTTCTCGTTAGACTATTTCAACCCTATTCTCCTTAATATGGTCCATACATTTATGTGAACTTCACATAAAAGTGTGGTTGAGATTTAATAAAACATGGTTGAAACTAGTTAACTAAAACAGTGGAACTGATCCTAAGATTACATTGATCTATATAATGAGTCATATTTTTCATCCTAAGGCTATTATAAAGGGGTGTAAGGTTGCAAAGAAGAAAAAGAAGTAAACTTTGTTAAACACTTGAGTCGCATTGAGTCTATGTAAGTACTGTGTTCATGAGTCCTTCGCCAAATGTTCCAAATTTTGCTTCTAGTAAGTTTAATTCTTCTTCAATTTCGGTCCAACAATATATCATGAATATAGTACTAGAAATAATTTATATCTAACATACTTCAATTCTAATTATGCTTTTTATGATGTCACTAGTGTAGTTATTACTAGCGTTCCATTTTTTTTATATAATGTCTCGCCTTATTGGTATGCCAATTCCACTATCAAATAGAAATCATAAATAAAATACAAGGTAATATTTAATTACGAGATTATGAAGAAAATCATAAAAGCAAAATATCAATAGCCTTTTTAATTAAAATAAAACTAAAAGAAATGTGTAACTAAGAGAAATCCATATCAAAATTAATGGTTTAGGGGGTTTGGTGTTTAACATAAAATGGAACCCAAAAGAAAACTTTACTTTCTTAAAAAAGAAGAATAATAAATGGAGAATAATCTTAGCAAGAAAAAATAAATTAGCAAAACAGTGTTATAATAAATTTTAATTTTAATAAACTTCATTAATCACCTTAATTTTATCTTATTTGATGTTAAAATGAGTGGATTTGTTTTAATTTTGTATTTCTACTTAATGTTGGAGTTAGGTATTAACTTTTATATTTTTATTTTGTGAAGACTGACAATTAAGATTTATTTCTTACGATCGTGGCGCCGCTTGTAAATAGAAATGACTTTTATATTTTAATGAGTTGGCGAGTGCAAATGGGCCAAAGCTTGCTGTAAGGAAACACGTGGTCTTCCTTCAAAAGCTTGCAGTTCCAATCCCGTTTTCTTTCACCGTCTCGTTGAGACTGGTTGTAACAGCGCCAAGCTTTTCTTCCTAATTCTTGTTGTTTCTGTGTTGGGTCTCCAACAATATATCCTCATCAGAAGCCCATTTCGCTTGAGAACTGAACTGATCCCGTGAAGGCAACCTTACCTGTCTACTTCCGCAAAGTGCTTCTCGATTCGACTAATAGTACTTTGCAGAAGAAGACGTGTGTATTGCCACGGTTACTATTCCCATCCTCGGGCGGTAGCCAAAGCCAATATGATTTTCTTAAAAAAGATTCCTATGGTCCTATCGTATCTAGTAGTCCATTTGGATCAGATTTGGTACGACTAGAGCTGACGATGTTTAAGATTTTATGGCCCAGTTTGCCGAATACAAAAAGAACTTTATCTAGTGGTCGATGTGTGCGTGGAGTTTTGCCGAATTTAATTAAATTTATGAAAAAAGTCTATATTAAATTAGATTTTATTTTCGAACTTGAAATTCCATTTGTTATAAAATCTCAATTAATTTCAACTTGTAATCTCATTTTTTGGATTTTTAATAATTTCATAAAATATAATTAACCCTATTATTCATTAGCTGTTTACTATTGAAAATTTTATTAATAATTTTTAATAAGATATTTATATAATATTTATAAAATAAATATCGAATAAAAATTATAATTATTTATAAGTAATTTATCAGCATTTTATATTTTATATAAATTAAACACTAAATCTTAAAACTTTTAGTTTAATTTAAAAATAATTAATTTTTTAAAATTTAAACCTTTTAATTCTTAGATTTAACCATCATATTAAATAGATTACGTTAGTTTATATAAGTTTAGTTACATAATTTATATTTAGTATCACAATTTTTTTATAATAGAAAATTATTGTTAATTATCATTTGAATATATATTAATTAAAATTATGTAATAATTCATTAATTAAATAACTCAAATACATGATTTAACAAGCCAAACGATTAATCAAAGAGAAAGTCTGGAAGACTCTTTAGAGAGTTGACAACCAGCTCCTAAGGGGTGTGGCCTAATAGTTCAAAGCGGGGATTGGCTTTAGCCAAGTATCAGGTTCGATTCTATGTGGGCACATTTTTCGTAAGAGCCTGAGGCAATTGGAAGTTTTACTTGTTGGTGGTGGGCCCCATCCGGAATTTCGGTAGTAGGGCTCCGTTTCGATGGTTGGGCTCCGCCGGATTTTCGATGGTCCAGCTCCGCTAGCCGGGTTTTCTTTGAATCAAAAAAAAAAAAAAAGAGTTGACCGCCAATTAAACCATATCTAAGGGGCAACCTTTATACAATGCAACTGCAGACACATGGCATTCCTTGTTACATTGCAACCGAACCGCAACTACAAGTTATGGTATGCTAATCCTTTTCTTGAGGGGAATAGATTTGTTGTTCCTGAATTGTTGTACCCGCTATGCCTGAATAAATCTCAACCATTTATTATAATAAGTTGGATGGCTAGAATCTTAAATTCACAATGGGACACAGCAATTCGAAAGAGCAAATATGCTATTACTTATAAAATGAGACAAATACTAAGTACCCTCCTTTTTGTTTTTTCTCCACCTTTGACATTATGTTAAGGTATGCATTACCATTGTATTCAGCCATCGCTCACTTCTTCTTATTGAATGTCTTCGTGATTTCTCTTCTCATCACCTCTATGCAAGTCAAGACTGGTTTATCTGTTACATATGCATTAAAACACTTCGCAATGTTCTTTGATAATAAATCACTCTGGTATCTTCTGTCAAATGCTTGTCTACGCCATTTCTTCATGAGAATATTTGCCAACCAATCATGTTCCTCCTTATTCATGCATGCTCTCTTAGCTTCCTCATTTGCGTTTCATACCTGTATCAGGTACAATCATAAGCTATACTCCACATTTGATCTTTGTAAATAGCAGATAGTTTATATATATTTGCCTTTTAAATTGGTCCACAATCGATGATCAAAGTGTATGTAAACATGCTCAAACAATTCATGTAAGTTTGCATCACGTTGTTAAGAAAAATCAGTGCCAAGGAAGGTGATAATTTAAATGAAACTAACTTTATGAATTTCATTATATCATCTATCTTGTGTCTATCACTTATGAATACCCATAAGTGGTCATTGCCAATGTGTTCATATATATGTGTGCCTCAATAGGTGCCTTGGTGGTTACTAATTCACTACTACAATAGCTTCTTTAAACCTTGCTTCAATTCATATTGAGTCGTCATCAGCCTCAATTACCTTAATAGGAATATATGTTACAGCAGGATCCTTAATTGGGATACTTCTTTCCATACAAAGATATATACCTTGACTTCTTTTTTTAATTATTTGTATCAACTTTATTTTGTAATACTCTCAAATCGTCTTTAAATGACTTATATTATGAGAATTTATGAGTAAAACTTCATACTTTTTCATACCCTAACTACTTAGTATTGAGTATGAAATCAACTAAGTTAATCTCATCCACCTCGCTCAGTACAAAAAAAATGCATCTCTCTACATTATTTTTGTTTAATTCAAAACATCCTTCATAAAAAACACTACTATAACCTAATTATAAGGTTAAAAGTACCATTTATTTCTCAAAAGAAACCTATATATATATACATCATTATAACAACGATAAAAACATAAATATAAACTTCAACATTTTTGTGTTCATTCCCTGCAAAAAACCATTTTAAAAAACGAGAGACTTGGATGCTATATATAGTGTTAATATCTAACTCAACTTCACCCGTTGACTTCGAGGCTGAATTGCGAGGCATAATATATATTTCCTTAATAACTATAAATGTTCTTCACCTTAATCGCCAAAATCCCTTTCGCTTTTAAAACAGGGAGCAAATAAACGAGAGAGAGATAGGGCGTAGGAAAGCTTTGAGGTTCGAGTGCAATGGCATTGTCAACTGCCAAGAACCTCTTACAAAAATCGGCATTACCTACGAGAATCATCGCCGTGCTCCAAAACCCACTTCGAATTGAAGGCTCACAAAATCCCACTCTGCCATTTACTCTTCAACGCCAAAGTCCCAATCTTTACATCAATCCAAGTAAAAACCTCGCTTCCAACGTCCCTCCGGTTGTGGCTTCATTTACCCATTTGTATCCCTCTATGTATTTTCCCAGCTCTCCAACTGGGCATTTTTGGTATCCGATTTCATCAACTGGGTCGATCCAAGGTGAACTTAAGGACGATGATTCGGGGATGTGGGCTGATAGCGTGAAGAAAAAGAGGAAGAAGAAGATGAACAAGCACAAGTACCAGAAGCTGAGAAAGCGATTTAGGAGACAGACTTAAAGATTCGTTCTTTTGGTGAGAACTTTTATTGGTTTTCATTTGTTTCTTCGGAGATTTTGTACTGGATTGTTGTTTTGTTTCGACGAATGAGAATACTGGTATTGGTGCGCATTACTGGAAAAGATTGGTTAAATACGCATTTTGTTTTACCAGATATATGAGGCTGTTTAACTCGTTCTTACTTGTATGTTTAGCATGTATTGATTATAGATGAACTAAAAGTCCAATGTGTTTCATTTTTGGCCATGCTTGAATCTTTGGAATTCAAAGAAAAAGACATTGGCTGCAAGTCTATTTTGGATTAGTTTTCAGGAGTGTGGAGTAATGGGATGCATTCCTGCATTGTGTGATTTTAATTTTGTTAATGGAATTATATGCTTGAGAGTTCAATATGTTTCTGTATAATTATAGTCACCATCACCATGAAATTTTCTTTTTCTTTCCTTCCCGTTTGTATCCCCTGATTTAATAACTCGAGGAGCTTTTGATAGCTGATAGTGAACGATCTTCATTGTGCTTTAATTCATTTTGCTGGATGCCTAAAATAATAACTTGTAGTTTATAACAGATTTTGGAACATGATGGCAATATCGACATTATGGTAGCAGTAAGAGGTAGGCAAGAGTCTCCAAAAGGTTGGATATAGGTGGTAGCATGTGGTGATCCATGGTACTTTAATTTTTTTTATACTCCATTGACCTGTCTTTCCAGATTCTGAAGAAACCAGTAGTGGCTTTCTAATCTGTTTGTTTGGTCAATAACTTAGCACAAAGCGCTGTTAGGATTACCTAGACGAATCATTTGTAAGATTGACTGTCCTAGTTTTTTGCAAAGTTGCTATGAGCTGAAATCATAGTCCCCTTTTTATCTCGTTCTCTTTTGCTTTCAAAATATTGAATTATTGTGTGTATATTGAGCCATGCTTGTTTGATTATGGTTAAGGACGACAGTTCAGAATTGGCTTGAATACTCTTTGTTTTGTGTGACCAACAATGATGTTTATGATCTTTGAAGTTATTGTTTGTTTGCAGCTGTTGATTTGAAAAATTGATACCTACATTGGTCTTTCATCCTCCTTGTTTTTTCTGATCTCTAAACATATGCTTAGGTTTGGTTAATGGTTGTTCTTCTAGCAATAATTGGGCTTCTGACGTGTATGCTACCAATTCCAGTTAAACAAGGAGTCAAATACAATTTATCCATTTTCCCAATTGGAAAAGACTTGTCCTTAGGTTGATGTACGTACTTGATTTCATGTTTCTTGCCTAATTGGTTGTCAAGTTTAAATAGTGAAGAACACAATATTTGTCTCCTTGAAGATTCCTGTTCTTGAAAAGAGTATTACTCTTCGTAAAATGGACTTAGTAAACTATGACTAATAAGAAGTTTGTTGACAAGATGGCTGTGGTTAGTTTTAGAACTTTATTGATGAGGCATTAAATGAGTTATATGAGAAATCTTCTACCAACAGCTACCAATTTCCATAACAATTCAATGAAAAGAAAAATTTTACTAGAGTTCTTAAAAATTAAAGCTGTATGTTCATGGATGGTTGATTTGGCAGTAGTTATTTTCACCTCAGAATAAGTAAATTAGTAGGCTTTAACCTAGTATTTTGCAGCATGAATTTATTCTGTGATAGTGTTCAAATGGTTGGTGATAAATATCTTACCTAATTTCTTTAGTTTTAATTCATTTCCTGTACTTAGTTTTAGGTTAAAGCTGTGTGTGTCATGGATGGTTGATTTTGCAGTAGTTATTTTCACCCCAGAATTAGTAAGCTAGTAAGCTTTAACCTAGTATTTTGCAGCATGAATTTCTTCTGCGATAGTGTTTAAATGGTTGGTGATAAATCCCTTACCTAATTTTTTTAGTTTTAAGTATACTTGTTTCCTTTTTCTTTCTATTTCCTGGAGAATTTTCACATCAAGAGGCCCATTGTTCTTGACAGAAGGAGACAACCTACTAAGTTATCAACAAGGAGACAGCCTGCTAAATTATTAACAAAGTCAAATGGCACTGGTAAGTGTTGACCAGCACCACAGTAGCATATGCCCAAAATTATTGGTGTTGCCACTGATATTATCTACAACTTTGCAGAGAAAATATGAATATTTGTACTTTTTTGCCTATCGTTGGAGCATGTTGTATTGGTTTTCTGAAAATTCAAAATTCTTTTAGCATTAGATTTACCATGCAAATTGATATATTCATAAGATCTTTTGATTTTCTTGTGTTATGTCTGATAAGCAACAAGCTCAGTTGTTTTAAGTTTTAACTGTCAGAGAATTCAACTCCTCTTCCGGTTAAACTTTTGTTATAAGGTATGCTAGAGGAGTTGCTTACCCTTCTCATCAGTTTCTTCTCCTGTGTATGGATGAATCTCCTATTAGTTGGTTTTGAAAGTCAGAAATCTAGAAACTACATCCAAGTATATAGACAGACTGGCTTGTTTAACTGAAATTTTAAGCATGACTGCAGCAGACAAGGGACATGTCTCATCAACCCATCTGAATAACAAAAAGATGGGGTTTATTGAAGCGAGACCCACCACCGCTTTCTCTTTCCTTTGCCTAATATTATGGTTCTAATTTGGCACTGTGACTAAGTCATTTGCTGCATATATGTGTATATAATATTATTTGGTTATAATAAAAGTTTGTTAACAAGTCACCGTCCTCCAATATAGCTTGTCTTGTTGCCTTGATTCCAAGCCGAGTCCTTTGTAGTTTCTTTGGCTGATCACGTGCAGATACAAAATGAGCACTGGACCTGCTATTCTAGACTAGGTTAGATCGTCAATCTTCATTTTTGCGTTTCCTCTCGAACTTTTCGACTAGATGGAGGATTCCTAAAATGATCATCAGGATCAAATGAAATCTTATTCTGGTGGACTGTAACCACAATTTTTGCAGTCTCATAAAGGTTGTGGTTTTGTTGCTTATAGAAGAAAAAAGCACTTTAAAGTTTTAACCTGTGGTTAAAGTGGAAGTGCCATCTTTCCTTTCCTTGGTAGAACCACCTTTTGGTGCTTCAGTCAAGAGAGTGCACGTGAGGGCATGATGGATTGGTGGTCACAGTGCTCATAGGGATTGGAGCGGGGAATGAGGATAATTACTACGTAAACTTGCTGGCATTGGCAATATCCTCGATTAAACAAAAAGGCCCTTGAAGAAGCCAATGGCAAACAAATATCACCTTTCCTGTTACCCTTTATCTTTACGTTGCGGAGTATTTACCATGGAAGTGAAATACAGGCATCGTCTGTACTGTCAACATTTGGTTGGGTTTTGCCCGAGAACTTGCCCTGCCTCTTCATTTTCTCGTAAAAGTTCCCCAGAGAAACTCC
This sequence comes from Erythroxylum squamatum, assembly GCA_025629845.1. Lineage (NCBI taxonomy): Eukaryota > Viridiplantae > Streptophyta > Magnoliopsida > Malpighiales > Erythroxylaceae > Erythroxylum > Erythroxylum squamatum. The sequence continues at coordinate 9,241,595 of JAOTBA010000008.1, read as the reverse complement.
ATTGTGGTGGCCAAAGAGTTCAAAGCTTGGCAAGTACCTAATAAAGTGCTAGAGTTTGATTAAATTCCCTTCTCATGTAAAAAGGAAAGAAACTTAAATTGCCTCGAGTGTTTGTTTACTGTTTAGTATGACGAATAAGAGTGTGTCATTCACGTATCAGACTTTAAATTCTGATGATAAGGATCTAAGGTATAATATTTTTTCTAAAATCTAATTGTTATTTTTTATTGGTATCAGAGGAGTTATTTGCTTAATTAATTGAAACAAGAGGTGGAAGAAAAAGAAACTAGTGTTGATCCTCATGCTTGCTAATTGTTACAGTTTCTTACAATGAACCTGGTTTAGGACACCTGGAATCCTGGATATGTCATAATGTTATATTGGTTGGGTAGCTACCCCACAAAGCTTTCCTAAATCCTACAGATTCAGGTTCAGCAGCAGCACTTAACCAGTAACCAGCTGGCTCATCCAGTTAGCTTACAGAAAGAACAGAACTCAGAACAGCTGTGCTGTGCATAGTTGTCGTAAAAGAAGTCCGCGTTTACCGGCCTTGGATTATATGACTCTTCCACAACCCATTTTTATACAACTCTTACCAAAGCCAGATGTCTCATAGTTTTTGTCAAAGAATCCTATCTATCGTGAATTTCCCCCTCCTTCATTACAATTTGTCCATCTCGCTTGACTTCATTCAGATGAACAGAATACATCTCCAGCAGCTGCAAAATCCAATGGAAATTCTACCAGCAAAAAGCATTTACAATCCTTGCATATGCTTGAATTCCATGTTCAAGAGCTAAAGAAGCATTTGACTAAAAACTCAATTATGAAGCATCATTATTGAGTTAAATGATTCCAAAGATAAAAAGACCAAAGGAAAATGATTGATGGGTTAATTGAAATCAATTAGTGGGAAGGCAACCGAAGAAATTTGTTGGTGACCTATTACAAATGGTGTATAAAATGACAGGAAGATGGAATCCAAAAATTTTCAAACTCCAAAAGGTTCATCAACCCCTCAATTCCTTAAATCAAAATCAACTTTATCCACATGGGGTTCATGGGTTTGTTGCTAGGTGCTTGTGCCCATATACTTGAGCCATCAAAGTTTTCTTGTCCACCATTGTTTTGACCCTACCGGATTATTTTAAGCTTCTAAGCCCTAGTGATGACCCAAAGTAAACAGCCAGTAAAAGCTCTCTCTCTCTCTGTCTCTGTAAGCCTCAAATTGGACAGATACTAACGTTTTAAGCAACTGATAGCTACCAGAAGGAGAATCACCTCACTCTCTCCGCCTCTCTCACAAGCGTTTACTCTCTGGAACTAGCAAAAAGGTGCAATTAAATGGAGTGGGTTTGATCTAAAGTGAATTCATATTTTCCAAAACAGAGAAAGTATATATCTAGGAAAGAGAAAAAACGGAGCAAAAACAGAGTAAAGAAACAGAGAGAGAGAGAGAGAGAGAGAGAGATACGTTGATGGGTGGGATGACATCGTCGATGGCGGCGAAATTCGCCTTTTTTCCGCCAAACCCACCTACATACAAGCTAGTAACGGACGAATTAACGGGTCTTCTGCTCTTGAGCCCCTTTCCTCACCGTGAAAACGTCGAAATATTGAAGTTGCCTACAAGAAAGGGGACAGAGATAGTTGCAATGTATGTGAGGCATCCCATGGCCACCTCAACTCTGCTTTACTCTCATGGCAACGCCGCCGATCTGGGTCAGATGTATGAGCTTTTCATTGAATTAAGCATCCACCTGCGTGTTAATCTCATGGGGTACAGATATAGTTAGTTACTCTTTACTACTTTGGATTTGATGTTTTAAGTGTTTTATCATCTTGGTTTTTGGAAATTTTGATCCTTTCTATTTTCTTGTTTGTGAGGGTTTTCTGGTTCTAACAGTTGGGTTATTGTTATTTAGTTATTGTAACCTGGAAGAATTGATGGGTTTTATTGTAACTGTAGGTTTTGGTTCGTGAAGAAATTGGTGTTAGGTAGTGCTAATTGCTTTAACAGCTGAAATGGAGATTTGGTTGGACTTCTTATTAATCAGAGAAGATCATAATTGGTGTTTATATATTTGGCATATTTAGAAAATTGTAGTAATTTAGTAGAGGTCCGTAATACTTGCCAGTGCCTTGCTTTGATCAATCCTGTTGTTTGGAGAAACTAGATGGGGTGTTTTTATAGTTGTCCTGGTATCTTACAGAAAATTGTCCTAATATTTAGTGGATAGATACGTCCTTGTCCTAATACCTTCTACTATTAATATCTTTGGTCATGATTTAAACTTGTTCATAGTCACCTCTCAGCACGCATTTTCCCATCAATGGCTTTTCATCCTTATAACCAGAACTATCTTTGAAGTTCATTTTCTCATCTTTCGTGAACATTTTTTGTAGGTATGATTATTCTGGCTATGGGCAATCTTCTGGAAAGGTTTGCTGTAAATTTGAACCATTAATTCTATGAATTTTCTGGTGCTGATATTGTAACCGAAGTGCGAATCTAAGACCCATTTCCTGCATTGCAGCCAAGTGAACAGCATACATATGCAGATATTGAAGCTGCATACAAGTGTCTTGAAGAAAGCTATGGTACCAAACAGGAAGATATCATCCTTTATGGGCAATCTGTAGGAAGTGGGCCTACTTTAGATCTTGCTGCTCGCCTGCTTCAGTTACGGGCTGTTGTTCTTCACAGTCCCATACTATCAGGTCTAAGAGTCATGTATCCTGTAAAGCGTTCATATTGGTTTGACATTTATAAGGTATCACACATAGCTTTTCCCACAATTCTATTGCTGCTTGAGTTCATCATTCTCATTTTTTTAATCTAACGGGGTTGTTTTGTATCGTTTTCTTTTGCAGAATATAGACAAAATTCCACTTGTTAATTGTCCTGTCCTTATCATTCACGTAAGTAATAATATTGTTAGACCCATAGAACGATGTCAGGCCTTTCCTTTGTTTTATATTTTCTGGGGTAGTGAGTCTTTGTTACACGCGTGTATCAACTAGAGCATACGAACTACTCAATTTTCTTAATCTGCATTTTGAAGTATCTTGTAGACCAGAGTGCATGTTTTCTGGGGTTCTTCAACTCCAGGCATGATTGTTAATTTCAAAATTATTTTGTTTCAATAATCAAAACATGTTCTCCTGTTGATCACAGTTTTTGATATAATCACCATCTTTGCTACATTGCTGCATCAATTTTATCTTTAACAAGCATTCGTTTCAACATTTGCTGAAAAGTTCTGTTGTTGTAAGTTTCAATCAACAATATTGATTTGTACTCTTCTATATGGTGTATTAATCTTCTCCCTTTCATTCTTCTATTAAGATCAACTGGATATGTTTTATTCAGGAGTTGTGGTATTTGTTTTCCAATTTTTGAAGCTTGAAGATCCAGAGCAAGCAAATGATTTATCAGTGATAGAATGAACAAAATCAACCATAGGCCAGGAATTTCCAAATACCCTCTATAATTTTTGGAAGGACAATGAGTAGATTAATATTCATCTAAGTTTGATATAATCATGTAGATTATGGCCGTTAAAGGCCGAAGTACATCAGCAACTTGAAGAATAGGTCATCCAGTAGAAACTGACCCAAGGAGCTGGCCTGTCACAGAAGAGAAAAGACTTAAATAGATAACATGGATGGGCCATCCTTTTATTCCTGTTACTTTTGTATGTATTCAACTATTCATATCATTAAGGCAGTCGGCTGACATCACTTAATTTGTTGTATTTCACTGCCTCAGAAATCTAGCATATCCATCTAAGGTGGATCTTGTCTTCTCTGATATTTTGTATTTGATTAGTTTGTTGTATGGAAGAGCTATAATTTACTAAATGACAGCCACGAGTACTTTCACTTTCTTTAATTGTGCATAAACTTTTCTTCAGCTTTTTAGTATTTGTCTTTCTTATAGTTCATTGTTGTATGTAGTTGTTGAAGTTGACCTTTTTCAATTTTGGTTCACTGCAAGGTTTCCCTTTTTTTTCGTTTTTTTAATGTTTGGGTCATGGATCTTACAGTACTGGTACATGTTCAACATTGGAAGTGAAAAGGAATTGGTGCAAGGACTTCTTAAGAACTTTGAACTCTGTTATTTTGGTTCTTGGATGTTTTGAACAAGACCCATGAAGCATGAAACTCTAACTGCTTTCTGCTTCGATTGCCTCATTTTCATGTTTAGGGAACTTCAGATGAAGTTGTTGACTGCTCTCATGGTAAGCAACTATGGGAACTATGCAAGGAAAAGTATGAACCACTTTGGCTCAAAGGGGGGAACCACTGCGACTTAGAACACTATCCAGAGTATATCAGACACCTGAAGAAGTTCATTTCAACTGTTGAGAAGTCCCCATCTCAAAGATACAGTTCAAGGAGAAGTACAGACCAATTCGAGCAGTCCCGTAAGAGTACTGACGTATTTGAGGTATCCAGGAAAAGCACAGATCGTAGAGAGAAGCCGAGGCACAGCACTGATAGGCCTGAGAAACTAAAAAACCAGTCCAGCCATGCTGAGAAGCTGGAAAAGTTGAAGAAACAGTCCGGTAATACCGAGAAGTTGAGGATTTCCTTTGATCAAGTTCAGATGGAAAGGTCACGAAGGAGTGTAGACTGCCATGAAAAGTCCCGGAAAAGCATTGATCACCAACTGGAAAGAGCAAGGAAAAGTGTGGACAGATTGGATAGAATACGCACTGGTTAATACTCAAAAGCAAAAGTAGTAGAATTGATGCATGGGTTTGGTGGTTTTGGTGGGTAATTTATTTGGTCCTTTCCGGTTTCTTTGGTTGTTGGGTTATTCTTGTCTTTATCATGACAATGGCGTGAAATGAGAAAGCTTTGATGTTCTGATGGTTTATTACGGAGGGATCATTATTCATCAAGCTTATGTGATCAAAATAATCGCAGATACAAATTAGTAATATCAAATTACATCACTTCAAAAAGATATGCAAAGTATGCTATTTTTTAAAATTAAACCATAGTTTGAGGACAAAGGCCTACCCGACACATGAACTATTCATCTTCACGACATGGTTTGTCATTTCTTCCTCAAGTTGACTTACAAAAGAAAATATTCCTAAAGTTGATTGATTAATTTTACAACACATTCTCCGTACTTTCGGCTTTTCCTAATCACAACCCTACTTTTTCATTTTTTGGCTATATATTACTGTTGGGATTTTTTGAAATAGTATCCTAATTGCTATCTTGCAAGTTGCATCCTTCCTTGCTGCTGGGAAGATTGGAATACTATTGGTGTGGACCAGCAGAAGTTTTGAGGACTGGGAAGAGAAAAAGCAAGATGGAGATGAATGCATTAATAGACCTGGGAAACTTATGTATTGGGACAGAGTGAACCAGACCACTCTCAAGCATTAAAGGGGTTGGACATGGACCTAGTGACATCGTCTACTCGCAGGAAGGTGACACTCTGCACCTTACGTGTGCAATTGCTGTTAATATCTTTTCTTTGCAGATTGTTGGTACTTGAGCAATAACTGTGGTGAATTTAGCTTCTTGAGTTCCCTATATTCACCAGAGTTAAATTCCTACCCTCCAATAACCCTGTGATAGTTCAGAGATGAATATGAGATCAGAAGTGTGTTCTCCATTGACATAATCTGTATACATCTACAGTTGGTCATTATTAAGCATTCTGAGTGACAATTACAAGATCCCTGGACTAACCAGCATATAGGAAACTTTCAACACTGCAACATTGATCTTCATTGAAATGCCAAGTTTGACAACTTTAACATGAAACTCGAAGCCAATGTCACTTGAGCCAACCGATACGCCGAATTTCAGCTCCACAGACCATCTGAATTATCATGGTACCAAACTTGGTATAACTGAACAAAACAAACTCCCAACTTCTACATAATGTTCTCCTTTTGTACGTCATACTCAAATGAAGAGAAATTACTGGAGGACTTCTATGCCCAGAATATATGAAGAAAATCAGTCCCCTCCATACAAGTCAAAAGAATTGAGCAGAACCTTCAACCAGGGAGAAGTTTGGCTTGTGCTCGCTGTATTCAACTATGGCTGTTGGTGGAAGCTTCCCAATGCAAATTTCATGCACTGTTGCAAAAAGTGGAAACAACTCTAGCCACCCACGGTAGCTTAAAACTTCATACACCTCTCTTGCCGTTGAAACACCCTTTAAGGAAAAGAAGATTGGGTAAGTAAGCCACTACCCAAAAAAAAAAAAAAGATATTTCGAAGCTTCAAAGGCCTTTTTTCAAGTGTTCTAAACGTAAACAATCACTCTTCTAAGTTCAAAGGAAGGATAAGTCGGTTGTTATTTGTTATGATTTGACAGGACATCTGATCCATGCCTGATAGAAGTAATTACCATTACAAATAGAATCTTTCAACATAGTGATTTAGTTTAATATCCACCTGTAATTTCTGGCCCTGTAGCATCTCTGCTTCAAGTTCATCAAAGGACCTTCAGGCATAGACAGGGAGGAAAAATATTAGTACTGATTTTACTGAATTTTATGCCTTCAATAGGAAAAAACTACCTTTTCCCGCCATTCTTTGCAAACGCCTCTGCAACTTTTCTGTTTCTTCCTCCCACTGCCATAGGTTGTGATTCTGAATTTCCATGTTATAATATAAACAAAAATAAAGAAAATTTAAATATTTCCTTACAGCATGTTGTGATGAGATCAGCCACACCACAGCTTTCAAAGAAGGTGCTGTCCTTAACTGATGAAAACAAAAGCTTGGACAAAGCTCTCATCTCCCTAAGACCAATTCTCATTATTGCAGCCTGTACATTACAGACAAACAGTGAGTATAGAAAAGGTAAAAAGAGCCTTCAAACCTGGTTGAAATTGTTTCTAAATACCTTAGTATTATTTCCCATTTCTAGGCCATCCACGAAACCTGTCCCATCCGAGGCCAATTACCCTAATCACTCATAACGATATCTCAAATAATAAGGTAAATAAGATTGTAATGGTACTGACCTGCTGCTAGGGCCACAACATTCTTCAAGGTACCACATAGTTCAACGCCCTCCACATCCTGGACCTAATCATTCGTAGAATACAAAAGGAATGAGAATGAGGTTTCATTGCGTATTTAGTGAACTATAGCACCCTTCAAAGAAACTTATCACAGTATTCATGCTAAATTTTATGCAATTAAAATATATCAATTGAAAACATTAAATATAATACTCACAGGTGTGACCATAAAATAAGAAGTATTAAACAACCGAACCCATTTCTCTGCAATCTCCTTATTCACTCTGTACCCAACCGTTGCCTCACTAAACTTTTCTACAGCAATCTGAAAATTCAGTTTTCAATGCTTTAAACACCCTGTAATGGGAGAACCGGAAACAAAAAACAGTTGTGAAATTAATAGCTAACCTCATTTGCAATGTTTGCCCCCATAAGCACACAACAATTGACTTTAAGCTGTTCAGATATGAGAGAGGATATCATGCATGGACCTTCCATCTTAACCTCCATTCCTTTGACGAGTGAAATAGCCTCCACACCTTGCTTTATTTTCCCAGCAAGCCTCTTGCATATCCCCTCCATGAACTGATGTGGGGTCACAAACACCAACATGTTTGCATCTCTAACTGTATAATTTGTGCATTAGACTATGATAGCCATGCGATCCATCTTGAAACCACAACAGGTAAATCTTCATCTAAGCAAGAAATTGAATACCTGCATTATCAAGATCAGGGTCTGCAATAACATTTCTACCAAGCTCTATTCCAGGGAGATACTTAACGTTTTCCTATTAAAGAAAGAAAGAATATTACAATGGGGAAATTCATTTCTCATGTAATTAAATTTGAAATGAGTTTAGTAGACTGTTACATTGGTTCTGTTGATGACGTCGGTTAGCTTCTCACCGCTTGGTAATGTCTCCTCAAATACCCACATCCTCACTTCATCTGAAATTTTATCAGAAAATGATATTTTCATTCGGTTGTCACCCAAATCTCCATCTTTTCCAAAGAAACAAGCAAAGTTGCATCTCTTCTTAATCACCTCTTCTAATGGGTTAAAGGGACAAGGCTGTGTGAGAATAAAACCCCACCAAACATGACTCATTACAAGTTTTACTCTGGCATTATCAATCCGCAACAGGACATAGCGACAGCTTTTTTTCAGCAGTCATCAAGCAATCATACAGATAGTAATCAAAATAAATTTGATAAAAAGCAAAACCAATTTACTTGCATGTCACAATACAAGGATCTAAAAACTAAGTGAACCTTGAGAAACATACAGAGCAGCGGATTGAAAGTAACAACCAACACATAAAGTTCCAAGACTTGGAATGCAGAAAAGAGTAAGATCAATTATCCCAATCCATGCTTTGTTTTTTCCGTGTTCACAACAGCCAAGCCCGTCAAATAATTTGTTAAAATTTTATTTCAATAACATGGCCGAACATTAAAGAAACATTGCATGCAATTAAGTCCCATGAAACATTCAATGTTCAAAACTCCAAATACTCTTTCCAAGAGGGCATCCAGGGAACACATTAATATCTAACAAGTACAATTTAAACTTCTAAATTATGATCAAGATATGAAAAACACACCATGAAAAGAAGCGAGCTTGAGGGTGTTAGAAGCAATGAGCTTGGCAGCCACACTACCCCAGTTGCCGCTACCCACAACAGTAACTCTAAATTTCTGTGAACCACCATCACCACCAGTTTCACCTTGGTTAGAGAAGCTGTTAGGTGGTGCAGTTCCTTGGGATTCCATGGCGACAGGAGGAGCCATGAAGAAACAAGAGAAAGAGAGAGAAAGAAAAGATAGAACAGGCGAGAGATGGCAACGAGGGACTATGGGAATGTGAGGCGTGTGTGACAATAAAGAAGAAGAAGAGGAAGACAGAATAGGACGATATATGGGCAACAGAAAACGCATCGGGACGAGAAAGCTCAGACACGTTTCGTGGCAAACTATGGGTTTTCGGTGTTTCTTAGTTGGCACCTCGGCGATTCACTCTATGTCCTTGGTCATGTCCTCTTTGCAAAAATGGTTTTTTGTTACAAGTGTCCTAACGTAGAAAGTGATTAGGAAGGGCCTTCCTTGGTCCATTTCTTTGGTGTGAGTTTTGCTCCAAGATTCAATCTTCAGACAACAATTACGAGAAACGCCGTATGGAATTACGAAATTATTTGATTTAGACAAATATCAAACGTTTGTGTTTTTGGCTTTTCCACTCCAGACTGAGGTCTTACATTGCATCAATGCCTTTGTTTCTGTTTTCGTTTGTCATCTTGTATTTGAGATTATCCATTTATTTAGTTTCCGTGTGTCACCTTATATCCGAGATCATCCATTTATTGGAAGCAGGTGTTAGAAATATTTATATGTGGACTAATATAATCACAACATTAATTTCATATGCTTAACCATAATGGTATGGTTAATTTGTTAATTACATTTGAGGCACATGGTAGTACCCTAATAACTATATATTGGCTCATTAAACTATAGTTCATATCATTCATTTAACAATAAGACAATTAGTCCGTTCTACCCCTTAGAGTAGAACATGTCATAATATATGACATAAGGTGAGATTGTTGAGTATGATACATACATAGTGTGTGAGTGGGTGAAAAAGGGCAAGGGCCTTCTACCATTAATGTCTCTTGCACAAGTTTTGTGTTTTTCTCTTTGATAGGTTTTGGTGAAGCATGGAGAGGGAGCAAGTCCAAATGCCAAATGTTGACGGTATGAGTTCATCATTTTGTTATGCTCTAAATAAAATGTGATCTTGGTTGTTGAATGTGGTAAATGACTGCATTTATTATAGCAATTGGTATCAGAGAACCAGGTCATTTGATTTTAGGGCTCGATTTTTTGGTTGTTTAAAAAGTTTTCGGTTGAAATCGTTTTTTGTCGAAACAACTTCGAAATGATGAGTTATTGGTTCAGAAAAGATTCTTGGCTATTGTTGTTGTGTTTCACCTCTGTTTTGGACAAAGAACCACAATTTTTGGATAAGTTTTTCGTGTTTTCTTCCATGGCCGAAATGGGTTTAATGCTTTCATTTTTTGGAGCACCTTTGGCTGAAATGGATATGGGAAATCCATAGAGCGTGAAAAATGGAAGAAAACGCCTTAAAAATCATCGGAAAAGGAGGTTGGAAGAGGGAGTTCCAACTGGGTCGGACTAGCGGGTCCGCAGGTCAACCCGTCGACCCAGCTGGAGGTCAGGGATGACGCATACGACGTCGTCTAGCGCCAGGGCGACCCACGCCCCCGACCCGACCCGACCTATAGTTTTGAATTTTATTATTTATTTATTTTTATTTTTAAAAAAAAATTCTGCACGCGCCCCTTTTTGTGTTTTGCGCCAAATTTTATTTCTAATTTTTCCCATATGTTTATGCATAAGATTAGTTAGTAATTTTATTTGATAATTTTAATTGTTTTAATCTTATTATGGCATAAACATTTTTTTTGTTAACAATAGTTAATGCTTATTTTTACCTGTCGTAGAATTGAGCATGTGAAACTATTCATGATGAGAAATTTTTAAATATTAACGTATATTTAAATTTTGTGTTTTTCCTCTAAAATAACGTTAAGATCCATACGGGTCATTAATTGTCCTGTCAATAATTACTGCTTAGTAGGATGCTTAATATGGTGAAGAAATTTTATTAAAATATTATGAACCGCATAATTTTTCTATCGTTTCAAAAGTATATTGATGATTTGGTTGTGATATTTTAATAAATTGTTCTTACCTGTGAATGAGTTCTATATTTATTTAAGGAACTCTAGCATGAATGTTATAGTTGATTTTGAGAAAAAGAGCACGAATTGCATGATTATGTTTTAACATGCATATCATAGTTATTGCTCTTGGTTCTCATTCAGCTTTGAGCAATCTGAGAGTCTCTGCTATCCTGAAGTTGAATGGAATGAACCACAAGCAGTGGGTTGAATCTCTTATAATGAATTTGACCATCATACGAATGGACTTGGCCTTAAGAATTGATCCACCACAGAAACTTGCTGATGATGCTACTGAGAAGGAAAGGAAATCTTATGAGGAGTGGGAGTACTCTAATCGATGCTGTTTGATGATTATGAGATATCATATGGATGAATCCATTCGTGATAGTATTCCTAAGGCCGACAATGCAAAGGATTTTCTTGATGCTATTAAGAAGAAGTACTTGAAGTTTTCAAAGAATAAGAAGAATGAGTACTTAAGCATTCTTTATCACACCATTTATGATGGTGCAAGCGATATTAGGGCCCACATCGACAAGCTCATGGGTTGCTACCATAAGCTTAAGGCTGTGGATATAGACCTTGGTGAGGACTACATAGTATGGTTTGTGATGGGGACTCTTCCCTCTCAATTTGATTCAATTAGATCTAGTTATAATGCTCAGAAAGAACAATGGACTGTTGAGGAGATGACTGCTATTCTTGCCAAGGAAGAGGATGATATGAAAAAGGGAACGGTAAGAAGCATCTCTATGATAACGGATTATGACAATCATCAAAAGAGAAAGTTCACTTCCAATAGCTTAGGTGATTAGAGCTTGCCAAGAAGAAAGGTGTCGGTGTTAAAGGAAGTGGACAGGCGAGTACATCTTCTATTAGTCAGAAGAACAAGCTCTTTAAAGGAAAGTGCAACTTTTGCAAGTTTTTGGGCACAAGAAAGCTAATTGTCGAAAACTCAAAGCTCATTTAGAGAAGAAAGGTAACTGCGTTGTGATGATTTGTTTAGAGTCAAATGTTATTGATGTTCCCTTAAATACTTGGTGGTTAGATACTGGAGCAACAATTCATGTTACGAATTCCTTGCAGAAACTGACAAGTCGAAGAAGGGCGACTAGATCTGAGCAGCATGTATACATGGGAGACGATACCAAAGTCAAAGTTGAACTTTTTGGGACAGTTGAACTGCAGTTAAATACA
>JAOTBA010000008.1:9206008-9220248 GCA_025629845.1 Erythroxylum squamatum | reverse complement strand
ATGACTCGTAAACTCTCAGCTTGTGAAAGAATGGGTGAGGTAGCCACAATCTGCACAAACAAAACTGGTACTCTCACTGTAAATGAGATGAAAGTTGCTGAGTTTTGGGTGGGAAGAGAGTCAGTTTTGTATGATGATGACGGTTCGATCGCAAGACAGGCACTTGAACTGCTTAATGAAGGTGCGATCGTCAATACTTCTTCTTTCGTAAGAGGGTTAATTTCAGAGTCAGATCCTGAGATTTGCAGTAGCCCTACTGAGAAACAAATAATTGCCTGGGCTGTGTCAGAAAATTGTACAAGGATTAGTGAAATAAAGAGAAATTGTGAGGTAATATGTGTCGAGGCCTTTGATTCTGAGAAGAAGAGAAGTGGGGTACTGATTAGGAAAAGAAAAGAGAAGGAAATTCACACTCATTGGAAAGGAGCTCCTGAGTTGATATTGGCTACGTGTTCACGCTTCTATGATAGGAATGGAGAAGATAAATTCATGACTGACGAAGACAGGAAGCAGCTTGAGGACATAATCACTGGCATGGCAAAGAGAGGCCTTCGATGCATCGCGTTTGCCCACAAAAGAGTTACAGAAGATAGCGGACAAGTCTGCTCTAATCTCCAAGAAAATGAACTCACCTTGTTGGGATTTCTAGGACTGGACAACCAATGTCGTGAAGGAGTTCCAGAAGCTGTAAAATTGTGCGAAGCCGCTGGGGTGAAGGTTATAATGGTCACTGGAGACCATGTGCATACGGCTATAGCCGTGGCCACACAGTGTGGGATTCTCAATCCTCAGGAAGACCAGTATGATGGAGTTGTAGTGGATGGAGCAAAATTCAGAAGCTACTCAGAAAGAGAGAGAATGGAGAAGATCAACGGAATCAAAGTTATAGCAAGATCGTCTCCAAATGATAAGCGTCTGCTGGTGAAGTGCATGAGGCAGAGATTTTCTCCAATGGCTGTGGTTGGCCATGGAATCCATGATGCTTCTGCTCTACATGAAGCTGATGTTGGGATTGCCAAGGGAATACATGGCAGTGAAGTGGCTAAGGAGAGCTCAGACATGATCATCCTAGACGACAACTTCCTTTCTGTGGTGAATGTTGTAAGGAGGGGAAGAAGTGTCTACAGCAACATTGGCAAGTTCATTCAATTTCAGCTCACAGTAAATGTGGCAGCCTTTGTCCTAAATTTCATTGCCGCAGTTTCTTCCGGTCAGGTGCCTCTGAATGCAATCCAGTTACTGTGGGTTAATGTGATTGTTGACACACTGGGAGCACTAGCCTTAGCTAGAGAACCACCTAGTGATGATCTTATGCTTTCAAGGCCTCCTGTGAACCAATCTGAGCTATTGATGGTCGGTACACTCATGTGGACCAACCTAGCTGCTGAGGTTTTGTACCAGGTGATTGCCCTATTGACATTACTGTTCAAGGGAACCTCAGTTTTTGGTTTGACTGAGAATGTTACCCACACCCTTGTGTTCAACACTTTCGTCCTTTGTCAAGTTTTCAATCTAGTTAACGTGAGGGTGATGGATAAGAAGAAGATATTTGAAGGATTAAAGAAGAGCAAGATGTTCCTGGTACTGTTTATGATCACAATTTTGGTTCAAGTTATTATGGTTGAAGTTATAAATAAAGTAGCAGGCACTGAGAAGTTGGATTGGAAGCAGTGGATTACTTGCATGAGCTTGGCAGCTGGGTCTTGGATCGTCGGTCTGGTTGTCAAGTGGACTCATGAGAAGACTACTTGATTTTAACTTTGATCGTTAGGTGGATATGCGACCCTTTCCCCTTGAGATGTATGACCTGTAAATATCCATCTAAACAAGTGTGAAAAGGATATAATAACGAGAATGAAAATTTTCCATTCTAGATTGAGTTCATGGAAAACTAAACTTATAAAACTTAATTTCCTAATGCAAAAATCTTTATTCGATAGTGTAGCATATTTTAAAACTTACGTTTACACTTGAAATGGTCCATTTACACTTGTCAATTATAATATCCTCCCCTGTATGCTTGTCCCAACTTCCATCATCAACCAATATAAAAAGAAGACTTGTTTCTAGCTTATATATATTAGCCGAACTTATATATTACAGGTATTATCTTCTTTTTCCTCTCGACTTTCTTCTTTTGCTTTTTATACTTTTTACATATTATTTACTTTTATGCATTCTTCTGATAATAGAACATTCAACTTTGATTAGATATTGAAGCCGTTTACTTATACATAATGGACTAACTTTGTCTTGTTTTAAGAATAATTAAAACCTTGACGGTGACTTAACAACCTTGTCGTTGCAATTGGTCCAATTAGAAGATCTTTAGGTTAGCGGTAGCCAGCCATTAGTGTCTCGTGGAGCATTTTTACGTGTTGCTTTTGAAATATCAAATCAAATGCTTCTTCTAATTAATAAAAAATTGTAATTTATCCAGCTTTAAATACAGACATTAAATATAATGTGTTCGTATTCTTTTAAATTTTATTTTATGATTAAATGAACGGACTTTGGTTTCTATACAAAGTAGCAATCTTATTAGAACTACTGCCAACTACAAGCAGCTTAAGCTCCCATGTTTTGAATGTTGTGTATATGCATTATGCAGTAAGCAAGCATAAATTAATTTAGAGTGACCAATTGAAGAGAAAGTGGAGCAGGATATGACTTGTTGAAATTGAGATCTTACCTAGTAAATTCTCAATTTTAGCGGAGGAACTGGGATATTTTAAATGCGAGGGTGGGTCATCTTATTGATTAACATAAATCAGAAACTATGTTTAACTAGCTCAACATTATCTTAAGACCCTTTCCAGTTATCATGCTCGTAGGCAACCACCATTGGCTTCATTTAGAGTCATTCTTCAAAGTTATGCTCTTCGGTCTGTTTGAAGACTAAGAATATGTTTGGTCAGAAGTTTTATAATATAATGTAATGAAATATAATATTATTCCATCATTTATGAGGAAGTTTTTATAATAGAATAGATTGAAATGAGATAGAAGTAGAGAGTTTCGTATTACATTTCATTCTATCCTAAACCATCTCATCTTCTCCGGCGACAACCATCTGTCGTCATCTCCTCTGCCACTTCCGAAGGTAAGCCGTGGGTTGATGAATTTTTTCATGTTTGTTTGGACTGATTTAATTGCATTTGTTTGTTTATTTGGGTTTGATTGTTCTTGTGTTAGTGTTTTGCATGTGAATAATGGGAAGATTTATACCATTTGTGTTTAGATAGGGTTGAAAAGTTTTTGCCCTGAAGGTGTTCGATGGAATGCTTAACATGTTTATCTTTAACATTCTCTAATGGGTTCATGTATATTTTTCTCTTGTGAATGACTAACTTCTGAATATCATATAGTTTTGAGATCTTGAATATTTTGTGTATGTAGATTTAGGGTTTGATTTACATTGGTAAGAATATCCTAACTCATTTAGCATATCAAATCATTCTTAAATCAAATCATTCACATTTCTTCTAAAATGTTACAGATATATTCCCTCTTTTACTTACCCAATGGTTCATTTTAGCTCATCCTCGTCTCCCCTCTGACCTGTGCTAGTCGACGCCTGTTGATCAGAAACTCTGACCACCCCTAACGGCAAGATCCTGACGGCTTGCATTGCATCGCTTCGGGTACTGCCACATGGAGGAGGAACTAAGATTTACTTCTCAACGCTACAATTAATCAGTGTATAACTGCCTACCTGGAAATCATTCTCTTCGAGCAGCTCTCGTCCCTGAGTCTGCTGAATAGCTGCCGAATTAGGGCATTTCCTTTGAAGACGTGAGAAAGGTGGAGTTGCTTTTTACCCTAGAAATTGAAGATACCCTCAACGACGTGAATTGGGGTCGTTTTCTTTTTGTTTTGTCTTTCACCTGTATTGCCCAAACGACGTTGCTTTATTTGCTGGTCTCCTTGTCATGCTCAAATGCTGACTTATAGCCTACTCTTCAATGTTCCTTTACATTCTTTATCAATGAAAATTTTTAATTTCTCAAAAAAAAAAAACATAGAGAGCCAATTTGAAAAGTGAAAATTTAGTGCTTTGTTCTTTCCTCCATGAACTTTCAGGAAACTTGAATCGCATACCAATAATTTGTTTGTATTACTTACTTACCAATAATTTGTTTGTATTACTTACTTACATACCAATTAATTGTCAACAACTCTACCATATGGTTGCTGGAATTAGGAATGAAAATGTCAGTTTGATTATTTGGATTTCTTTGACAGTGTAAGATTAATGAATTGGTCTCTTTAACTTAAATCCTGAGAAAGATTTTGCAAAAATATGAATTTAAATCATGAGAGTCTGAAACTTAGTTATGGAGCAAGTAAATGATTCAGATATAGATATTCTAAGCGGTAATTCTGGGCAGTTGCTAAAAATCTTCACACAGAATGATTCAAACGAGACGTATACCCTTTGTGAGTAACAGTATCACTCCACTTGGTACATACTCATATATTTATTATTACATCAGATCCATATGATTCAAAATTTTCTTCAGACCTTAAGTACGCTATTCTCTTCATTTTTCTTGTTTTTTGAATTAGTATCGTCATGATTGCTGTTTTCTTCAAGTTCGTAAGAAACAAGCGTGTGTAGGAAGATGCATGTGCATGCAGTTTGTCATTCCAAAGTTGACAGAAACCCCCCATGAAATGGAAACCCAACGTACAGTTTGGTTCTTTTAAGAATAAGGAACATTGTGTTTACGACGAATCTCCGAAAACTTAAATTTGGGTTTCAACTTCCAACATTTAGAATTTGCATTATAAAACACCGACAATAAAAGTTGGTTATCGGGGTTTTTGGAAACCTTCGAATTAAATTCATTAACAAATTGTTATGAGATTGAATTGAATTCAATTTACATTATTTGAAACAAATCCAGTAATATTATAATTGAATTCAATTACACTGTAATTCAATTACACTGTTTGGAACACAATCAAAATGAATTCAATTATTTCATATGACATTTTTACCCTTGACTAAAAAAAAATCTTATTAAATAATAAACATTCACTTAAATAGACAGGATGGGAAAATGAAAGGAGAAGCTAAATCGAACGATGGATATAAAAGAGAACGATGATCATAGACAAACAAACGAAAAAAGGAAAACCTGGATATGGTGGGAGGCGCTGATTCGTGAAGAAGGTGTTGTTGTTCCGTTTCTTGGTGCGAGGGGCTACTTGAGGTGAAGAGATATATGTTAGGGTTAGATGGGTATTATTGGAAGGATATTTTCAACCTTCAAAAGAAGAATTGAAGTCCCAATTCGTAATTCAATTCCAATACTTTTTCAAGTGAATTCAATTTATAAAGGATGATTGGGTTCAATTCATTTTCTATTTCCAAACACTTGAATTGAATTTAATGTTGCAAATGAATTCAATTTATACCATTTCAAACACCCTTAAATGAGTTGGTCTTTGTTCGATATAATTTAAAGTTTCAAGAAAGGTATGTTATTATCATTTATCATTATTAAGTTGAATATAATTTCTAATAATTTTTTAATAACTTAATTTTATTTTTTTACTAGGACTCTTAATAAAACAATTAGTTATGTAAATCTAATTTGTTTTGATCATATCGATCTTTTAGTGATTTAAGTTTACGAGGAATTGAGTTTGATAAATGATAATTTTAAAAAATTACTTAAAATAATACCCAAGATTTACTATACAGGTAAAGTATCGTACCAGAACAAGATTCGGTATCAATGCTCATACAATATTTGAAATGTCTTGAAAATTTCTCTTTTTCCAAAAATAATTTTAAAACTTATGTGGCAATACCCAATAAAGACTACCATTTAGCCGACTGGATAGCATTTTGCATGACATAGTTAAGATCGGTTGCGTCGATTTTGAACAAGGAGAACCTGCTTAACATTTGTAAATTGACTACCAATATTATTATTCTTTATTATATCATCATTATTATTAGTATTCTTTAATACACCCAAAAGGTCATTTGTTTTTCTTATCTATATAACTTGTCCATCTTGTTTACGAACACACACATATTCACGTCTGCAGTATCAAAAGCTTATTAAGTACAACTCATTTCTATTTGTTCATTTTGGACTCATCAAACACAGCTCCTTTATTCTATTTGTTCGTTTTTTCTTGTTCTCGGAGATAGTTTATACTCCGCCTTTTGGAGTGCACCGAAATTGATAGAAAATGCATTAATTTTGGAGTTAGATCTTGTTGTCCTACCGTGCCCTAGAAGAAGAATTTCTGACTTAAAGACAGTAATTTTCACGCTGCCTTGTATTTTAAATAAGTCGTTGTTGATTTAATTATTACTGTAATTTTCGATAACATCCGTGTCTACACCTGAAAGCTGAATATCTTGGAGGTAGACAAAAACTCATCAAGAACAAAGGTTCCAAACGTTAACCTTGCAAGTTTCGATTGGTACTTTACTTCTACGCATCTTTGCATCCCGAATGGCTTTGCAAATGCATTGAATCTCCATTCATCCACTCAACTATAATTGGGCTTTAGGTGACATGGTTAACCCATCCTTGTTGATTGGCCCAAAAAGTTAGCACCGACAAAATGGGAACATGCTATCCGGTACATGAAATTTGTTTATGCTTGTTCAACAACTTACAATGGTACAGTAATATTGTGCCACTGTCAGAAAAACTTACATGATGTTCCGGTGATTTGTTATTTGAAATTTAGATGCTTAAGTTGAGAAAGGGGGGCATTAATTCAGACATTGTGGAACATATGTGACTTTTAAACGGCGGTCCACCGACAACCCAACACACACATCCAATGCATGGGTAGCGAGTGGACGGGACCACAACCAAGAAGAGGTTCTCTCTGATCAATGATGTGTAGCATCATTTTCACTAAAGCCAAGTGGATACATCGTTCTATCAAAAAACACAAAACAAAAGGATTATAACATATTACTTTTAGTTTATTCATGTGGGGGAATATTGCGATTCTAGCGCAGGAGGGCGCAGCTTAGTGTGATCATGATTTTATTTTTAACTAAATATTGGAAAACCTGCGAGCAAATTCCACCGAAAGCGCATTTGGTCTAGTGGTATGATTCTCGCTTAGGGTGCGAGAGGTCCCGAGTTCAATTCTCGGAATGCCCCTTTGTTTTATTGTTCCCGACCGTAAGGGCCCTACCCCTACTCATTATTTTATGGACCCAAAAGATCTATCAATCAGCACAAGATTTGAACTGAATTCTTTTATTTTAAGATAGATATGGAAAAACTTTTCTTTACTGATTAAATGAATTCATTTTTGTGATTTGTTATTTGTAGAAAATTATGAGTATATAATAATTTCACCTAATAAAGATAAGAGAAGTCAACCCCTCAATTATATCATATATATTTAAATTTAGAAAAATCATATATATTATTTTAATAATTTAATATTGATCATAAGTTTACAAATTTAAATAACAAAAATAATCTTTTTGTAAAAATATAAAAAAAGAGTGTGTATATTATAATCATCCTCGTATCTCCGT
Organism: Erythroxylum squamatum; assembly: GCA_025629845.1. Lineage (NCBI taxonomy): Eukaryota > Viridiplantae > Streptophyta > Magnoliopsida > Malpighiales > Erythroxylaceae > Erythroxylum > Erythroxylum squamatum. Next base: position 9,212,711 of record JAOTBA010000008.1, on the reverse strand, counting down.
AAAGCAGGAAGCAGTATAATAACTTGTTGACTAGAATAAAATTTAAGAAGTTATTAATAACATTTTACCTTCAAAAGTACCAAAAAAAAAAGAAAAATAAGAGAAAATTGATTTGGTGAAAAGCGTAAATAAAAGGATATTATATAATAGGTTTTTAAAGTGAATTTTTGCCTGTAAAAAATTTATTACAAATTACAAAATTTCCGTTTTTTTGTTCTTCCAGCAATTTTGCTACGTTGGTTTAAATACTTCAAAAGAACAAAAAACTAACCTAATTTAAAAGCAACAATGACTAAAATAATATTAAAGGAATAAATTCAAAACGAGTGGCAAAGCGAAAGAAAATAATGTTATGGTGATAATTGCCTCTTTGAACACATCAGAAAAAGTGCATGAAAAAGCTATCGATAGGTTGGGACCGACTACGCACTTTCTGCTTTATTCTGGTGTTTTGTTGAGTAAAATACTGAAAGTATCAATCATTCTGACAAGAGTCTATCTAATCTAATGTCTGCATTTCCTTTCTTCAAGTTCCAACACACGGAAATTGTAAATGCCTCCCTCTGGTTCTTCTTCCTTTTTTCTGGAAAAATGATAATTTCTCCTTCCTTCCTTCGTTTCTAACCATTTCAATTTACCTTATACACATTAGAATTTTCAGCCTAGCAGTGCTTGAAGTGGTCATAAAAGCTTATGTCTATGATATTGACAAGGTTACTTAATGATGTTAGATACCCACCTGATTGATTGTGTTTATAGTTTTATGAAGCAACAAGTTAGTTGAGCAGCCAATAATCAATCACGGGACATTCGAACTGATTAAGGGTAAATTATCATAAATAAATTTATGATAGTGGAAATTCTCTGTCAATGCATTACCACTTTTTGTATTTGGCAAATAATAATAACATCCCTAACTCTATTTAAGTGCAGATACATTGTAAGCATGTGCTTACTAAAAAAGTTATCTTCTTAATGTTAGAACATGATTTCTTTTTAGTGTAATTGAATGATCACTTTCGTACATTATCACAAATAGTTATAGTTTAGAGGACTTGCTACAGCTGCCTGCATGTTGTATAATTCTTTTTTTTGGTTAAACCACCCGGTATCTGGCACCACATGAGCAACTGATTAGTCCGGATTTGAGCTGGGTAGGACCCTTTCGGGCAGCAAAGCTCTCCCTTACGAGTATTCAAAGCGACTTCATTCCCAAGACTCGAACTCGAGACTTTAGTTAAAAATAAAAGAGCCCCTTACCGCTTCACCACAGCCCTCATAAGTTGTTGTATAATTCTATAACAACAAAAGGAATGAGTTTCTTGGTCATATTTTCATCTTTTCATAGAAAGTATTAAGTATTGACCTAGAAAGAAAGAGTCATCCTGTCCAGCGATTAAAGCCTAAAGGCAGTATACCATAGGTTAGGAATCATAGGATAAGGAGAAACTATCAAACCCTATCTCGTGAACATCAAAGCCAAAAGGTCCACCAATTAAGCTTCCAACTCTACCTTGAACAAGCAAATCACACGTTTACACAGCACCAAGCCCTGTCATTCCCAACCCCATCAGGAAATCTAGATAACCACACAAAATCCTATATCCCCTCCAATCAGTTCCTTCCACGTGTAGATTATCCAATACATCAACATCATCGCCTTGTAAAGGTGGAAAGGAAAAGCACCCCATCTCCGTCGTGGGTCAAGTGATCAACATTAATTAAGTCTTCCCCACAAAAGCCTGCACTCTTCTTCTGCGCTCTAAAGAGACTGAAAATCTTAGTCCAGTAGAGAGAAATGTGCAACAAGAACAGCAGTCCTATGAGGCATAGGAAGACGGCCAAAACAAGAGTGCCTTCCAAACCTGCAAGAAGAACTAGAACCAAAACTAGAAAGCCAAAGTATCTTTCTCTCAAACTTGCACTATCTGCCAACAAAAAAACACAAACCCCACAAGAAAATGCCACTAATATGCTCCATAAACAGCAACTAAACCTATTCCCCCTCCACCCAGAACACCTTGTACATGACAGAGAGATGCAAGATGATCATGTAGCCGATCAAGTTGCTTTTCTGTTCGAAACATCCACCGACGATACCTCCACAACTCTTCAAGGCCTTTTGGACACCACTACCACTACCACCACCACCACCACCACAACAACAACAACAACCTCGGATGTGGGCAGTCCGCTGTCTCCTTCACTAACATACGTGTCTAAAGGACGCGATGACAGTGAAGACATGCGTGGTTTCAGATCGCTTTTGAGCGCTGCAATGAGGAGGAAGGAGAGAGATTCGAGTACTGAGAAGTGGGTGAGTTACTGCGAAGTGGTGAAGAAAGAGCAGGAAGAAGAGAGCAGTTGTTGTGGTGGCACTTGTGTTGCTGATGCATTGTCGATGGATATGCAATTTCATGGTGATCAAAAGGGTTTAGTAGGTTTGAAGCTTGATTATCAACAGATCTTGAACGCTTGGTCTGATAAAGGGTCACTTTACATTGAAGGAGATTCGCCACAAACTGTTCCAGACTTGCATGATACTTTCAATGTAAAGATCTATCCTTTTCTCACTCTCTGATCTTCTTCTACTTTAATTTTCTTTTTCTAGATCGAGAAGGGAGAGAGTAGATGATGAAAGACTTATAACACTAATATGGGTTTTAATTTGCTTTTAGGAGTGGCAATTGGAGAATTAAGAACTTGATCGTGTCATTATAATCTGCAGTCTGTACTGCACAGGCAATGATTAGAATCCGGTTAACACTTGAAGCTATTCTAATATCCAGAAAAAGAATGTATTGGTATTTGGTATTACCATTGGTGAAGCGCCTTTCCGATAACTTTTTTGCATTGTTGCGAAGATAGGGAGCAAGATTACCATGCAATAAAAACTCGTTTACTAGACTAAAATCCTCGATCTGGATCCGACAAACTACGTTTTTTATTCATTGTTTTGTTTTTATGTAAGGTTTTGAGGGGTTGTTGGAATTTTGCAAGTTTATGGTCCATGCACTTTTTGCCCTTTTGGGGACCTCTAGCAACTTTTAGCCTGCGCCGGTTCTGACCCTACCAAGTTGGTATAGAAATTAATATTCTATTTTCCTCTTTCAATTTGTTTGTTGTTAATCAATTCCCTTTGCCAGTATGATCGTTTGAGATAAATGATATATAAATGGATCAAACTACACTTAGCAAATTTTGTTATGCTTAATATAAGATGAACATTTTCTTGTGGGAATTGGTCTGAGACTATAGTCCCATTCCAGTTGTTAACCTGCGTCTGTAGAGGTTTTAGGAGCATGAGTGTTGGGTACAGGGTTTAATGAAGATGCTAGCTACCACTGTCCTATATATTCAATGAAACATGATCATAGCTGTGATGTTTTGTTATGGGCAGGCTTTGAATGCGGGCAAGGAATCTGTGGGGAATTTATGGAGAGTGCCAGAAATGGATAGCATGAGAACAATGGAGAAAGTTGGAACGAAAGAGGGCTGGAACTCGGGGCAAAGAGAGGCAAGTGTGTTGAGATACAAGGAGAAGAGGCAGAGTAGACTCTACTCCAAGAGAATTCGCTATGAAGTTCGAAAGCTCAATGCCGAGAAGCGCCCCCGAATGAAGGTACCTCTCAAACCTTGCCTCAATCTTATTTCCTTTCGTCCTGTTGCAAGTTATTAGTAGTAACCAATCTGTTGAGTTCCAGCATTCCGTTCTATAGTGTATTATATCTAACCTCGTACCTTAACAGACTATTAAAAGTTTGAATTTTGCCTCCTCTACACTTGGTCTTTTAGTTGTATCCAACATCTGTCTTGCACTCAGTCTCCTATTGTAGGCTCAAATTTTTTTGAATCTTATCTTTTGGCTGATGCTAATGAACAATTTGGCAGGGCCGGTTTGTGAAGAGGAGTGAAGAAGAGTAGGATTTTGGGTATTGAGTTGTTGCAAAGAAGAGCATCGTTTCTAGAGCTTGGTCTTGGATTAGTAATATTTTGCCTTGTATAATTTTGTTCTATTTCACTAGAGATCACATGGTAGTGGCACTGATGAAATACTAAGGCACGCATAAACAGCTTTAGACTCAGGACAAAGGACAAAATCTGTACAAATTAGCAGAAGCAAATCTGGTAAGAAATCCAAGGTTGGAATACTAAGTTTGACTCGACAATCATGTTCCAATTGATAAAATTGTTTTGGTAATTCATTTTAACTACAAAGTGAACAGAGAATAAAGCTAAGAAATTTAAGAGTAAAGTGAATTGTATTGATTCTTGTATGCATTGCTTTACAACCTGTATGTATTTATACATGGTTTGAGATAAGATGAATCAATTTGCATTTGATTCAGTCTAATCTAAATATTCAGATTATGCATGATTTAAACAAAAATGAAGATGATTAGATGATGATGATGCTTTTCTAAACTAGGATAATGTGGATTGTTTCTAATAGAATTAGAACAGAAAAATCAAGAAGATGGTTTGTTATCAGCCCCTGCAAGCTAATGTTCGAAAATGTGATGTAATAGCAAGAAGGCAGTAGAACCTAATGGTTTGGTGAGAATGTTAGCGAGTTGGCTAGAAGTCGATATATGAGATATGCACAGAGATTTCTTGTGAGAAGTCGATATATGAGATATGTACATAAATTTCTTTGAAACCGAATCACGAACAAAGTATATATCAATTTCAATATGTTTGGTATGAGCACGAGAGACATGATCTACAGCAAGAAAGGTAGTGCCAATATTGTCACAGTACAAAAGTGGTTGAATGTCGGAGAATCCAAGTTCAACAAATAGAGAATTAAGCCAACATAGTTCGGTGTTGAACCAAGAAGATCTTTGAGGATTCCTAAACCAATTCCGAGATTCTTAGAGTAGTGGCAGACATGTTTAAAGCAACTGAATTTATTATTTAGTCATGTTTTCATTATTTAGTTATATTTCATTATGTGATCATGTTTGCTTAGGAATTAGTCCATATAGGTAGAGTAGTTGTGGATCATTACTTATCATCTTTTATTGGCTGTATTTAAGACTCTTTCGTCTGTTGTTTTGGGAAATCAGTACAAAATTCAAAAAGTCATTGGTTGGTTTCTCACCAAGAGCAGAAACATACTTGTTTATTTAATTATTAGCAGATATAGCTTGGATTGGAACTTCATCAATTGGTATCAAAGTCATGTCTACGAATAAGGAACGAATTGAAAACCTCGAAGTTAGCATGAGCAATTTGCAAGACGGGATGAGTCGGATGGAGCAAGGCATTGCTGACAAACTCCACCTCATGGAGGAAGCAATTGCTAAGTTGATTGATGTGATGATTTCACAAAAGGAGGGGTCCAACAACAATTCTCAGGCCCTCCAACAACATAACCATCAAGGAACTAAGGGAAATTTAGAGGAGGAGCGTTAACTAATCCCCTCTAAAATGACTAAACTAGAGTTTCGGTTGTTTTCCGGAGATGATCTCACAGAGTGGTTGAGTCGAGCCGATCAATGCTTTGAGTATCGAGAGACGCCAGAAGTGCAAAAGGTCTTGTTAGCCTCCTTTCATCTCGAGGAAGAAGCGAATCAATGGTGATAATGGATTAGCAAGACCTATCATGATGAAGGGCGACAAGTGACCTGGGAAGATTTTCAAGCAGAGCTGTGGGCTCGTTTTGGACCGACGGAATGAGAAGATTTTGATGAGGTGTTGTCAAAAATTCGACAAATGGGATCGCTACGAGAGTACCGGCGTGAGTTCAAAAAATTAGGTAATAAGGTGCAAGGGTGGGCATAGAAAGCCTTAATAGGGACATTCATTGGTGGGCTTAAAATTGAAATTGCAGATGAGATTCGGTTGTTTAGGCCCAAGTCTTTGAAAGAGGCAATTAGCTTGGCTAAGATAAAGGATGAGCAACTGGCCCGACAGAGGAAAATGGCAAGACACCCTGCCAAGCCAAAACTTGAATTCTCTGCTCCTAAATTTAAACCGCCGACGACCATAAAATGAATGTCGTGGGAAGAGATGTAGAAGAGAAGGGCACAAGAGCTATGTTTCAACTGCGATGAACAATTACACCTAGCCATAAGTGCAAACAGGTGCAACTTTTGTTGCTTGAAAGTGATCCATTCGACAATGGAGAGGATGACGCAGTTAAGCAAGAAGAAGAGGGTGATCTCGAAATCTCTATCGGCCTACATCACAAACTATGCAGGTTGTAACTCGAATTAGGGATCATGATTTTATAGCTCTTGTTGACAATGGCTCGACACACAATTTGTCCGTAAAAAGGTGTAGTGTAGTGGGAGGTTTGACAACGTAACCATGGAAGTGCAAGGTACCTTTTTCCTTGACTCTGTATCCCCTACCATTGGTTGGCTTGGATATCGTATTGAGAGTTCACTAGCTCCAACAATTGGGTTATGTGTTGTGTGACTAGAAAAAAATGGAAATGACCTGTTGTAGACGCATTTATGGGGCAGCAGTATGTTAGGCGCAAGAATCGTGCTAATGGCGATAATCAGGTGTGAAGATCAAAGGAAGATTTCAGCAGAAACTTTTGCCTTGATTAATTTCTTTTATATTTCCTTAAATTAGTCCTATGAGTTGGCTGATTGAAGTTTTAAATATTTCCACAATTATGAATTGCTATCTGCTTGTAACCTCTATTTAAAGAGGAAACTCATTATCAATAAGACAAGCAATATTATCT
>JAOTBA010000008.1:9179325-9189931 GCA_025629845.1 Erythroxylum squamatum | reverse complement strand
CCATTCAGGTTCGTAGCCAAAACCTAAGAGCTTCAAGCTTCTTCTTTAATTCTCTGGCATTGCCAATTTGTTATGGCAGAGCACAGAAACTTATGTTGTCACTGGCCAACCACATTGTTTTCTCGTTCAACCACAGAAAGACAAAAGATGGAGGATAGCCAGGTCTTGTTTCCTAACAAAGAATGGCATGAATAAACCCAGTTCTGCTATTTTAGCAGTCCCTGTCGGTTTGTAGTCATGCAGGCTTGCTCTCCTTCAGACTGAGGTTGTTATTGTAAATTCAGGCCAATACGATGCCATTGGGACATGGTGGTCCTATATTTATTCTTATCTTAAATGAAAGAGTAAACAAACAGTTGTAAGAAGAAGATCCAAGAACGTTCAAGGCAATCCCTTTCTTGCTTTAAATACACATGCATCACCAACGAGTCTGCATACCCATTGATCACTTGCTCGTTACCCTAGCTTGCCAAACTCTTAGCTCAATCCTTCAAAAAGCTTAAATCTTTCTTAGTTAGCTAAAAATGTCACTCATTTCCCAGGTGTTTGGTGACGAGATTTTTGACCCTTTCTTGTCAATGATGAACAAGTGTCCAGTTCTTAACACCCCAACTGACTGGAAGGAGACCCCAGAGGAACATGTATTTATATCTGATCTGCCAGGCCTAAAGAAAGAGGAAGTGAAGGTTGAAGTTGATGATGGGAGAATTCTCCAAATAAGCGGAGAAAGGAACGTTGATGAGAAGGATGATAAAAATGACAAGTGGCACCGTGTTGAACGTTGGCGTGGCAAGTTCCTTAGGAGGTTCAGGCTACCGGAAAATGCCAAGGCTGATGAAGTGAAGGCCTCCATGGAAAATGGACTGCTTATTGTCACTGTTCCTAAACAGCAGGTCAAGAAACCAGAAAAGAAGGTTATAGTGATCGAGGCAAAATGAGAAATCAGGGTGTGAAAGCTGAGTTTCTAATAACATGGTTGGAGTGTTAAACGTTTGGTCTCTTAATTTGGTGTCTTATCTGTGTGCCTTCTTTTGATAGTTTATACATTTCATGTCGTTTGCAACCAATAAATGAAGTTTCCTGATATTTGATATGATTGAAGTTGAAAACATTTCCGTTTCCCAAAGATTCTTTGATCTGCAGTTGTGGTGTAACACACAAGCATAAACTTGACACTTTCGGCCTACGCTACTTTTCCAATCTGGATAGAACACGAGGCTCTGCGTCAAGAAAATAATGTTAAGAGCTCAGTTTGAGAGTGTGACCATAAGCAGCCAAGTCTACGCGTCCACTGAGGGCTTCTAATATTTCAAGCAACTTGTTTCTTGCAGTTTTATGCAGATGAATCAACACCAAGCTCAAATGTCATAAACATTAAAGCATTAAAAGACAACTCTTTCTTAGATCTTAAAATATCAGAAGAACAAACCAGAAAAGAAAAAGAAACAAAAAAAGAAAATCTGGTGCATCACAATTTGATGCACTAATTAAAATAGAATAATGACTGATTGAAAAACAAACATGTCGATGACTTCAGAAAGCCAGAATTTATTAGCACAACTTTGCATGATATCATTTGAGTGATTCCTTAAAATTCAATACAAATGATACAAAATCCCACTTGGGAACAAAAAGGATGTTCATGCCTGGAACTGGGACCATGTGTTGTTTCTTGGCAAGCAGCACGCGGCGTTGGAGAACATGATTATAGAGAAAGAGTTTAAGCTCTCATCAAGTTTAAATTATTAACCACTTGCACGCTTGGTTTTATTAATTGAAATTTTGTCTAGTCCTCTGGCACATCTCCTACTTCAAGCTTAAGCATTCTAAAGCAGACATCAAACAGAAATGCCAGCTCCAATACCTGAACTCACATGTATACTTTAACTAAACACTGAACATTGAAAATAGTGTCGGTGTGTAGTGTACGCATGGACTCAAAGAAAAGAGTAAGAGGAAAAAGAGAACCATTGATTCATAGAGCTTTACAGTGCACACGTATATATTAAACTAGTAAGAAGATGACAGGGACTGGCATCAGCTTGCACACATTAAATTTGTGAAGCCATGGTACAAATAATTCACCTGAAGTCGCTAATCTAATCAAGTGAGAAGGACCTTTTATCATATTTTGGCGATTCTTCTGTTGGTTAGTAGAACTTGGTCCAAAATAGAAGCATTTAATTAATATAGAAACATGTTTGATTAATAAGTGTTATACACTAATGGTGCGAATAGGTTGGCCTCTTGCCAGAGTATGCAGTTTCCTCTCCTTGATAGCTGGATCTTCTAACAAGAATACCTTGTCCTTGTCTCTAACTCCAACCATGTGCAAGTATTCAGTGTCTTCTCTCTCTTTTCCTTTGAACAATAGCCTCTGCTCTCTTGGCTCCAAGCTGGTTACCAGTGCCAAGACCATCTTTAATTCACCTGCAAACATCAAGAATTGAACTTTAATCAATCCTCACGAGAAGAAGCCATACATGGCTATCATGAACATATTCAATATATAGTTTGGATCAATTAGAGGGGAAAAGGTAACGTTTTTTCGTAGTTCTTGGTCAAGAGATGTTCAGAGCTGCTTCTGCTTCAGCGATGTTGAAGTCACTACTGAAACTTGAAGTTAAGGCTTAAGGCTTTTTCCTTTCTTGGTTTCTCTTGCCAGAAATTGCAACTATCAAAGAGGGGTTTAATTAGACAGGCAGGGGCTCAAGGAGGCTTACCAAACGTGGAAGTTGCTTCAATGGAGATATCATGCCACTGAGAGAGAGTTGAGACCTTGACAGTGATCAGCTGATCTCCACCACGACTATCTCCACTCTCTCGCTTCTGGACAAGCATGCCACCAGGCCGAAGCTCCCATTTGATCTCACTGCCAACATTATTGTTGCCTCCATTGCATGACCCTTTATCACTTCCTTTACTGCCTCCAAACTTGAAGCTGCCCCTACAAAACTTCTTTGACTTCAACTTGATCATCTTTTTTCCTCTCTTTGAACCACTTTCTTAGCTCTCAAATTCTCTCAAAGAACTCAGAGTACTATAGGAAAGCTAGACAAGGTCCTTGACGTTGGCTGGTTATATATAATATAAGAGAGCAAACAAACATGCATGAGTTGGTGAGTGAAGACAAAAGAAATGTGTAGGAATAGAAAATAATAGCTGCTTTTGGAGCAACAAGAAATGAAGGAATTTTGTATGCGGGAGAAAGCAAGAAGCAAATGAGATCATTACACATGGGGGTAGGATATGGGCATAGTATCTTGTGCTAAATTCATGGGGGCTAGGGCACATGGGGTTGGGTGATGACTGCTAACACGCTTGCTTGATTAACGGGCCAGATTCAGTCATATGATAATGTGGTCGGTTTTTTTTCTTCATTCTTCTTCTTCTTTTCTTTCATTTTAGGATTCATAGTAATCGGTTTGTTGTTAGTAGTTAAAGGTATTAAGGAGAAAGGACTTTAATAATGATGGCCTTTGTCTTCTTATAAACATGGTATGTTTTCATATGTATAATTCTCCAATTAGGTGATGGAAGAAGTCAATCAAAGAGTTTAATACAACTTAAATGTTAATTAATTCAAACAATGTTTATGACACAAGGATGTGTTTTTTAATTTTATGTAGTTAAGGCAGGAAGAATTCAATTTAATTAATAGTCCTTTGTCTATTCGTAAAGATGATATGCTTGATGACTCTCATAAATCCCGCCTATAATTTGGCTAGGGGAATAGCATATGGTCTACTGAAACAGTCTATTTTTCGTATAAGAATAAGGTTGTATATTATTGGACTTCTCAAATTTCGCATCTTAACAAGACTTCTTCTTATTGAGTATTATTGTTGTTGTTATTGTTTAATTTGGGGAAGAAAATAGTCAATTTACTAAAAAAAGATCTTTTTTTCCCTCCAAGTTTTTGTTATAATACTTGAGAAATAATAAAACATTTAAATTATCTAGGGCATGTTTGGAGACGCGATACAACAAAAGAAGAGCCATGTGACAATTATAGCAATCCATTCAATTCAATGGATTGTGGAATTTTGTTCACAATTCATACAATGAATTTAGGTTTTATTATTATTAAAATCTGTCTTTCTCAAAATGAAAGCCAACCCCAACAAAATCGGCAATAGTTCTATCTTTTTATTACTTCGACTTATCATATTTTTGTCATGCCCTTTTCACCGCGAAAAAGCCTTTTCTCCTCTTCTGTTTTCGTAGGAGCTACAACAAACTTATAATAATATTGACCTTCCCTTTTCCAGTTGTTATTTCTTATGAACTTTGTGGCTTATAGTGATAACGTGAAGTGCATATCCAAGCTCCTTTCTTAATACGTTTGCCTACTTCAAGTTGGAGTTGATTCTTCCCTTTAATTAAGGTTTGCAGCCGATATCTTAGAGCATTGAGTTGTGAATTGCATCTTTTTAATATTAATTAATAAATAGGATAGATGAAATTGTATAATTATTGAAAGACATAACATTTTGTAGCTTCCCTCTTCTTCTTTTTTAATTATGAAAATCTATGCAATTATATATATGCTTGAATTTTTTTTATAAGATCAGTTCTTTATTTATTATCGCTTTTATTCAATATTCTATTTTATCCTTCGACGGTGAATAAAAGGTTCATTGGCTATATTTTAAGTTATTGTGACAACTGATTTCTCTAATCTTATAAACAAAAACTTCAATCCGAGATAAAAGGCTTTAATTAGATAACAAAAGCATGGGATACATTACATGTATGTTCTAATAAACAAAGGTAAGTGTATTCACTTCCCAGCTTAATCATTGTCTTTTATCTTTTAGATGTTAATTAGTAGGTCTTAATTCTAAAGACGGCTCTTTTGGCTTTAATTTATAAAGGGTGGTTGGCTAAAGTCTAAGGGTATCAACCCATGTGTGAGAGACTTGAAACTCAAAAGAAAAAAAAAAAAAAAAGCCTCTCTTTGCTATCCACGTATGTCCCAAAAACATGCTATGGTTACCTCAATCAAAAGTAAACCCTTTAATCAAATGAATAATGTGATCACAAGCGCTTGTCCAATTTAATTACTTCTCGTTAGCCACCTATCTAGGATCAACCCTTTTTGACAATTGTAAAAGAAAACAAAGTGCAACCTCAAAGAGGAATCTTTTCTTTTGCCCCTAGCTTATAAAAAAATCTAAGATTTATAACATTTTATTTTTATTTTTGAAAATTATATTAATTTTTCCATGCAACCTAAATTAGAAGTGCGTAGATACAATTAAATAAGATACACTAGCCCCTAATTATCTAATATTAAGTTTTTCTTTCAAGTATATATATTATAAAATAATTTTGTTAACGAACATTAATTACCTATTTAATTTAAATTTAAAAATTCAGAGGCCCATTTTATCTTAGTTGGGAAGGTATTGATAACTTGAATTAGCTGTTTTCTGTCTACAAAGATGCTTGCAAGCCTCTGATAGTCATGGGAAAATTATTGTGAAGAAAGAAAGGTTTTAAGGGCATCCCAATGTTTGTAGGAGTAGCGGAGACATGATAGAGCATTTGGTAGTGGGAAGACATGACTACATGAGCGTTTGCACACTTCCTATGAGATGCACTAAGCCTGTAAGTGTATTTGGGATGGGTCACAATGTTTCATTGATAAATGTTCCTGATCGAGGTATGGGCAAAGACTTTTGTTTCAATTCTATTATTGTTGTCGTGAGTGATGTAGTACACTAACTATTGAGTTTGTGTATAGATTTATTTTAACCATCTTAAAGGTATTTTCAAACTTAAAAAGGATTGTTTCCAATTCTATTCATTTTGACAAGACATGGGAACTAAAACTCTTAATTTATAACAAATATCTTAAATACGTATTGCTTGTAAACACGAATACACCAAATATCATCTCTCATGCATAAATTAAGAAAATGATGACACTTTATGCTATAGCATGAGACGATTGAATATATATCAAATTACAGATGGAGCTGTTAATACCAAGTTGGTTGTCGTACGTTATAGATGGATCTGCTAACACCAAATTAAGAGTAATGCTAATAACTACCTAATCCCATGTTCCACTTGCTTAGATTATGAGTATTTAGTACATGATTCATACACACAAGCTTGCCATTAGATTTAGATATATTGTGATACTGCCCCTAAGAGGTCAGTCTGAGTTGAAACCAAAAGCTAAAATTGCTAGGTACAAGAGAAACTAAATAATATATATTTCCAACGAAAGGCCTTAGAAAGGTGAATTATTGAAGCAACCAAAGCACGAGACGACATCGATACTTCCACATATCCCACAAGATTTGCTGCTCAACAGAAGATACACCCACAGATTTTATGGATTTTTTTAATAACAACTCCTTGGAAACAGCACGAAATTATCAATCACTTCCCTCTTCTTGTGCTTATGCTGGCTCTAAATGAGCGAATCATTTGGTCTCATCTAAGCCTGCCAACGTATAGGTATGCCATTGTAGTAGTTTAGCTGACTCGATCATAAACAATAAGAAATAAGATAATTTATAACTTTCAGTCAAACGATATATATGTTAAATCTTTTCACCCAATAATTTCTACATAGATAGAAATCTAAAAAAATTGAGAAACTACTATGGACCAAGATGAAGAGAGATATAAACAGATCTACTTCAGAACTCAAGCTTGAGTTGTTCGTATTACATTTGACATTTCATCAATGGAACAATTGTGGATTCATTCAAGTGATTGGGCCTTTTGACTAGAGCCCATGGCTATATCTTTTCTTTTGTGAAAAAGAAATTTACAAGTTTGGACTTCATCAGCCACACAATCGGCTCTCCTACAACAAAAATCTAGCCCATGATTTGGCAGAAAGTTGTTTCTGCCTTTCAAATATAAAATACATTCCCCGTGTGTGTTTGTAATTTTGCCACTAGTTTCTGTCCGGCAGCTTTACTCGAGCCGAGTGGATATGGTCAGAAGTTTAAAACCGGGGGCCTAAAGGTACTTCCTTTACTTCTTCCCTTCTACAGAGATTGTGTGAACTCCCAGTACAATTTACAAATTTTCCTATTTGTGTGAACCTTATTGCACATGGTCGTTGCTATTAAGAAAAAAACTGACAGGAGTGCTCCAGAGCGTACTCTCTTATTCATCATCAACTAGTTTCTGCTTTTGGGGTTTTGTCTTCTTGAAGTCGTAAAAGAATGCAATCTTTAGGTGTCTCCCCATTTAAAAATTGCTTATTTGGGTTGCCCAAGTTGGACACTGAACTGGGTGGTGCTTGTTTTCCGACCATAAGGAGGAGGAAGAGTCGGGAAATTGTTAATGACACCAAAAGTTGTAGTCTTCTCATGCTTTATGGAAATTCTCGGGATGCAATGTTAGGGACTTGCCATAGGAGGTCTAAATTTACATATAAATTTGTTCTGTATTCTGAGCCAAAGAAAGGTTCTTTTTGTTCATCAGTGACTGCAACTTGGGCATTAGAGCCACAAGAAATTGGGAGTAACGCCAATATTGTAGACTCAAATTTTGATGATGTGTTGTCACGTAAGCGCGTGAATATTGATTCCAATTCTCATAGATTGTATTCTCTAGGAGATAGTGATAGTAATCGTAACACTGTAAGAAATGATGAAATAGGTTTTGAGAATGAAGAAGAAGTTGGGGAAGAGAAGGGTAAAAAGTTTGATGTTCGTGAGCTGGCCGGTAGTTTGTCCTCTGTTAAAACTGCTGATGATGTAGAAGAGGTCCTTAAGGAGAAGGGCGAATTACCTCCTCAAGTTTACTCTACCATTATCAGGGCCTTTGGATGGGACAAGAAAATTCAGGCTGCATTTGCTCTTGTTGAGTGGCTTAAAAGAAAAAAGAAAGAAACTGGCGGTGCTATTGGTCCTAATCTTTTTATATACAATGGTTTGTTGACTGCAGTGAAACAATCAGAACAGTATGATGAAACGGATAAAGTTCTAAATGATATGTATCAGGAGGGTCTTGCTCCCAATGTTGTGACTTACAACATTTTGATGGTTATTTATGTACAGCAAGGAAAACCTTCAAAGGCACTTGATATTCTTCTGGAGATGCGTGGGAAGGGGCTGACTCCATCCTCTGCATCATATTCCACTGCCTTGTTGGCCTATAGAAGAATGGAAGATGCGAATGGAGCTCTTAAGTTCTTTGTAGAAATAAAAGAAAAATATATGAACGGTGAGCTAAGAAAACACTCCACTGATGATTGGGACACAGAATTTCTTAAGCTTGAAGACTTCATAATTCGTATATGCTACCAAGTAATGAGGCGATGGCTTGTGAGGGATGGAAATATGAGCACTGAAGTTCTGAGACTTCTCGCTGATATGGATAAAGCTGGTCTTAAACCTGGTCAGGCAGATTATCAACGTCTTGTATGGGCTTGTACTTCTGAAAAGCATTACATTGTTGCAAAGGAACTGTACAACAGGATTAGAGAAGGGTCCTCTGATATAAATCTATCGGTCTGCAACCATGTGATATGGGTGATGGGAAAGGCTAAAAAGTGGTGGGCTGCTTTGGAGATTTATGAGGATTTGTTGGATAAGGGACCAAATCCAAATACCATGTCCTATGAATTGATCGTCTCTCACTTTAACATCTTACTTACGGCAGCTAGAAGGAGAGGCATTTGGAGATGGGGCATCAGATTGCTAAACAAGATGGAAGATAAAGGCCTTAAGCCGGCAAGTAAGCAATGGAATGCTGTTCTTGTTGCCTGTTCCAAAGCTTCAGAAACTTCTGCTGCTGTGCAGATATTTAGGAGAATGGTTGAACAGGGTGAAAAGCCTACAATCATCTCTTACGGTGCACTGCTTAGTGCCCTTGAAAAGGGAAAGCTATATGATGAAGCTATCAGGGTGTGGGACCATATGCTGAAGATTGGAGTCAAGCCCAACGCATATGCCTACACAATTATGGCTTCAGTTTTCACCGGACATGGTAAATTCAGGTTGGTTGATGCCATAATTCAGGAGATGGTTTCATCTGGTGTCGGGCCAACAGTTGTCACATATAATGCAATAATAAGTGGATGCGCAAGGAATGGTACGAGCAGTGCTGCATACGAATGGTTTCATAGAATGAAAGTCCAGAATGTCATGCCTAATGAGATTACATATGAGATGCTGATTGAAGCTCTATCAAAGGATGGTAAACCAAGAATTGCATATGAACTGTATTTGAGAGCTCAAAACGAGGGCCTTAGCCTATCTGCAAAGGCTTATGATGCTGTCGTACACTCCTCTCAAGCATATGGAGCCACTATTGACACAAGTTTGTTGGGACCTCGTCCAGAAGACAAAAAGAAGAGGGTCCAAATCAGGAAAAATTTAGCAGAATTCTGTAACGTGGCTGATGTTCCAAGGAGAAGTAAACCGTTTGACAGAAAGGAAATTTATACTACGCCGTTAAAGAAACACCAATGACTTTCTTATTTTTGTTAATTTGGGCGAGCAAGTATTATACTGATGCAAAGTTTTTATGGCATTTTTTTCATCTGAAGTACTCAAAACTATACCGTGTTGAGGCCTTGATTTTGAAGGATTACGATCGGCCTTGTTGATATATACCCGTAAGGCTCGGTGGCAATTCCAAAGGCATACCCTTCTAATTTTGATTGGCATAGTTGAAGACCTTCAAGTTTAATATGGTTAAAGAACTTGGCTAATTGTGCAATACCAACTTCAGAAAATAATGTGCAGGCTGATAAATAAACTGATGGCATTAGTTGTTGGGAAATCAGGATGTGTCTAATCTTCACTGCAACTGATTAATTTCGAAACTTTTTTTTATTTTGATTTTTCAAAAATTAAGATTACTTTTTGTTTTTTGATGCAAGTGAAACTAAGAAAAAACAACAACAACAAAGCAAGAGCAAGGCAGCTAATGACGTTCAAAAAGAAAGCCAAACACATCAGCTAACAAAGCACACCCAACCTTAGGAGGAGTTGCCAAGAAATGAAACGAGATAAAAGATTTGCTTCCCAATTTCGCAAGCCCCGTCGGCTACTTGATTTTCTTCACGCAAACAGTGGGTTATCTTAACATTCCAATCCGAGTGTTGCATTGCTGAAATATTACCCAACAAGTTAACATGAGGATGAACTAAAAAATGCCCATCTCTAACTAAACGTATAGCTTCTTAAGATTACTTTAATTCTATAAAATAATTAACATATAAATCATAATAAAGCATAAATTTTAATTCGTATCTTATTTTGAAGCTTGATTATTATTTTGTTGTATTCCTTAAATCGTTTTTGAAATTGATTTATCTTAACCACCATAGCAATGCAAGTGTCTGATCTCTAATAGTGTCCACAGAACAGGTTAAGAGAATTTTGCAACTCTGACAAAGAGGGTTAAGCAAGAAGTACTAATTCCATTAGAACTTAAGCCTATTTATTGAAGTGAATCACACATTAATACAATGATAATCAAACACACAAGAAGGGGGGGTTGAATTGTGTATTCTTTTTCGTTAAACCCTTCTTTAAAAAAACTTGTTCAGTTCAGAATTAATATCACTTTTGTTTGTAAGCGTTTCTCTAAAAACTTGCGTAAGTGAAATATCAAAAAA
>JAOTBA010000008.1:9136998-9152407 GCA_025629845.1 Erythroxylum squamatum | reverse complement strand
TTTCTTTATTTATACAAAACTTTGTACAAAATGCGCTAAAGGAGATTGCCTTTAGGGCACTACTCTAACATAATGGTACTCCATGCAATCTCACTATATATAGTTACAAGCCTATCCAATGAATAATCAGGACGAACAAGCAGAAAATGAGTAGACTTGGTGAATTTATCCACAACCACCCATACAACATCATGCTTCCTTTGAGTGAGAGGAAACCCTGTGACAAAATCTATGGTAATGTTATCCCATTTCCATTGAGGAATCAAAATAGGATGTAACAAACCAGATAGAACCTAGTGCTCAGCTTTAACCTACTGACATGTCAAACATTCGGATGTATAATCCACAACATCACGATTCATACCTGACCACTAGTATTGTTACTTCAGATCTTGATACATTTTATTTCCACTTGGATGCATTGTAAAAACAATATTATGTGCTTCAAACAATAGTTTTCCCTTCAAGTCATCACTAGCTAGAACACACAACCGATCTTTGTAATACAAATCACCATCTCCTTTCACAAAAAAGTCAGATTGTTTACCTTCCTAAGTTTCCAAAACAAGTTATTGCAACTTATCATCAACTTTCTGAGCATCACAGATTTCTTATTTCAAGGTAAGCCTAGCTTTTAACTAAACTATGAAATCCCCATCCAATGTAAGTCCCCATTCACCCTGCTACACCGACAATGCCGAAATAGTTTTTCGACTTAAGGCATCTGCCACGACATTAGCCTTACCTGGATGGTAATTGATACAAAGGTCACCTTGGAGACTCGAACTTTCACTTGAAATTTCACACCCTTTGCACGACAATCTCACTTAGATCCGTTAAAGTAAGACTTAGCCTTTCCCAACCTTCGAAGTGTTTACCTCGCACACACTCGAAGAAACAATGCGGAAGCAACAAAAATATAGGCAACAAGGAAACACACAGAGATACGGTCAAAAGACCAACTTTATATTACTTTCCCTCAAAAAAATACAAAGAATGCTCTCTCTGATCAAGTGAGAAGAGCATAGCTCGAATGAGCTATATATAGGCATCTTAGCTTAGAGTCACAGATTCTCACTAAATCTGAACTACTTAAGATAACGTCTATATCTATCAAATAAGATCTCACGAACCAATTGGATGACACCCCCATCCAAATAGGACTCTAACTGATAAGATAGAATCTAACAGGATAACATAAAGATAGAGTTTACAATTATCTAGAACACTATCTAGAACACTAACATCCTTATCCGCGAAGATCTCCACTATCTTCAGATGTTGAGTTTCACTGCAACTCTAACTCCCAGTCATCGCCACATCATCCAAGATCTCCTCGCAATCTCTATCCGCTGATGATGCAGTGTGATCTCGCCGAAGCCCACTAGCACACTGGTCTGATCCAACGCTTCCCACAACAAGTCCGTTTGTCATGGTCCATCCATCCGAGCGTGGCTAAGTCCTTTGTCCATCAAGTCCTAGCCTGGGTCGAGTCAATCTCCACAAGGTTCGAGACTCTACCAAAATTCGTACCAAGTCTGATCTCACTCGCCCATCAATGCCTTAGTGTTTTCGCATGCCTCCCTCATGCGTGCAATCTTGTCGCTACAAGTCATAAACCGAGTTAGCATAAAACCTCGCAGGTTCACATACCTTCGACCTGCCTCGCCGAAGTCAAAGTGCTTAAGCGCCTCGTCGCGCTCGTATGCCTTCGCGCATCCTCGCGGGGTCTCACATGCCTTTGCGCCTTCTCGTGCACTCTCGGGTCTCGCATGACTTAGTTTGCCAACTCCGCGCGGCCTCGCATCCGAATCTCACGTCTCGTCGAAGATTTCCGCCAATGCGCGCCTACGCGTGTCGAATCTCGCCTACTCTCAAGACTTTGCCTTGTTTTCTCGTCAACACACCTTCCTCGTGCCAACGTACGTGTCAAGCATTGGCTAAGGCTCGCCAACATTCGCACGATCCCGCATTCTGAACTTAGGGGTCTAACACTAGACTTGTAAATCAAGACGGAGCGACGAGCGTATTTCGTAAATTGCAATGCTCCAAGATCGGATTTAGTGGTTGACCCATGAGTACAATAGAGGTTTAACTATTTTTTAGAATAAATAAAGTGAAAAGGGATATTTAAACAATAAATTTAAGA
The DNA here is from genome assembly GCA_025629845.1 of Erythroxylum squamatum. NCBI lineage: Eukaryota > Viridiplantae > Streptophyta > Magnoliopsida > Malpighiales > Erythroxylaceae > Erythroxylum > Erythroxylum squamatum. The sequence continues at coordinate 9,150,258 of JAOTBA010000008.1, read as the reverse complement.
GTGAATTTAGTTGAACAAAATGTAATTTAATAGTTTTTTTAATTCAATCAAAGTTTTTAAAGTTAAATTTCAAACTAAGCCCATTTATATTATGAAAATTTTAAATCAAGGTTTTTTTTAATATGAACCATTTAATTTGACTAAATTTCTAAACAAAGAGTAAATTGTTATATTATTATAAAAAAAGAACTATTAAGAAAATGAACACAGATTAAAATACGTTTGATAGGTCCCAGGTTTGATTCCATGCTAGCCCTTCTTATAAGAACTTGGAGTAGCCGGGGTTTTACCTGTAGGTGGAGAATTAGTTAAGCTCTCAATGATGAGGTGCGCCCGCTTGGCCCGCCTGCGGGGTAGTGCGTCAGTTGAGCCCTCGGAGTAGTGTGCCCGCTTGGCCCACCTACGAGATTTCTTCGAATTAAAAAAAAAAATACAAGTCTCATTCAATAATTTTATAAATTTAAACTAAGAGAATAGAAGGAAAGAAAGAAAGTACTTTCTTTAAATTCTATAAATTTAACGTGAAAATATTATTTTCTTTTTTTAAAGGTATGAATAAGTGAAATGATTGAGGTAACTATAAACTGACCAGAGCAATATATGACCATTGAATGAAAAGTTATCTCTGCATACCTTTATCAAAAAAATATTGCATCCAAAAGAATGAGTTAGGATTAGATTGAAAAAAAATAATGAACCTTTAAACCCAAATCAAAATGGAGCCTTACTTGAAAGCAGTGACGGAGCCAGGAATTTAAAATAAGAGGGCCCAAATATTTAAGATTTTAAATCTTGGGGGGCTCAGTGTACTTAATAACTCTATCCTTGTATATATATATATATTAATTAAAAATCAAAATATTTAATTTTTATAAATTTTGGAGGGCCCAGTGCACCACCGGCCCCAGCTAGCTTCGTCTATGTTCGAAAGAATTAACAAAAGAAATTAGATTTGAATGAGACTTTAGGCTTACTATCCAATCATAAGGTGTCACATGGTACCTAATAAATAAGTAGACGCCCCGTGTATATAGTTGATAAATGACAAGCCTATTGTTAACCTCTCAATACAATTTATGACTATTTTGTTAGTTGTCGGCTAGTTTTAGCCAAAGATTACCATGTTAAATGAAATAAGACAACTGTATTAGGTCGTATCAAGCATGCTCGATTTTCAATTATGACAAACTAATATTGTGTTATTCAACTTGGCTATGATAAGATGATTATAAACATGTTTGGATAGACCAAATACTAAAACATGCTTAAGAAACGAGTCATGTGCTGATGGACTAAACCATATGATGTGAGCACAATAGGTCCATTACATGTAGGTTTAGGGCAATCACAAAAAACTAAAATTAGAGAAGATTTAGAGATAAAACACCTATTTTTGGTTGAACATGATCTCCAATATGGGTGTAGTACAGACTGTGTCTATATGTAGAACTTATAGACAAATCCACAGTTTACACCTATAGAAGTTTTGCAAAGCGTATCCAATTTCTTGAAGATACAGAAGGATCTACGACTACTAAACACAAGTATGGATATAGACCGTGCCCTATTGATGTTGACGTTTTCATAGTCGACACAAGCTAGTCCACGGTCATAACCCAGTTTTTGCATAATCAAAACCCTTAATTTTGTTTAAGCTTGGAAACCATCGTCTTTATGTTTAGCATTTAAGACCTGCTTCTTTTTAGTTACAAAAAGAAAAGTTTTGAGATATTTGTTTATTGAGAGACGTTCAAAGTTCTTTCCATTGTTCTTCACTAAACTTCAAACTTATAAAACAAACTTTTCTTTATGGTGATTTAAAAAAAAACTTTTCTTTATGGTGTTCAAGTACTTTGTAAATTTGGTTCTTTATTCTTCATAATCAACGGATTAATTCTTTTATACCTCTATTTTAGCTTTCTTGAGTTTGATTCAAACTTTTTCATATATTATGTAAGGCATATTCCTAGGTGAGTTCGCATTAATTGTTATCAAAGTTTAACTCTAAATAAGATATAGTTATCTTTTTAATTTTTTTTTCATATCGTTAGCCTTTAATATTTATTTTTATACTGGTCAAATTATATTTGTTCCTTTATTAGTCAAAAAATCGTGTCTTATGATTCATTTTCATTTATTATATCATATTCTTATTTTTGAAATTTAATAAAAAAATCACATCCCTTCATCTTCTTATTTTTAGGGTTTACCTATCTCTGCTGTAAAGTTTCTTCTTTGTTAATTCCTTTATTTCATATCATTCGTAACAAATGTTCATGTAGTTGTGAAAAGAAAATAAAAAAGGAAAAAAGTGGTGTAGGAACGATTACCTAAATGAATCATTCCTAATTACATTTTAGAATTCTTACTAGCTTTTCTTATTTTAGTTGGTTTTTGTATTTCTTGCTTAACTCGTAATTTATTTTCTAATCTTAACGAATAGTTTTTAAATTTTGGATTTTATAAGGTTAACTTCTTATTTGAGTTTGTTTATTTCTTTAAAAGCTTGTAAAAGAGTGAAATAAGAGTAATTTTAATTTGTGAGTATAAAAGTGAGGAAATGCATGAAAAACCTTTCTTTACTAACTTTTCTTGTACCTTTCAAATATGCCTACTAAACGTGTTTCATCATTGAAGGAGGAGAAAGACAAATCTTATTTTATGCAAACCATCCAATAACACTTTTAGAGGATGAATATGATATTTGGTGAGACTAGAGATTGATTGGAGTTGTAAGATGCTTCCTTAGCCAATTTGAAAGGGGATAATCACCATAAGTTTCTAATGCACATTGGTAACAAAAATAATTTCTCTAAGATGATTTTGACAATGAACTAGCATTTGAGGCTAAAGGAGATAAATTTAGACTTCAAAGAGGAGATAGATGATTGGAAGCAAAGTAGGGAATACATAGTTTAAGAAGGTGTGGATGAAATCTTGACAACATCAAGATAACTATACTTTCCTTAAAGTTAGAAATGAACTTGAAGCTTATCCGAAATAGCAGACAAAGATATAGTTGATCTTTGATTGTTATAGTTGCTCTAAAGAGAAGAAAATAAAGTTGACAACAATAAATTTTATTTATTATACTATAATTTAGTACAATCATATGGTTACTAATAAGAGAGAGTGACCTATTTTTTGCTTTGAATGATTTGAAGGCTCTTATGGGGAATAGATTTATGCTAAGCCATTATTACAAGGGTTTGTATTGGATATTGAAAAATCTATCATAAAAAGATAGAAGTGGTAATAATTTGAGTCAATATGGAAGAGGGCAGATAAATGGCTATGGCAAGGTTCATGAATGGGTTAAATAGAGATATAGCCAATGTAGTGGAGTTATAATACTATATGAAGTTAAGAAATATGGTGCAAAAAGGTGGAGAGACAATTAAAGCACAAAGGAATATCAAAGTACGACACTATGCTAACAATTCTTAGAGGCTCAATTAGAAAAATGATGATAGAGGTTTCCATTGAAGCAAAAACTAAGAAACTTAAAGCTAAAGATGATATTTACAATCATAGCACATGTAAAGTTAATCTTCAACTATTTCGAAATAAAGACGTTAAATATTTTTGGTATTTAGGAATAATGTAAATTAAATCTCATTACCCAAATAAGATGATTATGATATAAAGGATGATAGAGAAGTAACGAGTGCAAGTGATTTGGAGGAAAAGGTATCGATACCACCACTTAAAAAGTCTAATGGTGAGGGTGTTGGCTACGTTGTTGAGGGTGAGATGCTTATTACTAGGAATTAATTTTTAAAATCAAGGAAGATAAACTAGAGCTATATAGAGAAAATATAGTATAGAATAAATGTCATATTCATGACAAATATGTAGTATGATCATTAATGGAGGGAGTTGCAATAATGTAACTAACACTACATTAGATGAATTAAGTTTGTCTATCGTGTAGCATCCAAAGCTATACTAACTTTAATGGCTAAATGAATATCACTAAACAAATGTTAGTTTCTTTCTTGATTAGTGGACATCATGAAAATGCCTTTTTTGATGTGGTGTATCTGCATGTTGGCCATATCCTCGTAGGGAGACCTTGACAATTTAATGCAAGATCCATAAAGGATGAGTTTATAAATATATATTCTTTTTTATGAATAATAAACTCATTCCTCTTATACCTTTATAACATAAACATGTTTACAAAGATCAATGACGATTGCAAAGAGAGATTGAAGAGAATAAGAGTGAAAGTAGGGAAAAAGGTAAGAATATAAGGAGTGTTCTTTATACTAATCAACATATGTTTGCACCACTGTACAAAAGGACTTATTTTATTTTTGATTTAGGTAAAGATTCAAGGAATAATCATTTGAAAATTAGAGTATAATATGAGTATGATTAGCCCAAAGTGAGGTTCCATTATATATAGGTCTGAGGCAATCATAAGAGCTAAGTCAGAGAAAATTTAGAGGTAAAACACTTTATCTTTAGCCGAACTTAATGTCTAACATGGACATAACCCAAACTATTTCAATCTATAGAAGTTATAAACAAATTCATAGTTTACACTTATGGACATATTTTATACCATGCCTATATTCTTAGAAATAAAAAGGATCCATGGTCAATAAACATAGGCGTTGAAATAGATTGTGCCATTTTGGTGTCAAAGTTTCTATCATCAACATAGGTTTGCTTATGACCATGGCTCAAACCAAGCCTAATTAAAATTTTAGTTTAATTTAAGTTTGGAAGCCCTATTTTATAACTTTAGTATTTAAGGCATATTATTTTTTGTTAGAAAAATTTAGAGATATTTATTTATTGAGTGCATTTAAAGGTTCTTTCCTTCGTTTTATATTAAACTTCTAATTCAACATATAAATATTTCTTTGTGACATTCAAATAATTTATGAATTTTAATTCTTAATTCTTTATAATTAACATGTCAATTATTTTATACATTTTTTTAAATTTCTTGGGATTAATCCAAACTTGTTTGTTAGTTCTCTAGGGTGTATTCTTAAGTAAATAAATTTGCATCACTGTAGATGTGTATCAATTAAATTATGCATAAATAGCTCAAAACTTGACTAACCATCATGTTTAGAAGGAGATCATAGGTAATATGGTAAAGTCAGTGGCTTAAAGTAAGGAGAAAATAGGAGGACATGAAAAAGCTAGTTTTTCTCTTATCAACATATGAGAAAAAATGAAGAAGGAATTAAAAGATCAATCCTATCCAGAAACCACTTTTTATTTTACCATATATACCTTACATTAGTTAAAGCAAGATGGGTCAACGAGGGAATATGTAAAGCAATTCAGTTTATTAATATTGTATATTGAGAACATATCTAATAAGGAAAACTCTTCGATTTTACGTTTGGGTTACAATCATAAGCACAAATGATAATGGAAGGTGAAGAAGAGAATAACCATTTAAAAGTTGATATATATTTGGTTGTGTTGCTTAATATAATATGTATCAAAGCTAGTCCATTTGAACGATTAATGCATATAAGGTTATTAGTCAATGGCAAGGAATTAACAGTTATACTTGATGTTATTACCACTCATTCCTTTGTAAAAAAATGAATGGTATTAAAGTTAGCGTTGAAGTTAATCAAAATCATAACAAAGATGAAAACTTCCATGAGAATAGCTCAAGTAGGGATAGGAACTTTCTATAATGTTCCCATAAGTGTGGGAAATTAGCATAGAAAATGCACTTGATCTTATTCTTGACATTTTCCTTTTTAAGATAATGAATGAGGTGCTTTCTATTAAAAGCATGATAATAATGTATGATCATAATTCTTGTTTTTATTAATTGTTGTACTTTTGAAGGAGGAACGACAGATAAAACAACAAAAGTGACACATGTTTCAGCTATAAGCATCTAAAAGGTCTTAAAAAAGAAATAGAAACTTACCTTTAGCCATGTGAGAGATAGTCCAAAACTATATTGTGGAAATTTTTATTATGAAAGTATTGAGAGAATTCAATAATGTGATACCTAAAAAGTACCAAAAACTCTTCTCCCTTGTCAAGAAATCAATCATAAGATTTGACTCATTCTAGGTGTGATTTCTTATATCTATGCCCTTATCAAATGTCTCCATTAAAGTTTGAAAAGTTGAGAAAACAACTTGGTGAAATATAGGTGCGGTTCATCCAACCATTTAAAATTCATAATTATGCCCCTCTTCTTTTTCAAAAGAATCAATACAAGCATTGTGATACGTGATACTATCTAATCGTATATAAATTAACAATAAAAAAATATCATATACTTTTAGTTCAAGACTTAGGTGGTTATGTTATCAAAGGGTTATATAGTTTACAAAGGTAGACTTGAGATTGGGTATTGAGAAGTGTAATTAAGAAACATAAGTAGAAAACAACATGTGTGACTTGGTTTTTACCATGAGTTTTTTGATATGCCATTTAATTTGGAAAATGCTCCCCTTACTTTTTTAACTCAGTAAATGAATATTATGTGACTTCTTAGATAACTTTCTTATGGTATACATGGTAAAACATACGTAACACTTAAGACAAGTGTTTGAATAGTTATAACAATATCATCTTTTCATAATGGAAAAAAGAGATAGCCTAACTCGAGATCAAATTTTCATGGAACTTGGTAAGGGACAATTGTAGATAGATCTAAAAAAGGTTGAAGCTATTATAGATTGGTAAGTTCATATAATGGTGCTTAAACTTCATAGCTTTATTGGTTCTTCGACCTTTGATTGATTTATTAAAGAAGAATCAAACGTGGTGTTGGTCATAATTATGCTAAGAAGCTTTTAAGAAATTGAAGGTTTTCATTTTAACCGAAATTTTATTAAGATTTTCAGACTATGGTATCCCATTTGAGGTACATATTGATACTTATGATATATTTATTAGTAGTATTTTAGTATAATAAGGCCATCCTATAGTATTCAAGATTCAAAAAATAATAATGTCAAGTAGCAATACTCTATATGTGAGTAAGAGATATTGACAATATTGTATTTCGTTGATGCTTAGTAAGTATAACTACTGGCAATTAGGTTCATGGTTCGTACAAATAATGTTACTAACACTTTTTTAAGAACTCAAAAGAAGTTGTCCATAAAGCAAGCTTATTAGTAAGAATATTTTACTAAATACGAATTTATGTCAGAATATAAGTTTGGAAGGCCAAAAAAGGTGACTATTATTTTAAAAAGAAAGGTAAGTATTTTTTATTTTGTATGACATCACCTGAGTTAAGTCAGATTTGTTAGAGCAAATCAGAGCATTGACACTCTTAGGCAAACCTTATAACAAGACAATTCAATAACTGAAAAATGATGTTTTATAGATATTTTGGTTCGGTAATAATGGGTTATTGATGAGTAGCCACCTGTATTTGTCAAATTTTAGTGCCTTATAAAAACAAATTTTGAAGGAGATACATGACTCATAGTGGGCTTATCACTTAAGAGTTCAATAGATGTTACAACTCCTTCATCATTCCTATTATTGATCGAAGATAAAAGAATACATAAAGATATATGTCAAAACTTACCTTGTTTTTAATTGTATAAACCTGAGAGGAGGAAAGAAGTAGGATTCTTAAAACCCTTGCATATTCTTAAATGAAAGTAGATGTTGGTCACAGTAGACTTTAATTAGAAAATTTTCAAAATCTAACAATATTGGCTTCAGTTATGGTAATGGTCCATCGATTTTTCTTATTAAGTAGTCTTTATGCCTATACCATTTTTTATACCTCTTAATTGCTGCAACATAATTATTTTACAAAATTTTTGTAAATCACTTCAAAGTTTCAACATATATAGTTAAATGATTGAGATGTCTAATTTACTACCCAATTTTAGACATCTCTTTGCAACATGACGGATGCGATCACAAGTTTTCCACTACAAATCATCATATATGGATGATGGAGATGATCAATAACTTATTAAATGAGTACTTATGACATTATATAAGTACAAGTCAATAAAATTGGTTTTATTTACTTGACACTACCCAATTATGTTATAACTTGCATAGGTTTTTTGCTACAAAGAAATTTCCTTTGAGATTATTCTAGGACAATATGCTCTCAACCCCTCGAGGTTGCTTAATGAAGGTCAGGTGGAAAATGTTTGTCTTCTTATGGATTTACAAGGATAAAATTATAATTATTGGATAAGGTGAGAGATAGTCCCAAAAAGGCTTTTAAGCAGATGAAAAAGTATATATGTTAACTAGAGATAGAGGCCTCTTGACTTTGATATTGGGTTAGAGTCCTGTTGCAACTTACTTTATAAGTATGGAAGAAGATTAATGGTAAGCAAGTGCATCAGAGGTTTGTGAAAAAGTATCAAGGGTCATTTAAAGTACATGGTAAAGTTGAGAATACAGTGTACGCACTCAAATTTCCTAAAATATTAAAAGTTCATCCCAACTTTTTCATGCTAGATTTCTTAAACCTTACCATAAGGATACAACATATCCCAACAGAAGCTATGTGAAGATAGCTTTATCAATTCTAACGAAATAGTTCGACCAATAAGTTGAGAGATTTCTTATCATAAAAAAATATAGCAACACAAAAATCATAGAACCGCATTTTTGATTTAGTGGAAGAACAATCATATCTTAGAAGTTACTTGAGAGAAAGATACTATCTTATGAACTTATAAAAGTTAAGTCGATATCTATCTTTAAGTTTTTCCACGAGGGCATTAATTAAATTGGTGAGAAGTGGCTATTAGCCCAATAACATGTATAAGAATATTTTACTAGCCATTTACCGACCTTGGCCAAGGACTAGCATAATTATAATATGAAGAATGTATTATGAATGAACTAAGGCAACTACGCTAGGTGGGATCAAGCGAATTCAAGCTTTAGTTAGTTATAATGAATTGTTAGTATATTAATTGTCTTAGCTATGGTGATATGGATTGATCGTAAATGTTTGTATATAGAACAAGCACTAAAATATACTTAAGAAGTGGATCATACACTGATGGACTAGACCATGAGCGTGCATTAGTTGAACTATACATAAATTGGCTCAAAACTTGACTAACCATCATCTTTGGATGAAGATCATGAGTGAAGTGGAAAATTTAGTAACTTGAAGCAAGGAAGAAGTGATAAGACATAACAAAGAACATTAAAGAATGGGGTGATGTGTCCAAGCTTTATTTTTGACTTGTTTTCTTTACTTAATAGTGGACTTAGTGATTTAATATATTAAACATATTCGAAAGTAGTGCCTTATTGATTGAAAATGTTAACCACCAACTAAGTTAGTATAGTTAGTAGCCTTTGCTAATTTCTTACATTCTTTCTTATCAAGCCTCCAAATTTTTATAAATAAGTTATTTAAGCAATCTTTCAACATAGAAAAAGCTATAAAATTATACTTTTGTAACTACTATGAAAGTTGATAAAAGAGGAAAAAAAAACACATTTTTAACCTTAGTATTTGCATCAAAAATTAATAATGTTGAAAAAAAGATCTTAACATTATGAAAAATATCAGGATAATAGATTCATCAGTGCCAAACCTTCAAGGATTTTTTTCACTTTAGTGCCAAACCTTCAAAAATTTCAATTAAGTTACAAATCTTTCAAAACGTTTGAAACATAGTTTAAAATGTTGATTATTTGTATTTATTGTTGATGTGGCTAATGGAACTAATTTATATTTAATATTTAGACATCCATGTAGAAAATTTATAGACTTGTAGACACCCATGTGGTTGACCCATGACCTATGACCCATAACCCATGGCCCACCAAATTTATTCCAAAATAACCACACTTTTTAACCTTAAATTTCACCTTTCACCTTTCAAGCATTAGACCCATTGTCAACGTTTGAAAAACAAACTCTCGGTTGGAACTTATTGTTGTTTAGAGCCATAACCGTCATTTAGAAGAAGCCATTAGAAATTGCCATCGTATGGAAAACAAACCACTCTTATATTTTGGTTTCATTCTTCATTATAACATTTTTTAGTTTTACTGTTGTTGGCTTCGTTAATGATATTTATGTTCTAAGCAGTAAATTTTTTTTCGTCTTGTATGAAGATTATTTCACACTTGATGATAACAACTTTATAATTTGTACAGGAGTTATCGGTTGGTGGTACTTTTAGAGCTAAGGGGTTGTCTTAAGGTAATAGAACTATCTTTTTCTTCCTCTTATGTCATGACCTGAGTCTTACAATAGTGTAATAAATGCCTTACTTAAAACTTATATAGATAAGTCTCATCCATCTATTAACAGAAAACCCACCATTAATCGACTCGTCACTAAATATGTGTATTCTATTGTGACTTCAATGAGCTTACTTCTCAATAAGCTTAGCATAAACATCTAATGATGATTGAAATGAACTGAATGATGAGGGTTGTAGGGTGGGATTTTAGGATATTTGTGGCCCAGGTAAGTTAAGCAAATAAAGGGCAAGAGCTAACAATAATTCTACAACTCTAGGAGAAATATCCTCTTACAAAGAAAAATTGTAGATTTAATTTAATATAAGAAAGCACTAATTTTCAACTAGTTAAGGAACGATCTGAAATAAGTTATGGAATCCATTTATTCATATTACTTATTTACTACACTTATGTTTGTAGCATAATGAGTCAAAAAACTGACACAAGTTGGACGATGACATTGGATTAAGAGAATTTTTGTTTTTGTGGGTTAACGAGTATTATGCAGACTTCATGGATAGAAAGAAATCCTGGAAGATGCTTTATATATTATCCTAGAGATGGAGTGAGTTATATATTAATTAATTATTTTGTGGGTTTTTTGGCATCATAATCTTTAATGGATATAGAAGTAAAGAGTTTGTATTTTGTTGAATATTAATGTTATTAATTATGGGTTTTGGAGACCCTTGCTTATGTGGACTCTTAGTATATTAATGTTGTTCATTTTTTGTTGCTCTGTAATTGACATTTATTGTTATAACTTTGCCCTGTGCAGTGCTTTTTCCATGGAGATAGTTGTTATATGATTATCATAATTTTTTTTGTTGGTATTGAATCAAAAATGGATGTATAAAATGGACCATAAAGGCGAAAATTTTCTTAACAAGACTATGTTATTTTTAATAACAAAGTAAATTCTAGAATCATCCAACTATGTACGAAAACACACACTAAAGAATAAAAGAACATATAATAACGATGTACTTGCTTTTAGGCTTAAAAGCTCACAGATAGGCTTTATGTTTGAAAATAATGTGCAATTTTCATTCAAATTAACTATCTTAATGATCACTAAAAATATGAATTATAAAAGCAAGTCTATTCTAACTTTTCATCCTTTAGCATACTAATTGAATTCAATAATCAATAATAACTTAAAGTGTTTCGGACATATTTTAACTAAATCAAGATTCATTTAATAAAAATGAATAATAAAGATTATAATAAGATTAAAAATTTTGGATTTTTTTTTGAATTTTTCATTAACCCCTTTCCCATACTTAAAATTGTACATAGTCCCCAATGTACACAATAGTAGCTTGAAAAAATGAAATAACAAATTAAACACCAAATGTGGGAAAGTTATATTTTAGTACTTCCCTAAATAATAAAATTTACACATTCTGAATTTGAAGAGTCTATCTGATATTATGCACAATCATCCTTGTAAAAAAGAAACAAAAGGAGATATAAAAGATAAAAGAAAATAAAATTAAAATTAAAATAAAATTAAAATTTATAATGTTAATCCGAAAAAAATAAAACAAATGAAAAAAAGAAACTATCTCCTCGCCCACTGAGTGTATGATTTAGGAGGTTGAGGATGTATTTAAGCGCAAGATGTCATAAAGTGGACACCTTGGACTTGCTCAGGTCGTAGTTTGACTCTTTATTGATGTTCTGCTAGAAGTGTCGAGCGTACATCCTATACAAGAAATCCATCCGAAGGGTCCTGTAATCCGGTGTTTCCATAAAATCTCGATTGTATAGGCCCATCATCTTGGAGAAGTCAATGTAGCTTATCTTGGTCATCTTTTCGAGCATCCTAAACTGGATCGTAGTCGGTCGATCCCACTCGTAGTGACCTTTTTCTACGACAAAAGTGGAAAGTGCCTCAAGTGTAAGTTCCCAGTATGTGGTCTCCAAGATCTTGAAAGATCGAGACCATGCTTCAATGTTGATCATATCCCAAACCTAATAGGTTAAGTCAATTTGCTCCTATGCTTCTCAATCAATGCATCTACCATTCCCAAATCTCATACCCTTGAGTTGTTGATATGGTGCAGTCGATCACGTTAGTGGATATGGTGCAGTCGATCACGTTAGTGATGAGCTAGCTCCACTCGGGTCTCTAAAGGACTCTTCTCCTCTATATCTCTTCCTCAGCACCGCCTTTACTCTCCAATATTGCATAACTTCTTTCCTTGTTGTCATTATACCTGAAACAAAATTAAATTGTGATAATAACAAATAGTAATATGAACAAACTGCTTTCCCTATATTTAATTCATCTGCTCACTATGTTATGAAATTGTGAAAACATTAAATTAAAAATTAAATTAAACTAAAATAATTTAATTAACAAATAATTAGAAAGTTAAACTAATGAAAAAACTAATAACAAAACAAAAATGCAACTAACCAATAAAATTAATCTAAATATGAAATTACTAAAGTAAATCCTAAAATTGGAAATTCAATTATATAATTTAAAAATTAAACTTATAGTAAACAAAATTAAAACCTAATTCATGCAAAATACTAAATTGAAATGAAATTAAGCTAGGAAATAACATATAATTACTAGAAAAATAAAAATTAAACATAATTTATCACATAGTGTGTAACATCCCGTTACCCATGTTAAGATAAAAACAATAAATAAGCTGAGAAAGTGGGAAATACATTTCATGCTCGTGCATAATATGTCATACACATACACATGAATGGTGAAATTGTTGCACATGAAAATAAATTGTACATGCATTCAGGAATAATTCTGGGTATAATTGGATTGATTTGTGTATTTTTGAGAATTATGAATGTTTTTACATTGTAAATTTTATGTGTTAATGAAATTGTAATATTTTTGAATTTTGGTGATTTTAGGATTTATTTTCGGAAATTATAGAGAATTATGGAAAGTTATGAAAAAAAAAGAATAGGAATTAATGATGATTGGAGATAGTTAGACTGTAAAGATGAGACTAAAGGAATTAGTCAAGAAGAAACTTAGTTAGAGTTAAGCCTTAGGGAAGTGACAAGTGTCAC
>JAOTBA010000008.1:9117003-9136898 GCA_025629845.1 Erythroxylum squamatum | reverse complement strand
CCGACCAGTACCATAAAATTAGAAAAATTGAAGTACCTCTTTGCAATTTTAAAAATTTTATCCTAAACCTACCTGACATCCGTGCCGCCCCCCCCCCAGACACCTACTACGTCTCTCACTCTCTCTCGAACCTTCTTGGCTTCTCCTTCTCCTTCCTCTGTTTATTTCTCTCTCTTTAAACGACCCCGTCGTCTGTCTCCACCGTCTCCTTCCTCCCTCCAATCTCCACCGTCTCTGCCTCCAGTCTCCAGTCTCCACCCCCACCCCCGTCTTTTTCTCCAGTCTCCACCAAACATTTTTTCTCTCGCTCTCACCGACTCTCACTTCTTCACTCACCACCACCGCCGTTCTCTCTCTCTCTTTCTTGTCTTCATCTACGACGAAATTGGTGACTGGTCCGGCGGTGCTGCTACTTCCCTCATCCTCCCCGATCCATGCTAGCATTAGAGGGCAGAGATCCTCCCTCAGCTCCTCCCTTGGCGTCCCCCGAAAACGCCAACGTCGTCACCACTAAGCGTTTGAAGGAGGAGAGATGGTCGCAGCTTCGCAGTCGTCGGTCTGCGAGATCTGAAGCCTCTGACCCGTCAGTGCTCACCCGACCCGAAGACACAACCAAAAGCTAGTGAATTTTTTGTGGTGTATTTTTTGAGTTTTCCAAATTTTTCTGCTTAAATCTTAATTGCATTATTTATTGTGTTGGATTGGATGTTGGATTTGTGAATTTTTTAGAAGTTGGATTTTGGTTTTGTGAATTGCAATTTGCGTATATCTGGTATTGTGGTTGGATATTGTCATTTGGAAATGGAAATGGAGTTGAAATGTTGAATTGAATGAGTGAGTCACTAACGGTGAATGATTTATTTGCGTAGGTTGGAAATGGAAATGTTGAATGATAACGGTATTGTTATTTGGAAATGGAAATGGAGTTGAATTCACGATGAATAATGTATTGGTTATAAAGATTGGTTTAAGTTTATATTTATGATAAGTTTTTAGACGAATGACATGCATTATGCACGACCTTGTTAATGTTGATTATCAAAATTGAAAGTTGAAAGTTGAAACTGGAAACTGTTAAGTGATTGTTTCACCACAATAGCTTAAGCTTTCGTGTGAGGTCAACTTAATTGGTTATATATATCACTAACACACCCCCTCAAGTGAAAGCCCTTTGGGCTTGAAACTTGCACATGCTCACTCTACCTTATGCTGAATAATAGGTGGGTGGTAGGATTTGAACTCACCACCACTTGGTCACAAAGGCTCTGATACCATGTTAAGTAACCGTTTCACCACAATAGCTTAAGTTGTTGTGTGAGATCAACTTAATTGGTTTTATATATTTACTAACACACCCCCTTAGGAACTTTCTATGGGCTGGGAGGGTAGATAGTCACCTTCAATCCAAAGTTAAATGGAGTGACCTTATCAAGCCAAAAAAAGAAGGGGGGTTAGGGATTAAACATTTGCCAACTTGGAATATTGTTTTGTTAGGAAAGAGGATTTGGTACCTTTTCAATGATAGCGAAGCCATGTGGGTTAAATGGGTGCATACGATCATTTTGAGACGGAAAATTTTTTAAAATGCTCAAGCTACCACCAATAGCTCCTGGTGTTGGAGGAAACCCTTGAGTGTGAGGAACAAATTAGGGAATCAATTTAGATTTAGGATAGGTAATGGGCAGTCCACTCTCTTATGGCAGGATCCTTAGCATCTGAAGGGAATCCTAAGAAATTTCTTATCACCTAGACAGATACATGGATCGGGGTTACCTATGACAACAAAGGTTTCTGAAATAATTAGTAATAATGTATGGCAGTGGCAGGTATTTCCTATGGAGCTTATTGAGGACTTTGACCCTATTCAATACCAACCGAATAGTTCTCCGGATCACTTGGAATGGCTGCCTAGCTCTTTAAAAATTTACACCAATGTTTCAGCCTATAACCTCTTAATACCATCTTCCCAACAAGTACCTTGGTACTCCATGGTTTGGTTTAAACATAACAGCCCAAGATGTTCATTCATTCTTTAGCTAGTCGTCCTAAAAAAGCTTCCAACAAGGGATAAACTTCACTTTCTATATACCCCTAACCATTGTTCCCTTTGTATTTCAGACATGCAATCCAATGAACATCTGTTTTTTCATTGCCCTTTCTCAAAATCTGTTTGGACCCATTGCCTCACCCACTATCAAATCAACATATCCCACTACTCCAGCCTTCCTTCTATCCTATCTTGGTTTCACCAACATCCTCAGCAGAGTTCCATCTTCCATATTCTTTTATCCACTACGGTCTACCACATTTGGACCGAAAGGAACTCTAAAGCTTTCAGGGATGTAGCTATGGAGATGGAGAGCTTAAGAGCCAAGATAATCTTCCAAGTTCTGGAGCTTCTCAGCCAAAACACTTCGAGGTAGTTAGATCTTTTATGTACTAACATTGTCATGCAGGTGGTGGTTCCGCTGAGGAGACAACTACATTTCTTTCAATGCACTAAACTACTAGTTCACGGGCACAACAAACTTTTGTATTTCCATTGCCTTAACGAAGGTGAGTCAACGGAGGGAAAACCATTTCCTACGGATGATATAGCTTGCAACGTATGCGAACGAAGACACTCATGACAGTGGACAAGACAAACAGCAGAACTTCCTTTTCATTCTATTTCTTTAATTCTGGTGATTGCGGCTTTAGTATTTTGAGCTTGGATTATGTATGTTGGTCTTTTTGTGTTGATAGCTTGTGTTGGTGCACTTGGGTGATTGGGCTATAAAAACTAGCTTTATACAACTTCTTTGTAACATCCCGTTACCCATGTTAAGGTAAAAACAATAAATGAGAGAAATTGATGAGAAAGTGGAAAACACATTTCATGCTTATGCATAATATGTCATACACATACCATGAATAGTGAAATTATTGCACATGAAAATAAATTGTACATGCATTTATGAATAATTCCGGGTATAATTGGATTGATTTGTGTATTTTTGATAATTATGAATGTTTTTACATTGTAAATGTTATGGGTTAGTGAAATTGTAATATTTTTGAATTTTGGCAATTTTAGGATTTATTTTCGGAAAATAGTTAGATTGTAAAGATGAGACTAAAGGAATTAGTCAAGAAGAAACTTAGTTAGAGTTAAGCCTTAGGGAAGTGACAAGTGTCACTTAATAAGTGGCTTAAGAAACTTTGTTAAAAGTAAGTAGTGTTGTGAGAGTGAAGTTATCTGAGAGCTAGAAAGTTAAGTGTTTAGTCTAAGCTTCCTTCTCTTTCGTTGTAACCTCCTTCAGATTCTCTTCATCACAAAACGCTTTCCATCAAATTCCTTCTGTGGAATTACTTTGCTTTTCCTTCCTCTACCATACTGCTATTTAGTCTTCCACCCTAAGAAAAACCAGAAGCTGGTTATGTTGCACAGGAAATACGTGATTTTGCATTCAAATATTTATGGAATAAAGTGGGCCCTATTTGATGATTGATTTCCTCATATTATGTTTGTGATTGTGGTTTCAAAAAAAATTGTACTGAGTTTTGACTAATTGAGTGCTCTAGCATGCCACCCTCGCGGGGCACGGACTCGGATATCACCGATAGCTGTCGGACACGTGTCTTGCGGGAGTGGAGTGCTACATAGTGAGCAAATTTGGTATACCTAAATCAAATTTAATCCAGTTTGCATGTAATTCATCTAACTAGTCCAACAATTCATAAGGAAAAGGATGAAATTCAACTTGTAATTTGAAATCAAGCACAAAATCAAGGAAAATCAACCTAAGATGTAAAAATTACGTAACCCTAGATTTTTAGGAATGAAAAACCCTAAAATTGACAAAAGTACCCAAATTTCCAAATTTAATTACATAAAAGTAAGGAAAAACTTACTTGGATGTTACCAAATCACACAATAACGTTTGGCTAGGCAAAAGAAGGGGGAAGTGTGGCAAGTGGGTGGCGGAAGAAAGAGACAAATGTGGGAGAAAAAGAAAGAAAATAAGGTTTTTAAAAAGTGTCGCGGTCGTGTAACAGACCGTGCAAGTCATCGTGAATGTGTGATTCCAAACACAGGCGTGTACTTTTTTCCAAACTTACACCATCACATATTTCAGTCGTATATGTAATCGTGTAGGCCATTGTACATATATGAATTTTAACATGGGTGTGTGTTGTGACACATTCCAATGCCCATATAACTCATTATAAACATGTGGGAAAATTTTTTAAGAACTTCAAAAATGTACATGACTATGTCTAATGATCTTGTAAGTTACCATATTTGTGTAAAACATGATGGAATCAAATTTGAGTATACTTATGATATTATAATTTTATGGAAAGTGTATGTTATTATGAACGTGAATTCATAGTATAGAAATTGTTGGTGAAGGTGAAATAGAAAAAGAGGAGAAGGACTATGAAGAAAGCAACAAACAATAATTTGAGGGCTTTTTTAAGAGTAGTCGACTATAAATTTCTAAATTGCAAAAGAAGAGTTGTAACTAAAATTGCAGGGCAACATTATTAGTTGAGAATCCTAGTTAGCCATAAATGTAGTCCTTTTTAATATTAAAAATCACATACTTTTTTAATAGAATTGAGATAGAAGTTTAAGCTTACGCTAATTTAAGGTTTAAGTAAAACAATTTTCATTATGTTACAGTATTAGAAAAGCATTAAGATTCAAGTTAAGTTTTAGTACAAACGTTAGAATTGAAAATACACTTTTTTATCTTAATAAAACTTAGTATTTTTTATTTTATTTTTATATATTCATTATTTTTTATTGCCTATTTATTTTGTTAAGATAAAGAAACTTATTTTCTTAAATTTTTATACAAAAAACTCTTAAATACTAGAGATTTGATAATATTGAATTAAGTTATGAAACGCAATTATCTTGAAAAACAATTTAGTGCAATTTATTGTAATCAAGATATAAATCTCCTACTATATTGGTCAATATCGATAAAAAATATCTAAAACTTGTATTTTGTACAAAATTGCAATATCATTTTGTACTAAATGGTTTTAAAATGTACCAACCAATATTCGAAAACCAATAAATTTTAAGGCCAAAACATAAAATAACAAAAGCAAAACACAACTTTCCTAATCCTTTCCTCATCATCCCTCTTGTCGTTCTTCTTTGTCATTGATCGTTGTTGGTTATAGCTCTTTGAGGAGAGCCACTAGATGGTTTCTATTTTAGAATTTTGAGCTAATTTTGTTGGCAATTATTTGGAGGTTTTGACGGGGTTTGATGAGGGTGGAAATAGGGTACACTTAAGAATGGAATTTTGGTGTCTTCGTCATAGAAGATAAAGGTCTAGTCAAGGGCTTAAAGGCCAAGGACAAAAACATTTATTTAGATCTAAACAATGATAAAAGAACAAAGAATTTTCTTTTATTGAGGATATGATTTGAGATATAAATATTTAAAGACCATTAGATTAATGGAATGGAAGATGAAGTTTGGATATAGATATTGAAATAATTATCAGGGATAAGTGTTATTTTATAATTTAGTGTTGTGATTTATTACCCTTAAATCTTAGAGAAGGTATTCTTCGTTAGAGTTTATTTGTCATTTTCTATTTTAGTGTTGTAATTTGCAATAATTAAAAATCTCAACTGGTGGTTCAACCATAAAAATCTTAAATCAATTGATATTTCAAATCGTTTTTTAATATTTCAATTCAATTTGCTTTAATAACTCTTATTATTAAAATTCAATCCGTTTATAAATTAGTCAGTCGATTTTGTAAATTAATCAATTTTTATAAATAAAAATTAATTAAATTTTATTTAACATACTTTGTTTTCAATTAAACTTCATATTCTTCGATGGGTAAAAACATTTTCCTTCAATCATATTTCAAAATTTTTAATTTTATTTAATTTTTAGCCGATTTTTTATGGTCTAATACTAGTTAAACCTTTTAAGCTTTAAACCTTTTATCTTACTAATTTAACTTTGATCCAGATTTTAAAACATTGGTAGTTTGTTATAGAGAAATAAATTTTAATTATATAAAATAAATAGTAGCAATTTCAAGTATAACACCTAGCATAATTCACCAAAATAGCAAAACAGAAAATAAAATGGATCAATAGGAGCTAAAGCGACATAGATTAGTAATTTCAAATTGTGGTATTTAGGGTGCTCGAAACAATGGAATGAAGTAGGTGTCTTGGTTGTTAAGGAACTTATACAAAATGTTGTAGGGGAAAAGAGGAATAATGATATGATTATGTCTTTAAAGATTATGGACAAAGGTGTTGTTTTCAATATGATATGTGCTTATGCACTCTAAGTAGGGTTGGACGAACAACTTAAGTGGCAATTTTGAGAAGAGCTAGATGAGGTAATTCAGCAGATCCCTCCTGATTAGATAATTATTTTAAGACTTTGATGGTCATATATGGGCAACTTTAGGCTGATATTCATATACTTATGGGGGATACAATGATAGGAATGATAGTAGGATTGCTTTGTTAGATTTTGAAGTAGCATTTGAGTTAAAGATAGCCAACTCATTTTTTTAGATTTCGAAGTAGCATTTGAGTTGAAGATAGCCAACTCATTTTTCAAGAAAAATGAGGAGCACTTGGTGACTTTTAAGAGTAGAACTATGAAAACTCAAATTGACTACTTCCTTTTGAGGCGGAGCAATCGACCTAGTTATAAGGATTGTAAAGTGTTACCTAATGCTTGCTTGTTAACTCAGCATAGATTATTGGTTATGGATCTTATAGGTAAGGGTTAAAGGAAGAAGAGCTCACTTTTCAAGAAAAATGAGGAGCACTTGATGACTTTTAAGAGTAGAACTATGAAAACTCAAATTGACTTCTTCCTTGTGAGGCGGATCAATCGACCTAGTTGTAAGGATTGTAAGGTGCTACCTAATGCTTGCTTGTCAACTCAGCATAGATTATTGGTTATGGATCTTATAGGTAAGGGTTAAAGGAAGAAGAGAAGTCATAGGAGGTATTCTAGAGTCAAATGGTGGAACTTGAAAGGGGATATGGTAGAACAACATAGGGATAAAGTAGTATATATGGAGAAGAATGGAAATTAAAAGGAGATGCTAACTAAATGTGAGAGAGAGTAGCAACTCTTTTAAGGAATGTAACTTAAGAGATCTTAGGTGTTTCTAAAAGGCTTAGGGGTGGTAAAATGGAGTCTTGGTGGTGATTGAAGATGTACAAGAAAAGGTTAAAATTAAGAAGGTTGCCTATAAAGCTCTATTAGATAGCATCGTAAAGGTATAGACAGTAGTTAATAGAGAAGGTTACAAACTGGCAAAGAAAGAAGAGTAGAAAATAGTCTCAGAAGCTAAAAACATAACCTTTGAGAAATTATACCAACAATTAGAAACTAAGCACGGAGAAAATGATATATTTAAGTTAGCAAGAGCTACGGAATAGAAAGCGAGAGACTTAAATCAAGTTTGTTGTATAAAAGATGATGTAAGGATGGTGCTTGTGGTTGAAAATGATATCAAAAGAAGATGACAGAGATATTTCTATAACCTTTTTAATGAAGGCTTAGAGGACAACATCTCTTTAGTTGATCTTAACACATACAAGAGGCATCATAACTTTACTAATTGTCGATAGATCACAAGGGAAGAAATTAAAAGAACTTTGAGGGAGATGAAGAGTGGAAAGGCAATGGGGCCTAATGAGATACCCATAGAGGTGTGGAAAAACCTAGATGAAGAGGTTCTTACTTGACTAACCAAGTTTTTAATGTGATGCTTAAGTCCACCAAAATACTAAATGAGTAGAGACTTAGTATAATAAATCCTTTATATAAGAACAAAAGGGACATCTAAAATTGTAACAAATATAAAGGCATCAAACTATTTAGTCACACCATGAAGTTACTGGAGATGGTGATTAAAAGGAGAGTGAGTAATGATGTACTTATCTTTGAAAACCAGTTTGGTTTCATGCCAAGAAGGTCTATGACAAAAGCTTTACATCTTTTTAAAAGATTAATGGAATACTACAAGAAAAGGCAGCATAACCTAACATGGTTTTTATTGACTTCGAGAAGGCTTATGACAGGGTATTTAAGGAAATCATGTGGAGGTATTTAGAAGTTAATATAGTTCCTATGAACTATATACGAGTTATTATGGATGTGTGTGAAGGTTTTAAAACTAGAACAAGGATGATAAGAGGAGATACAGAGCATTTTTCTATCGATAGTGGGCTACATAAATGCTCCTTATTAAACCCCTCTTTGTTTGTAGTAATGATGGATGAACTCATCAAGAATATCTAAAGTTGTGTGTTTTGATATATCTTATTTGTCGATGACATTGTTTTAGTATATGAGACAAAAAAAAGGGTGTTAAGATCAAGCTAGAATTGTGGAGGGATACATTATAGTCGAAGGGTTTTAAATTGGGTAAAATTAAGATTAAGTACTTAGAGTATAATTTTTCGGGCAATAGGATGGTTTATGTTGTGAAGTAAAGAATGGTTCAGAAATTACACCACAGATGAAGTGTTTTAAATATCTAGAATCTATCATTAAAGCAATGGAGAGTTCGATGAAGATATTGTTCACTGTATCAAATCAGGGTGGCTTAAATGGAGAAGTACATCAGGAGTTTTTTGTAACAAGAGGATATCACTGAAGCTCGAAAGTAAATTCTATCGTTTAGCGGCGATTAAGTCGGTCATACTCTATAGAGCATAATATTGGCCTATCAAATGGGTACATAGCCATAAGTTAATGGTTGCAGAGATGATGATGCTTCATTGGATGTGCAACCTTACTAAAAGAGATAAGGTTAGGAATGTAATGATAAGAGACAAAGTAAAGGTAGCTAATATTAATGAAAAATTAGAGAGACACAACTTAGGTGGTTCGGATATGTTAAGAAGAGATATTTTGACACTCCAGTGAGAAGATGCGAAAAGATTATACTTAAGGACTGCAAGAGGAAGAAAAGGAAGGCTTAATAAGAATGCTTAATAAGAATTGGGTTGAGGTGTTCAAAAATGATTTAGCTATACTGGAACTTACTAAAGACGTGACGCTTAATATAAAACTTTAACATACTAGGATATGGGTAAAGGATCTTCCAAAAAAAGGTCCTTCGCTTGCTCATATGTTGTTTAAACATTTTCTTTTGATTCTTTGTAAGTAGCATAAACTTTTAATATTTGGTACTTTCCTCTTAATTATTTAACTTAAATATTTCTTTACTTAGCCTAATAAGTATTTTGTAATTACTTGTCTTTTATTTATTTTTTTGTTTTTTTGTGTGGATTTTTTTATGTAAGTTAATTATAAATAACCTTTTTGTTAATTAAGGATAAGACATTATATTTTTAAATCTTCTCAAATCCTCTGGTGTTAGTTATTGTTATTGTTCATAATAGCAAGTAAAAGAATGTAAACCCAAGATCACTATCCATGCCGTAACCACATCACTTACTCAGCCAACGATCCACAGTTCACCACGTCACCCATAAAAAGCAAAGTCCAACTAATCCACGGCACGTAGAATAGCCCCGTCAACGTGGATTAATTTTAGCCATTAAATCCCCAAACTACCCCCCTATACAAACTAAGTTTCACCGATATTCGTTAGCTTTCAGTTTGTTCTATTCTTGCCTTTCCCTCTCCAAAGAGCTCGTTCATTTTCCGCTTTCTTACTCTACAAATGGCAGCGAGTTTGCTCAGAAGAGGGCTAGCGGCGGCTAGGGTTGCTCCATCATCGACGGAGGTGGCGTCTCGGTTCGTGACTGCGAGGCTCCACACGTCGGAGGCGGAGGCGCAGCAATCTAAAGCTGAGACAAGCATGAAAACGTTCCAAATCTACCGGTGGAATCCAGATAACCCGTCGAAACCCTACCTTGAAGACTATCAAATCAACCTTAAGGACTGCGGGCCCATGATTCTTGATGCTCTTATCAAAATCAAGAACGAGATTGACCCATCCCTCACCTTCCGACGGTCGTGCCGCGAAGGAATTTGCGGTTCTTGCGCGATGAACATTGATGGGTGCAATGGGCTTGCTTGTTTGACCAAGATCCAATCGGGGTCGAGTTCGACGATCACGCCTTTGCCTCACATGTTTGTGATTAAGGACTTGGTTGTGGACATGACTAATTTTTATAACCAGTATAAGAGTATCGAGCCGTGGCTGAAGAGGAAGACCCCGCCTCCTGTTCCTGGAAAGGAGATATTGCAGAGTAAGAAGGAAAGATCAAAGCTTGATGGAATGTATGAGTGTATATTGTGCGCTTGTTGTAGCACTTCTTGCCCTAGTTACTGGTGGAACCCGGAGTCTTACTTGGGACCTGCTGCTTTGCTTCATGCTAATAGGTAAATTTTATTATGCTGTTGTTATTTTTTGTTTCCCGAGTTTTGTTCTTGTGGGGTTGGATATGGATGATTGAGTCATTAGAAAAGTGGACGCTTGACTGTTGAAATGTGAACGGTACAGGATTGGATGAATGATTGAATTTTGAGACACTAATTATTAGCTATAGCTTCTAATTCTATATGTGTTTCTGTTTCTCTAATCTTTTTTCTTTTCTTTTCATTTGGTATTATGTTAGTAGGAGTTGATTTAAATTTGTCTTGTTTGATTCATCCTTTACGAAATAGAAATTTTGTTCAATGGCCTTATCTTGTTATATGTCGAGGAAGTTGATACTTTGTTGGTGAATGTGGTTTCTCTATTTAGGTACAACCTTGGAATTCTCACTTTCTCTTTCCTGAATGTCTAAATATGTTTGTTGAGTTTGTAGCCAAGACGATGTTCCTTGTCCCACGGCTACTCGGATTGATATCTGATAAAATTTACTTCTCTAAATTGTATTCAAAGCATTATAGTTTCAATATCAAATTGGATAATTGCTTTTCTTCATCATATTTCTTGTGAGAATTTCATCTACGACTTTGAGACTATTGTTGTTGAAAGTGTTATGGGGGGAAACTTTGTCCATGACTGACTATGAGGGAAAACTTAGCTCGTAGAACTTTTAATGTGGCTTATGGGGCTTCTTATTTTCAGCAAAGAAAATGGTAAAAAACTTGCAGTGTAATTCTACTATGAACATGCAGGTGGATTAGTGACAGCCGTGATGAATATACAACTGAGCGACTTGAAGCCATAAATGATGAATTCAAGCTCTACCGCTGCCATACCATATTGAACTGTGCACGTGCCTGTCCTAAGGGCCTGAATCCTGGAAAGCAGATAATGGATATCAAAGCACTCCAACTAAAAGGCGGTGCGTAAGTTTCAGAGGTGGTGTTGCAGGAGGATGCGAATCTTATCAGTTCTACTGGGAATTCTTTTTCTTTTTTAATACACATCAACTTCATGTTCCCGTCCTTAAATAATAACTCTTACTGTGGTTATACCGGCCATTCCTATTGTATTCAAGATTAAGGTTGAGTTGTGCTACCCATCTTTGCCAATAAATGGTAATTCAACTTCCTGAGTCGTTGATATTTATTTGGATATCTTTTATGCCAGACTTCATGTGGATAGCTTCTTTTTGTTGAAAAATGTCTGCCTTTAGTAACTTATATTTTGGCATTACCATGATTCTCATTGAATAGTCAGGCGACTTTAGATCGTTCAGTGTGTGATGCTGTCACTATAAAGCTCACGGTTGCCTTACATCCACTTGATAACCACGACTATGCACAGTAGATGTCCATGATCGAGTGAAAATGTACTCATATTGGATAGGATCTACTCTTACGACTCTAAGAATATCATAACGTAAATGCATTAACTGTTGTTTGTTTCATAGGATTGACATGAACCATTCTATACGATTGGAAAATAAATATCATCATTAACCCACGTAGATTACATCATTAATACTAACACATATAAAGGATGATCCCTGATATATTTCTAAACGTTATATTTGTACTACCAAAGTCATATTTTAAAGAGTTAGGTCCCTCTTCCCCATACCTGCAAATCCTGTTAAGCCTATAAAACTAGTGAGCATTAACTGTTTCTACATCATCATGTTGCATATTGCTCAAAGGAAATTCGAAGGAATAGTTTTTCTTATTGCTTTCATGATCTTTGTTAGCATGTACACACTTAAAGCAGACGTTGATATTTCACTTCCCCTAGATCCTGGTTATGTGGAATCACCAACAAAGTTTATTACTGTAACAGGTAATTGAGAAACTCTTTTTCAGCATTAATTTCCTCGTTGACTTACAACAAACTTGGATTAAAATTGGTCTAACAAACAGTTACTATATGCATGAACAAAGAAAATTGGAATAAAGCAGAAGATAGGCTCTGAAGCTTGTGGAGCATAATACTAAATGGGATTTCTTTCTTGTAGGGTGCAATAATGATTGTGAAACAGCTTGTTGTAATTGCAACATTGACCAACAACCACCCATGTGTGTACAATGCTGCCAGGAAGACCCTTGAAGTGAATTCCAATTTCATTGCATCGCTTATTCTCTATACAAACAATTGTTGTCTGAAGCACTTGAAGCAATGGAAATCACCTTACAATTACAGATATGAAGATGATAATTCTCAGTTATGCTTCAATAGGGCTTACCAAACTACACTCTTTCATATGAACTTTGATTTACAAGTAAAATATGTACCATGCACACAGACATTTTGAAGCTATCTACAACATATTATACTTGAATAATACAAAGGCAAAAAATCAACTTGCAAAAAGCATAAACAACATTAAAGCAAAGAAGCGCTTCCTAGAACAAGTCAATAAGGAGTTAAGTGACTGTATCACAAGTCCTCTTAGTTGCGTTGTGTCGACCAAAAAGTGCTATTCTTAGTTGAAATAGGAGTTTTCCTTCCAGCATTGTTCTTCCTTTGGTGACCTACAAAACAAAACATCATTAGTTTCCATTTAGAACTAAAATGGAGACGGACTTCGCACCTCTACCCTCAACCATCCCGTTTCCCTACTCTACTCCCTCATCGCCTTCTTAACTTGCTAGGAAATTTGCATCCCACTCTTCTTCTTCTCCATCTCACTCTACAAATCAAACTATCCCACCCCTAGCCTCAGTAGTTCCTCCTAAAGCTTCACTCTATCTGACAATGTATTCCAACAAATTAAAGGGGCTAAAAAGACCTAGAAACAGGTTATGGGTGATAATTATGACTCTTCCTTGATCTACTGTCCACCTGTTGAGATTGAAGGAAAGCTAATGGTGGCTACAACTCTAGACATTTTGCAGGAAGGTGTAAGGACATGGGATGTTGTGTTTGATGGTTTTTTTTATGAATCAACAACTTGTTTTTCTTGTGATACAAGCATGGACCTAGATAAATTGGAAAGGTAGAAGACTAATGGAAGTTATGCTAACTGAGAAAGATAACTTAATCTTTACCTTTTCCTCCAAATCAGAAGCTCAAACGGTAATTGAAGAAGGCCTTTAGCACATCCTCAACTTCCTTTATTTATTCAAAAATGGCAACCGACTATGGAATTAGAGAAAATTATATTGAAAAAATTACTCTGTGCGTGAATATTCATAACATTCTTTTGGAATGTTGGACAACTAAGGGTTTGAGTATGCTAGCTAATTACTTGGGAAAACGAATCTATATGGATGAAAACACTGCTTTAAGAAAATGAGTTGGATTTGCAAGATTATGTGTGAGTATGAATATTTCTAAGAAAATAAAAGACAACATTCCTATCCTAAGGATGGCCGATGGGCATTCTCTCAAAAAAGACAAGGTTTTGGTTACATACCAATGGAAACCTTCCTAAAAGCACAAGGAAAATAATGGAAACCAACAGGGATAGTTTTCAGTAGAGGAGACTATTGGGAGGTGACGGGATTGGAGAAGCTTAATTCTGAAGATGACAAAGAGTTGGTGGAAGCAGAACAGGTATTAGATAACCATGAAAGCCTAGGTATTTTGGTTCAGGTTGAAAGGGAACCACCTACAAAAGGTGAGAGAGTCCAAGTGGATAATCTTCCAGATTTAGTTCAGCCAGTGGGAATTCAATAGCAAACATTGAGTGCCTCAAATAAATCATTAGGGAACCAGAGGGGAAATGAAATGGAAATTAGTGGGAATAATCCTTGCCATAGAGATCATGGACTCCAACTAAATTAGCAAACTCAACAGATAGAAGAACAACAGAGAGGAGTTACTCAAGAGGAACAGATTGAACAAGTAATCTCTCGGAAGAGCGATAGGAGCAGTAAGAAAGGCTCCAAAGGGGAAAGTAATCTCATATGACCCTTATAGTCTAGAATGTAAGAGGAATAAACAACCTTTCTAAGTTTAATACGGTAAGGGATTTTGTTCTAAAAGAAAAGCCTTCGTTATTTTGTTTATTGGAAACCAAAATTAGGGAAGCAAATCTAAATAAATTAAGTTGTTTGGGTAGCAAATGGCAGTTTCTCACAAACCACCAATGTCATGCCTATGGAAGGATTATTATTGTTTACGATGGAGATCTTTTGGTAGTGGAAGTTCTGTAAACCAGTCAGCAATTTATTCACACAAAGCTTAACTTTAAAATGGAAAATTCTTATGCTTTAGCTACTTTTGTCTACAGTGTTAATACAGTATTTCAAAGAACTTAGTTGTGGACTTCCCTTCGAAGACTCAAAGCTTCAGTTAGAGGTTCATGGCCAGTTAGTAAGGACTTTAAAGCCACCCTATACAGATTAGAGGCGGAAGGGAACTGTAACCTACTCAACTACACCTATGAGTTGTTTGATTGCATGCAGGATGTGGAATTAACATATTTAAAATCTGAAGGTCATAGGTTCACTTGGTCCAATAAACAAAGCTCTAACTAGTTCATCTAAAAAAGCTAGATAGAGCTATGGTGAATGTGGACTGGTTAACTACTTTTTCAGAAAGTTTAGCCAATTTCTTAGACTCAGGAATTTTTGATCATACCCCTATCAAGGTTGTTAATTTGTTTAAAATGACTAAAATTCATCACCCTTCCAGATTTAATAATTTTTTGGTTAATGTGGAATGCTTTCAAGAAGCAATTACTAAGGGATTGGAGTATGAGATCTATGGTACTAAGCAGTATATTTGTTTGCAAAAGCTTAAGGCTATTAAACAAGAATTGAAGATGTAATTTAAGGAGAGGTCAGAATTCCACAAAGGAGATAGAAATAACAAGAAACAAGCTATCGGTAATTCAGAAATCTTTGGCAGCTAACCCTACTGATTGTACATTAGTTACAGGTAAGAGGGAAGTCCTTAAGGCCTACTTGCAAATAGTGGATAATCACTGTTTTGTATTGAAGCAGAGAGCCAAAATTAATTGGATTAAGGATGGGGATAGATGTACAAAATTTTTCTTCAATTCAGTGACAGCTAGAAGAAATGTCAATAGAATCACTTCCATAAAAACCGAAAATGGGGAACTTGTATTTGGGCAAGATGGAATTGCAAAGGAAGCTAGGAATTTTTATCAAAATCTCTTAGGCACAGAAGGACATTCTGCGGGTAATGGAGTGGACCTTAGGCAATTTATTACAACCAAGATTCCTAAACGTGAAGCCTTTTTGCTAATTAGACCTATCTTGGATCAGGAAATAGAGAAGGTAGTTTTTAATATGAATGGCTCTAAGGCTCCGGGTCCAGATGGCTTGAATGAGCTTTTCTTTTAAAAAACTTGGAGTAGCATAGGGAGATTAGTTAAAGATGTTGCACAGGGGTTTTTCCAAAATGGTGTCTTGCTTAAGGAGATTAATAAGACCTTTGTTTGTTTGGCCCCAAGAGTTTTAACCCGACCACTTGAAGTGATTTCAGATCTATATCATGTACTAATTTTCTCTATAAAATCACTGCCAAGATTTTGGCAAATAGGCATAAGGATGTTCTACACTTACTCATTAGTAAGAATCAAGGTGCTTTTACGAGTAGTAGACATATTGTGGATAATATCCTTTTAGTGGAGGAGTTTTTGAAAGGGTATACTCAAAGCAGAAGCCCTCAAAATAGTACTATTAAAGCAGATCTATAAAAAGCTTTTGATATCGTTAACTGGAGATTCCTGCTATAGACTGTAGAGGTTATAAAATTTCCCCATGAGTTTATCACATGGATTCAAGAATGCGTTACCACTGCCTCATATGGAATATTGATTAATGGAAGCCCCACATAGATGTTTAAGGCAAAAAAGGGGGGATCCTCTTTCTCCTTATCTATTTTTGATTTGCACGGAGGTTCACACCCTTATGCTAAAACACAAAACTTCAACTAAATCCAACTTCAGATACCATTCTAAAAGTAAGAAGCTTTCACTAACTAGCTTATATTTTGTAGATGATTTTATTCTTCTAAGTAGGGCAAATGCTCATTCAGTTTCTCTACCGATGAGTACTTTTCATACTTGAAGGAGCTGCCTAGACTGAGTATCCATTTTCACAAAAGTTGCTTCTTACTTTTCAAAAGTGTTGCTCACCTATCAAATTCCTTGTCACAAGCTACTGGCATGGAAAAGAAAGACCCACCTATTCTATATTTGGGCATTCCTATCTCATCTAGGAGACTAAGATTTCACGAATGTATTCATTTAATTGAAAAAATTCAGAAAAATTGGGGTCTTGGACTAATAGAACTCTGTCCTATAGAGGTAAACTTCAGCTTTTGAAGTCGGTAATTATGTCAATGCAAACTTACTAATGCTCTTACGTATTTCTCTCCAAAGGACTTACTAAAACTGTAGGAAAACTAATGAAGCAGTTTCTATGGGGTAAAGGAAAATGTGAGAAAGGAATTACTAAAGTGAATTGGAAGCATATCTATCAACTGAAGGAGGCAGGTGGGTTAGGTTTGGAGTCTACCAGCAAGAACAACAGAGTCCTTATAACTAAGAGAATTTGGAGAATCCTAAGTGAAAAATTATCATTGTGGATCAAATGGATTCACATCTACATATTAAAAGGTGAGAGTTTTTGGGATTTAAGAATTAAACACAGTTACTCTTGGTTCTTCAACCAAATTCTCAAATTAAGGGAAGACGTTCAGCAACATATTACTTGTCAAATTGGGGCAGGAGAAAGAATCACTCCATGGTATGTTAAACTGGATAGGTTAAGGGGCTTTAATTCATAATCAGTTGGCAAGATCATTATTAGGAAGGTTCTCTAAAAGAGCTAAGCTTCATGAAATAATTAGAAATGACAACTGGTTGCTCTCCTCAGAAGAACTAAGACTTTGCTCATCCCTCAATATAGAGGCCTCGGGGAGAATGATATATACTTATGGGATAGGGTACCTATATCAGAAATCACTTATGGGAAAGCTAAAAAGTTGATGGATGGGGAAGTTACAAGAAGAGGGTAGTGTTCCCTGATTTGGAGGAAGGTTCTCAAACCAAATGCAAGCTTTTTCCTTTGGCTAGCTATGTTGAATAGGCTCAGCATTATGGATAGACTGAAATTCCTATCCTCTTTTAAGCTTTGTATTCTTTGCAACCTAGAGGAGGAGACTAGGGATCATCTCTTCTTCGAGTGTGATTTCTCTAAAGAAGCATGGATTAGAATCTCTAGTTTGTGTTCCCCTGGTATTAATTATTGCAGCTCACTGATATCTTACTAGAGATATCTCAAATGCATATCTCTAAATATGATAAGGAAATACTTATGGTCGCAGTTGCTACTTGTCTTCAAGCAGTTTGGAATGAGAGAAACAATCGAAGGTTTAAAAGGAGATCTAATCCTCTACTATCTTTTATAGAACCCTCTATTGTAAATATTAAGGAACAACTGATTATAAATCAGTTGGGACTGCATTGTAGCAGAGGACTGGCTCTCTCTTGGAGAATATAGTCCCCAATGAATATTCATAGATCACGGACTTCCTATAGTGGGTTCATACAATTTGGGATACAGTAAAGAAAATAGTGCTACTCATGCATAGCTTTTTCCTGAGTAACTCAAGCAGATTTTTGAATTCACCTACTCATGAAAGAAGGAGAGAAACAAAGTTTAGAAGGAATCTGACTCACCTGTAGCTATTCAAGTGCATCTTGGCATACCTCCTCCAGATCCACTGCCTCATTAGCCAAGTTCATGAAGGAAGGTCCTCTGTTTTCCCCTCCAGAACCTTGATATTCAAATGAAGCTCGTTAATCTTTAGAGATTCACAAAACCTTTAAAAGTTGATCTTTTACCTGAGATGAGAACTCCCTTCGAGCTGAGAGACGGGCAGAAGAACCACCGCACTACCTTCGTAGTGTCGCAACCTCCAGAGCGTTTCCTCCCTAATTGAGTAATCGTCTGAAGTTTTGAGAAAGGTGGGAGACGTTTTACCCTAATTACGAATATGACATCACACAACCTCTCCCAAAGTGATTCTCAACATTGTCGTTTTGTTCTTCTGTGTTTTGTAGTGTTATATTCGTCCTTTTATCTCACGTGGGAGAGTCCCTCTCTACAGATGTACACTAAACTTCTTTTTCTCCTTAATGAATTTTTTAAAATTCTAAAAAAAGGAGTTTGTTTGAATATATTTTCATTGCATACGTTTGAAAAATATTTGTGTAATATTGTGTGTTCATTTTGTATAGAAAAAAAAATTTATATACAAAGTTATGGATACATGAAAAAAAAAGAAAGAATCATACAATTTGTCGTCAAATATTTTGCATAATATTCTATCATTATTATGTAATCATCTTTTTTAGGCAGTAAATATTATAGTTGACTAACACTCCTCCTTAAACACAAGATGGTAAAGTTGAAGTCAGCTTGAGTTTGTGAACTAGTTAATTGAATTAAATTGGTAATTAAGCTTTGGTGAAGATATCAGTTGTTTGGTCGTGGAAGGATACAAAGATAATTGAAATGGTTCTTTGTTGAAGGTGATGATAAATAAAATCACAATCATTATCAGTATAATTGGTGCACTCATAAAATACATTGTTGTGAGCAATTTGGATGGCACTACGATCATCACAATAAATAGTAGTGGTTGAGGAATGTTAACATCCCACCCCCAATGGGAAGGGTAAAAGAGTAATTTGGAAGGGGACGAGAATGTCTAGTATTGTGTTGCCATATTCATGCATACCATTGCACGTGAATAATGAAATTGCACATGAAACTGTCTGTACATGCATTCATGACATTTCCCGGTATATGTGCTTAAATGTAATTTCTATGGAAAAAAATATGATTTCGTGCTTGAAAAATTATTTGGACTGGACTGTTATGTGTTCTGCATTTTTGGGCAATTTTAGGAATTTTCTGGAAAGTTTTGGGGAAAGATGGTCGAATCGAAAAAAAAAATAGCCAAGTGGCAGACAGATCGGTTTCCGGTACCGACAATTTCTGTCCAATGGTACTGAAAATTTAGATACATGATTTTAGGGTTTATTAATTGGAGCCATTGAAACGTGTGACCATTGGAGTAGATATTGGAGACAAAATGGGCTAGGTACTAAAGTGGACCAATTGGAACCTACGGAATTGACATGTGGCATATCACTTGCCCCACCATTTTTTAAGCCATGAATTTGTCATTTAAAGACCCACCATTCACGAGACATGTGGCACCATTTATATAAGCCATGGAAATTAAATGGGTTATTATTAAATGTGTTTAATTGCTTTTGGCTTTTCCTCCCATTAAAGGACAAGTGTCCTACACCTCTTACATGTTTTTGTCCTTGCCCACTTATTCTCGATACTTCCACTCTTCCTAAGTGGTTTTAAAAAAATGATGGAAGGTCTTGGTGGTTCATCATCCAAAACCTTCTCCTCCTTGCTTTTTCGTGAGCTTCTTCACTTATTTTTAATTGCTACTCTTCTTCACTTAAACCAAGGCTCTTCTTTGTTAAGTGCTTGCTCCTCCTTGTGTGTTGACAAAGAAAAATATCCACCCTAAGCCTTGTGT
>JAOTBA010000008.1:9095320-9110670 GCA_025629845.1 Erythroxylum squamatum | reverse complement strand
TCTAATGACACCAAAATCATTCAATTTGGTTTGGTAATTTGAAAATTATAACCCAAACATTTCCAAACTATCCTTACCTTGAAACAATATTTCGTGCTCAATTTCCATCCAAAAATTGAAACTCTTAATGTCTGAATTAAAACTTAATTTCATCAGATAATTTGTAGCCCTATTTCTCTAGTTTAATTCAAATCAAAAATCACCTCATTTCGATAACTAGAGAAAGAGTTATGACTAAAACACCGAAGCATGTTCAATGTAACATTTTTCCAACTTTACAATTTGGGATCCAACACATACACACTTAAAGTAGACGTTAACATTTCATTTCCCCTAGATCTTGATTATATGGAACCACCAATAAAGTTTATTATAGTAACAGGTGCTTGAGAAACTCTTTTTCTTGCATTTCCATGTTGACTTCCAAAAACTTGGATTAAAATTGGTCATTCATATCCAAACAAATAGTTATTATATGCAAGAACAAAGAAAATAGGAATAAAGTAGAAGATAGGCTTTGAAACTTACGGACATAATGCTAAAATAGGATTTCTTCTTGATTGTGAAATAGTTTGTTGTAATTGCAACATTGAATAACAAATGCCCAAGTGTGTACAATGCTACTAAGAAGACCCTTAAATTGGTTTCCAATTTCATTGCATTGTTTATTCTTTATAAATAAAATTGTTGTCTCAAGCACTTGGAGAAATGGAAAATCACCTTACCCATAATTACAAATATGAAGATGGTACCTTTCAGTTATGCTTTAATAAGGCTTACTAGATGATACTCTTACATATGAACTTTCCCTTCCAAGCAAAACATATACGATGCATATGACATTTTGAAGCTATCTCTAACACCTTAAGAAATTAACATACAAAAAGCATATATAATATGAAAGCAGAGAAGACGTTCATAGAACGAGCCAATAGGGAGTTAAGTATCTATATTAAAAGTCCTCTTTATTACATAATTTAAATGATGTGTCACTAAAAAAAAAGTGTCATTCTTAGCTGAAATAGGAATTTGTTTGAATATATTTTCATTGCTTATGTTTGTAAATATTTGTCTAATATTTTGTACAAAAATAGCGCTTTATGTATTGAGCTGTGGACATATGAAAAAAGGGCTTTATCATTATTATGTAATCATCTTGTTTAAGTTGTAAATATTATAATTGACTAACACCCCCCCTTAAACCGAGTTTAAACCGAGTCGATAATTGAGCCTTGGTATATTAGTTGTTTGGTCACAAAAGGATGTGGAGATAAGTAAAATGGTTCTTTGTTGAAGATGATGCGAATAAAATGACAATCGTTCTCAATATGTTTGGAACGCTAATGAAATACGTCATTATGAGCAATTTGGATGGTACTATAATTATCACAATAAAAAGTAGTGGCTGAGGAATGTTAAATTCCCATATCTTGTAATAGTTAACGTAACCACAAGATTTCAAAAGTAGTGTAAGCAAGGGCTTAGCATTCAGCTTCAGTATTTAAACGAGTTATAACTGTTTGTTTCTTACTTCTTCATGAGATAAGAAAATCACCAAGCAAGAAACAAAACCCATATTTGGAGCGTCGATCGATAAGACCTCCAGTCCAAACAACATAAGAGTATGTGTGAAGCTCTAAAAAGGAGGATGATGAGAGGTGAGTTCCATGAAACAGAGTAATACAGTGTAAAATACGAAGCACTGAAGTATAGTGAGTGATTCGAGGAGCTTTTATAAACTAACTCACAATATAAACTACATAAGCTATGCTAGGACAAGTAACTGTAAGATACATCAAACTTCCCACCAATTTTCAATTCAAGGTAGGATCATTTAGAGGTTGGCCATTTGTTAGTATGAGATGAACACCATCTCAATAGGGGTAGAAACAATTTTGCTATCACTTAAACTAGCACAGGATATAGTAGCATACTTTGTTTGAGAAAGATAGTAGCCTAAATAATCTTGAAGAAATTCCAATATAAGGAAATAAGATAGATGTCCAAAATTTTCATCTCAAAATGTTAGTTGACGTATTGTTTCAATTATATAAAACTATTAAGGTCATCACTTGTAATGATCATGTCATTTATATAGAGTACCAACAAAATTTAACCTTTATCTGTATGTTGAACAAATAAGGTATTATCATATGGAATAGAAATAAGTCAAAGTTATTGAATAATAGAGTTAAATTTTTCAAATTAGGCTTGAGTAGCTTGTTTGACTCTATAAAGAGTCTTTTTTAGGTGGAAAATGCTATTAAGAGGAAGATCATAACTTGTAGGTGGTCGTATATACACTTCTTCAGAAAGATTACCATCGAGAAAGACATTTTTGGCATCTATTTAAAATAATTGTCATTTCTTAACAACAATAACATTTATGAGACTACAAACTAAAGTGAGACGAGCCAAGGTCTACTCGTAGTCAATACCATTCTCCTGAGTGAATCCTTTAGCAACAAGTCTTATATAGTTCTATCTATTTTATCTTGATTTTATAAACCCATTTGCAGCCTACTAAGTTCTTTTATGGGGAAAGTGGGACTAAATCCCAAGTATGAGTTTTCTCCAAAACCTATTTTTCTTCTTTCACAATTTGCTACCACCGAAGATTAGC
Source organism: Erythroxylum squamatum (assembly GCA_025629845.1). NCBI lineage: Eukaryota > Viridiplantae > Streptophyta > Magnoliopsida > Malpighiales > Erythroxylaceae > Erythroxylum > Erythroxylum squamatum. The sequence goes on along the minus strand of JAOTBA010000008.1, from coordinate 9,108,047 downwards.
ACTAGATTATGTATAACTATTGAGTTGATAAAGCAAACCGGTGGTTGAGTTAACAAGGTGATAGTTAAGATTAGGGAGACTTACAACTTCAGGTTTTATTTGATACGAAAGTTTTATGGTTCTAACATGTTATGATGATTGGGCTAGTTACTTGGATCCTCTGATGGAGCTAAATCCTCAGTGGGGACAGTTGGTGTTTGTTCTTCATGACCCGTAATTGGAAGAGACTCGAACAAAATTTGTAAATCAATAAATTCAGGGAATAAATTAATGGAGGCATGATTAAAAAAAAGAAGTGGAGGGCGAGACTTGGAAAGAAGATAAGGTTGAAAACCTTTTATGTTTCCAGAAGGTGACATGTTTAAAGATTCAGGTATGTCTAAAGATGGGATCTCAACATCTACATCCCTTATGTTCAATATTATACCCTAGAAAATAGCATACATGGTCTCGAGGTTCTAATTTGGAACACTCATGTTGTTGAAAAAAAAAACAGAATAACTGGAACCAAAACTCAAAGGAGATTGTTGTCAGAAGGACTATTAAAAAGACATTCATAGGGAGATTGATTACTTGTAATGACAAAGGGGGCACGATTAAGAGTTGCTTCTCTCCAAAAATGCTCAAGATAAGAGGAAGCAATCAGTATGGACCTGATTGTGACAAAAATGTGTTTTTTTCCCCTCTCAGCTCTTCCGTTCGTTGAGATATGCATGGACAAAAGCGATGAAGTACAATACCATGTTGGGACAAAAGAGTAAAAAATAAGTTATCTTTATATTTTATGGTATTATCAGTTTGAAAAACTTTGATTGTTTTAGAGAATTGAGTTTTGAATATATATATACATATATATATTTATTTATTTATTACATCAAATAGATCTAAGTAATATATATATTACATCAAATAGATCTAAGTATATCGTAAGACATCATCTATAAAAATTATGAAATATTTTGAAGCTCCTATAGTAAAAATAAGAGAAGGCCCCAAATATTGAAGTGGATTAAATCAAAATGAGTAGATGATGTAGAACTGGTATTATTAAAGGTAAAGAATGATGTTTTTCTAACTAACAAGTTAAAAAATCAACATATTCTTATTTAACAAATTCTACTAACCCACTGGAAATTGAAGAATTCAAATGCTGAAGAGAAATAAGACTAATATGAGAGTTTCCAAGTTTTAGATGTAGTAGTAACACCACAACTAAACTAACTTAAGTGAGGTAAGTTCAAACAATCATCCCTCCTTATGCCCCGTCCTAAGGATTTACCTGTCTTTGGATCCTGCACATGACAATCACGACTTGAAAAATGAACATCAAGACCAAGAGCACAAAGTTGACCAATAGAGATTAGATTAAGGGACAACTTTGGAACTAAAATGGTGTTTGGTAATGTACGGTTAGATGTAGAAACAATACCATCATGACTAGCAGACATAGGGGAATTATCAACAATGTTTATAGTAAGGGCATGCTCAACTATTTGTTTATTTTTTAATAGTGACTATGCAGAACTCATATGATTGCAAAATGCAAAATCAAGATGTCAAACGTTTGTACCTGGTGTGACTGAGATGGATAAAGTTATAGAATTACCAGATTGAGAGGAAAGGGGTGCGTGTTTAAGGATATCAATGTCAATTTGATCAAAAAAAGTAATAATATCAGAATTAGAAGGTTTAGTAGGATCTTGAATGGTTGTAGTAGTGAAAGAGGAAGGTTTGCATCATCGTTGACCAAATTTTTGTTTACAAGTTTTTGGTGACCTAACTGGACATTCAAATATCCAATGTCCTAACTCTTTGTAGTAATTACAATTGCCCTTCCTTCAAGGATAAGAACTTGTCAATCTTGTATATCCAACAGTAGATAATAAAATATCAATAGAATGATCGGATTCTTAGAGTAGTGCTCTAAAGGCAATCACATTTAGCACTTTGTACAAACTTTATTTTGATTAATGAAGTGAAAGACAATTTTCATTAATTTGATGTTCATTTATTTATGAATTGATCCTAAATTGAATTAATGAAGTCCATGATACAAAATATAGCACAAAGGAAATCATGATGAGATCATAATAATGAGATTCCTATCATGTGCAATTATGTTAGTGTCTAAATTATCCCTAGTCATAGAATTAATGAAACAGGATTTTGTTAATCCGGATAGATTAGCATATGTTATACTCCTTGATTTGATCAAGCAGTGGATCTCATAAACTGTAAGCATGAGATGTTTAGAGTTAACATGTGGATGCTTATTAAGAGTAGTAAGTACATCGGATGACCCGCTATAATATTATCATATGGATGATCGATCAAATGTCAATGATTAATCTCATTATAGCAATGGTGCAAATATCCTTAGACTTGAGGTACTCAAGGATATCTTAGATACTGATCTTGTTCTTTGACACCATTCTTTGTTGCCTCAAGATGAGGTTGCTTCTAGGGTGGTGATTGGGTATAGCTATTGGTATTTGAAGGTAATTGGGTACCTAATAAAGGATTCACCACTCCTAATAGAAGGACATGATACCCACAGCCTCTTATCGGGGTCATTACTCGGGAGTCTCTGGCTAGAGCAATTATGTGTCATGAAGAGAGTCTTAATGACACATAGAGTAATAAGATCCCCAGGACAAAAACTAACATCACTTGAACTATATTTGACATAGTCAGTTTAGTAGAAGTTGACACATAACCCATATTCCGAATCAGGTGGGATGCAGGATGGTGAAGGGACGAAGAGTTTGAAGACAGATAATTAACTATCGAAGAGTTTGAGTGTTAATCCAAGATAATTAACTATCGAAGAGTTTGAGTGTTAGTCCACTTACATTCCAGTAAATTGGCATCATGAAACCCTTCATAATTTGCTTGGATTAATAGTTAATTCAAGTAGCCAAAATTACTAGAAACTTAAAGGTCACACGCATAAAATATTGGATGAAAAACAAAGTGTGCATGGTTGTCATTTAAGCAAGCCATAGTTCAGTTGTCATTGCCCAATTAAATCCAATATAAGTTCTACCTCCTCTTAGTTTGGATTTGAAGCTACATTATCTTATAGGTCCAATTATCAAAAATGTCAAAAGTAAATAATGAGATATATTACATATATCCTAACAATCTCCACCTTTTGGCATTGTTTGTCATAAAATCGAAACTCCCCCTAAAGGAGATAATTTGACATATAAACATCAAATGCACAAACCACAATAGAACTCCCCTCAATCAATCAATAAGATTTAAGCAACATCCAAAGAAACAATTATCCCGTATAAATAATTATCCAATCATCCAAATTTCTTCCCCTTGGCACAAAAAGATGCCAAAAAGCAAGACTAATAGTCACATAGATACCTTGAAATCTCCTCCTGAATGGAACATTCACCAAAAAAACAATCTAGTATCTTCCCCCTGGAACAAAACAATGCCAAAAACGAAGAATGCCTTTAATGCGATCAATCTCAGCGAATAAAGAAACATAAGAATCAACAGTAGATGCAGTTGAAGATTCATAAGCATGTAGTGCAACAATAGAAGGCAAAGATAACAATTTACCACCAATCAACTGAACCTTAGAAAACCCATAAAAACTTAAAAAGCCTAATTGTTAACTCTTTCGAACCTCCTTTTTTTATATAAGAAACAACATCAAACTATAATTCAAAAATGTAAAGCACACAGTCCCTATAACATACCACTCTCATAATGCATATGCTCGAACATATCCACGGATTGTCAATAATATACTCTACAGAAATGGTACATTAGAATAATCAATTAAATACAGTTTGAGGCATCAATATAACTTAATCATTCCAAATACTTATTTCCTTCACAATCATAATAAGTCATATATGTCATTAACATTCCAAATTCAAGTAAACTATACACAACAGTTTTGAACTCAATCCCAGTGCATCATACCGTACAAAAATTACACACTAGAGACAATGTATAGCATGGAATGCTAATACAAAAGACATCTATCTAGACTTTGCAGGTATCAGCTGACCAGACCTTTGAACCATTCTTGTCCCCGAAATAATTGTACTTTAATTCTATTAGATCGCTTCAGAAGCTAGATCTCCCTTGAACCTGAAAATCAATGTTGCAATCTTGATGAGTTTGAGAACTCAGTGAGTGAACCATCATCGATGTGCTTACTCAAGTCAAAACATAAAGACAAGTATATAACCCAATTCACCAAGTATAACACATTATCTAGCATTGAATATCACATCACATTATATCATATGTCAATAAGTACAATCATCATCATCGTCATCACACCCAGTCCGAAGTCCCGCAGTGAAGCGGGGTCTGGAGAGGTATGATAGTACGCAGCCTTATCCCTACATAGTAAAGAGGTTGTTTCCAGTAAACTCACATGCAGATGTGACAAGAAAAGAATGATGCAGGTTAAAAAGTAAAAAATGAAAACTAAATAAAAATTTAAAAATAATTTTGGAAAAAAAACATATCTTCATTAAGAGATGCAAATCTAGAAAACAAAGTTTTAAGAAATTTATAGAACAAATATACCTTATATGTTGCAAAGTTCTGGTTATACCTGATGCGGTGCAAAGTTCTGCTCATCATTTATCTGAGTTGTGTGTGTCAATCTTGCGCAGGGCCATCCTTGGACTCGAAAAATATGTATTCAATTATTTCATATCACTATTTCAAAACAATCAAATAAATCATCTCAATCATTCATATAATACATGTAAAATTGTGTATGCAAATGCACATGTGACTCCATTCTTATTTTGCTTTATTGTGACCAAGCGCCTATCAACCCAATTTACTGTCTCATATCTATTATAGATACCGGGCTCATTTCATATACTGTCCCTTATCCGTTGTGGATACCAAGCTCATTGTTATCTAAGTCTGTGGCTCTTTATGCACAATCCTGAGTTTTAAGCTCTTTTTTACACATTGGCTACTTCGATCACATCTCCTTTATCCGATCATACATTTCAATGTAATGAGATGCATCAATTCACATATCATGCTTTCAGTACTTTTCATTCAATGTGCTCATGTCATATGTCAAATCCTTCGAATCTAAATCTGACATTCATCATTCAGTTGTTCACACATTCCACAATACACATACAAATCAAATGAAAGCACATATAATTGAATTTACATATCTAGGTTAACTCACAATACGCTTCAGAATAGCTACTACTTTGATGATCCTGCAATGTTTGGTTGTTAGTGATCAACTTGTGCGTCTATAGTCAAGCAATACACACATAATTCACATTCAATAATTTGTTCAATCATATGAATAAACAATCATACACATGTGTATGTGTCATGTTCAATGTATACTCAATTGACCTTTCCAGGTATGTATTCTTAATCACAAATCTTGACTGTACAATTATTATAGCTTGTATATTACCACTCTGCATTCAAGTTTATACCTTGAGTAAGTTTGATTACTCTAAATTCATTAATCATACATTCATCAACCTTTTCTAGCAATATACATTCACACAATTTCCTAATTCTTAGTCATTCATACCTAATACACCTCACTCATATCCTTTTGGACCACATTTGCATTCATAAGAACACCTTGATTCCTTTAACAACTCAAATTTTCTAGATTTAAATGCATTGATATCAAGACAATCCATTCATTAAGTAATGACATCAATTAACAACCTAAACTTATCAAACCCTTAACCAATTAATCAAGCAACAATCTATGATCATTTCAAGTCTTAATCAAGTCGAAATACACTAATCTAGAGTGACTTATCCTTATTTGGTTCAACAAATTCACAAAACTGAAATTATCATTTAAAAGCTTTAGCCATGATAGTGGGGGGCCTTCCCACGATCGTGGGATGAGTGCCCTGATTGTGCACTATCCATTTTTCCTTAATTCTCCACGAATTTCATCTACTTAGGATCATCATTAACACTTCAATTTTTCCAGAATTCATACTCTCAAAAGCTACTTCAATTCATGTTAATATAGCTTCCATCTTGGTTACATTAAAGCTCTCTAAATTCTATTCATGTATACACTAACAATCATTCTTACACATACACTAACATCCCTAATTTCTTTCCAGATTCAAAAGAAAACTCTTTCATATCAAATTTAAAACACCTTTATAACAGTCCATTAATTATACCTCAATTATACCTCAATTCCTCATCAATTTCATCTCAATTTTTAGCTTAAAATCATTCATTTACCAGCTCATAAACTATTGTTTTTCATGCATGCTAAACATAATAGAAACTACCATCATACATCATTTTCCAACACTCATTGAACACCAATATCACAATCAATCCATCTTGAATTAATTCATCATTGAGTTCTATTAACATATATCACAGAAGATCAGTCTTTCGCTTACTTAATCAGCTCAATTGCCTCCTCAATTATCAAGCTAACCTAGCCTTCCATGCATGTAAGAACAATTCTAAGAACAAGATGGAAGCAAAATGTTTTTTTTTCAGCAACAAGAAGAAATCAATGGAATATAGCTTTCTTGATGCAGAATTTTGTAAAGATTTTGAGTGGTGATGAACAGAATTGAAGCAAAAATTCAGAAGCTATGAGGGTGTGTGTGTGTTTCGGTGGTGAGAGGGAAAGAGAAGAAAGAAGGCAGCATAAATAATTTCTACATTAGCTTAATTCATTAAGTACTAGGTGTCACTATTTTACAATGACATTTCTCACTAATGCATGAAATCCACTTGTCCTCTATTTAAGCTGCCAAATATCACCAAAATCCTAGGCCATTTGTCATTTAATTCTCCAAGCCATTTGTCATTAAATTGTACTACCATGTGTCACTTATTTTATAGGCCTAGTCATCCTAAATTTCCATGTGTCAGTTTGTCTTACCATCTGACATTTTTCCTAGACTAAATGTACATTTTAATTCATCAATTTCCCAATTGTAACAGTTAACTCCAAATTACTAATTATAATCCATCAAACAAAAATTCAAGACATAAGCAATACATAATCAAATCGTCATCATTTTAAACCTTTTATACCCTAGAACATGTCAATTAAGTGCATATACTATCTTTGCAATGTTTTCTAAATCAACATTCATATGCGTATATACTCAGGTTATGCATGTGAATGAGATGCACCTCATAAATTCTAAAATGATATGACTCAAAAGTCTAACATTCTAACCCCCATAAATTTTGGAAACCGGCTATTACAGTCCTTGTGCCCCTCGAAGAAATTAAAACCTGGGTTTATTCCTCATCACATTATCTTGATCATCAACTGTCTAGTTGATTTCTTCATCTTAAGCAACTGACTTATCCTCGGTCTAAATAGTTTCTTCAAAAGTAGCAACTAACTGTGAATCTGGACAATTTCTTGTTTTTCCTTTACTACGTCTTTATGCTTGTAATTGACCTTTCTAACCCACGTATGTTTTGATAACATGGGTTGCTGCTAGAAATTCATCATAGAATGTTTAGACTTTCGATTTTGAGTCCTCTAAAGCATCATCTGTAACAACTTGTAACAATTCAACCTTATATGCCCAATTACCCTACAAAAGTGACATGTAAGTACGAACCTCCAATTTTTCTTTGAGATTTCCCCTTGGACAGATCTGGTTACATCACTTTTCTCGTCATTAGACTTAGAACATTCACCTTTATAGCCAATGTCTTGAAGGTCTCCTTTAGTCTTACCAATTTCTAACAACTTTTCTAGCTTTTTGGTATCTCCATTTAACATTCTTATTCCTTTTTCGTACTGACCAGCTTCAATTTCGTTTCATCAATCTCATTTATATTAAACAATAATTTCTTTTCTAAATCTTGAATGATGTTCTTCATGGAGAGGCCAATGCCTTGAAGGTCTCCTTTAGTCTTACCAATTTCCAACAATTTTTCTAGCTTTTCGATACCTCCATTTAACATTCTTATTCCCTTTTCCATAATAACTAGCTTTAATTTTGTTTCATCAAGATCATTTATAGTAAACAACAATTTCTTCTCTAAATCTTGAATGATGTTCTTTATGGAGAGGTTTTCCTTCTTTAACTTTTCATTTTTCTTGCATGTTTGCACCTATTTTGCATAAATTAATTCATAAGCTTCATAAATATTATCCTTTTTGTTATCTGAACCACTGTCGTCACTATCAGAATCTGAGATTGAGTTTTGAGCTAATTCATCTATATTTTTTCCTAAATTTTCTAATTTACTCATGTTTTCGTTATTGGTTACTTCCTTCTTAGTTGTTGTTAAGCACTATTGACAACTTCTTCTCTTTCATATACACTTTCGAATTCATTCTCACTATAAGTGCTCATATAGGATTTCCATTTTCTCTTCTTCAAGGTGTTAGCACATTCCGCTTGCATATGTCTGAAGCCTTAACACTCATGAAATTGAACTCTCTTCGCTTTTCTTTCACCTTTTTTAGTTTTAGCTTGTTGTTTGAAGTTACTATTTGATGAGCTCCCACCATTTTGCCTAAGGACAGATCTGTCCTTTTTCACTTTCTTTAACTACTTGCTGAAATTTTTTGTCAATAACTCCATATCCTCATTCTCATCAGATTCATCTTTGAAGTCATTCACGGCTTTACTAATTTCAGCTTGCAATGTCAATCATTTGTTCTTCTCTTGTTTGTCCTTTAACAAATTCATCTCAAAATTTGTAAGAATTCTTGACAATTCATTCATATCATAAACTTCCTTGATTGCTGCAATTTTCGATATGAACCTCAAAGGTCACGATCTCAATGTCTTTTTAACCAGTTTCAGGCTAGAGTACTTCTTCCTAAGTTGATATTCTTAGTTTGCTATGCCACACAGTCTCTCATAGAAGTCTCCAATGGTTTTACTCTCATCCAGCTTCAACTCTTCAAATCTCATAGCCAACATCTGAAGTTTTGAGGCTAGCACAGATTTCGATCCCTCATGTATAGTTTGCAAAGTGTCCTACACTTCTTTTGCCAATTCGCAAGTTGATATCATTGAAAAGTGACCTTTATTAATGACACTAAAGATGACGTGCAAGGCTTGAGAATTTCCAAGCGCTCTCTCATCTTCAACCCTTGTCCACTCAAATGCATCTTTAAGCATTACTTCTCCCTTTTTATTAGACGTCACTGGATGTGTCCAACCGTTTAAAACTGAGTTCCACGCTTTTGTTCCTTGTGTTTGAATGAATACTCTCATCCATGATTTCCATATAGGATAATTTGAATCATCTAATAAAGGTGACTGATGATTGATGCCCCTTCTCTTATAGCCGTATTTTTGAAACTCAAATCTGCACCAACTTGTCATATAAGGTTCTGATTCGGTGATCCTCTCTGATACCAATTGAAAAGCAGTAGGTTGTAATGGTTTCGCGAACTTTTAGATTTTTGCAGTCGTTTCTAGCACAAGCAAAAACAAAAAAAATTAAACACAAAATGACAAATCAACACCAAAAATTTGTTAATGTAGTTCGACATATCTTGCCTACATTTGTAGGGCCCTTACCCAGCTTAATACTTTCATTAATGACAATAGTTTTATACAAGGCTTTACTGAGCTAACACTACTCAACCCTTTGACACTACCCCTCGTCCCCACTACTTGTGAAAGTATTTCACACCCAATAACACGACCGATTCGTGTTAACCTCAATAGAGGATTTTTCTCAATGATCTTTTAACGAAAGAATAATAAACGAATAACTTAAGTGATTAAATAACTAAGAAAAGAACATAATACACTTAATATAGAAAAGAAGAACAACTTCACGATAGGTTCAGCTCCACTGAAATAGATCTGAAAGTTGTCACCACACACTATGGGTTAATTCACACAAATTCCAGTACTAACTCACAGCTATAGTAGGAAGACATCAAGCATGACAGAGCAAGCAAACAAGCCTCACATAAAATCCAGTAGAAACCACACCACGGTGAACTTCGGTAGAAGACACACGCAATATGCAAAATAACCCAGCCGTGAGCTACACACTAAAAGATCAACACCCAATCGTGAACAATCCAAGACGTCACACTCACAAAAATCAATCAACAAACGCCGCAGCGCTAAGATGGAATTCTCATCAACATAAAATCAACACATTAGTCCTTCCATCCACTTGACAATCACAAGGCTAAAAACTCATAACCGGAATTCACAAAAATCGTGCAGCCAACAAAGACAGAAAAACACAGGAATCACACCCTCACAATGTCAGAATTACTCGCGATACCCTTGAGCCCGCACCAACGTGATTCTCACACATATGTACTCAAGATAGAATTCTGTCACACTTAAAACCATTATCTAAAAATCCAAGTCAAAACAAGAATTATTATTTAGTCACACCGCAAGCCAGAGTCCAACTATCATTGCCCAATTAAATCCAATATAAGTTCTACCTCATCTTAATTTGGATTTGAAGCTACCTTATCTTATAGGTCGAATTACTATATTTTAAGTTTGACATTTTTGATATCTTAAGAGTAGTCAATAAAAAACATTTGGCTACAAATGAAAGTATCCAAAACAGAAATAAGTAGAAATGGTTTAATCAAAGAAAAGCTCTGATTCTGATACCATGTTTGTAAAATGTTTGCGTAATATTCGCTGTGTGTTCATTTTATACAGAAAATGGCTCTGTATGTAGAACTGAGGATACATTATATATATGAAGTAAAGCTATGCTCGTTAAGATTTGGCAAGTAATACATCTTTATAAAAGTACTTCTTTATGTTTATAAAAAATTAATAATTATCAATAATATATTGGGACAAAATATAATTTATTCTAAATAAATATATTTATATCTATTGAGACAAAAATTAAATAGATATTAAATCAAAATCGATTTATACACTTATTAAAAACTCTATTATTCTTAAAGAAGACCCGTAATACAATATTTTTTTTGGCTTTATATTTATTCATAAAATTTAATAATCAACATAGAATATAAAGACAATATGAATTTATTAATATCTTTTGATATCTTATATAAATATATTAAAAATCAAGATAAAATACAAATGAAAAATGAAGCATAACTAAGTATACAATAAGTTAAAAAACTGTGTGTGTATATATATACACATACATACATAAATATTTTAATGAAAAATTTTATCATCCTCAGTTAAAAGTAAATATGTTAAAGTGTGATATAAAATATTTTTAATAAATTATTAAAAGATATGTAGTTATAATGAGGTTATTATAACAATTCTCCAAATTTCAAATATTGTCTTTAGGTATATCAAAATTTATTATAATTATTCTCTATATATATGCATTATAAAAATTTATCGCACCTTTTTAATTAGGTCATTAAAATTTATATTATAAAACTTTTTTATGTTCTTTAAAATTATACATGAGATTTTTTTAGGAGTTTTTTATTTTTATAAATATCATTTGCATCTATATATATGAAAATTCTTTTATGTTTACATATAAAGGAGTGAAAATTTTAAATAATCGTTATATTATTAGATGATCATTAGTAGTTATATATTTTTATTAATTACATATTATTGATATTAATTTAATGTCTTTTAATTTATCAAGAGAGGTATAAAAAGAAGTTGACAAAAAGTTCAAAATAAAATTATTACAGCTTATCAGTTATCAAGTATACAAAATATTAAAAAAAAGTAAAAATATAAGAGTTTTTAGTTTTACAATAGTTTATTTGAATTTAAAATTAATATTTTAATATGAATATATAATAAATACTTTAATTAATATTTAAATTATAATTTTGATAATAAATCAAGATTTATTATCAAAATATTTTCATTTATAATATATAATTAATCAAAACAATACTATATTATAGTATTTTAACTTTTTCTATAGAGCATAATTATTCAATATATAATTAATATGTTATTTATTGTAATTAAATCAAAGTCATTTTTCACAAAATATTAAGTTTGTTAATTTGATTACATTATTTATATTAAAATAAGTAAGTTTGTTAAAATATTAAGTTAAAACCATAAAAATGAATTACTCCAGTGATTCCATAATGATTGGAGGAAAATTAAAAGCTTTTCAGCTTTTAACTTTGAGGAAATTATTAACCTACTCTCTTAAATGATTCCTTACCTTTTGCTTTTGTGAGGTGAGGAATTAATTTAGATAATGACAAACATAATGACTAATGAATGAATGAATGCTTAAGAAGATGTTGAAAATTTTGGATGAATGTACGTACCCTCATGTCCATCCTCCTTCATCGGCTGCTTCATATCGTCGATAATGACATCAGAACTCAGAATATTAACCTGCAGACGCAAACAGAATTGGAAAGGTCACTATCTCTCTGCCAACCGTTCGATCAGACTCTAGTCCTTCCAAATTCTCAATATAATTATAATGTCACTGCTGATGGTGGACACAGCACAATCGCATGAACCGACGTATCATGTGCGTTGAAATATACGAAGAGTCGAACCGAGGCAGCCGTCACATGCCTTTATAATTCAAAATCTCTCCTGTATGTTCGGAACAAATATTTAGGGTGTGAGACAGGGAGAGAGATGGCTACTTGGAATTCTTTTCCTCTGGAAGTAACATATCAAATCCTTGGATGGACTGCATTTATTTCATGGTCCATCAGCTTCTACCCACAAGTGATCCTCAATTACCGTCGAAAGAGGTATTTGTGATGCTTCCTATCATCTGTTAGCTC
>JAOTBA010000008.1:9078349-9094270 GCA_025629845.1 Erythroxylum squamatum | reverse complement strand
TTTCAACCTTAATATATCGTGTGTTTTCTGCTTTGGCCTTTCCATATGAAATGGATTCATTTTCCGAGTTTTTTCCTTTAATCCATAAATTGCTATTATCTCATAGTTTTAAGCTTCATTTTCTTTCTAAGAATTCTGTGTAGTTATTCCTTCATTTATCAAACGAAAATTTTCTTTAGGGATATCTATAGAAGTGAGTCATGATTATTCTTTGAATGTGCTTTACATTGCAGATGATACCCGTAGCTGCAAATGATGTTGCTTTTTCAACACATGCTGCTCTGTTGATAGCAGTTACGTTATTCCAGATTGCAATTTATGAAGTAATGTTTTCCTTTTCTGGAGTGTTGTACATTCCCAGTTTGTGTTCAGTGTTGATGCCTTACTCTATTGCTCCTTCATTATTAACAGCGTGGAAGTCAAAAGTTCTCAAAAGTTTCTATAGCAATTGTTTGTGCTGTGGGGCTAGTAGCTGCAGTTTGCTTTTTCATAGCTTTGCCTTCCCACTCGTGGCTATGGGTTATCTCCATTTTCAAGTAAGTTGCTTATGTTGGCCTTTTTGTGTCCTAACAATCCTTTTCAGATCAGCTGTATCCTTGTCCAGTTATCAGTACTAAAAAATTTTAGAAGTGGTTTCCTAATGATGATTATCTACTTCTCCAACAACTTCACTTATGCTGTGTTTTGCTTTGTCTTTGAAATGAATTTGTAGGTCTCCTTGAAATTCCCTTATTGATCTATTCTTCGTTCAATTTTCATGCAGTTCAATTCAAGTTTTTATGACTGCAATCAAGTATATTCCCCAGGTCAGTATTGATTCGTCGTTGATGTCATGGGGCCTAAATGTTATTGAAGCTCCTTAATTTACAGCCTACCGAAATCATTTTATAAGACCTTAAGCTTGGAGAGGAAAGTCCATACTCAGGATTTACCTCATAAAAGCTTTGGAGGTTGTATCTTGTTTTACTAGGTATATTGCCATCGGTTCCCTTGCTAAAGTGAAAATTTTCTTTTCAATCACCTCTGAACCTTTATTTCTGAATGGTGGATAGGACCAATTATCCTTCAAACCATTTTACTATCTGTTTGGGTACGTTATTTTGGAGCGTCCTTTATAGAACTTCTTTTAATTGTTTTCCAAATACTATTACTTAAAACTTTTCTTTGTGATGATCTGAGAAACAGGCAATAATGAACTTCTTGAGAAAGAGCACAGACGGCTTCAGCATTGGAAACATATTACTGGATTTCTTTGGAGGCATGACAAATTATGCCCAGATGGCTGTACAGTCTATAGATCAAAGTGTGTTTTTTTTCCAAAATAAATGTCATTATAATTACTCCATGCATAATTTTTGACATAATTCTGCCTTGCACAGATTCTTGGATCAACTTCTATGGCAACATAGGGAAGGCACTGATTTCGTTGGTATGAATTTCTGCCATATTTTGCTCTGCACTTTTATAGTTTGTTTTATTACATTTTCCTAAGGACACATACTTCTGCTGAACTATTATGCACTGGTTCCATTCACATTTCACATTTTGCAGCTATCAATTTTCTTTGACGTCCTTTTCATGGTTCAGCATTATATCTTATATCCTGCCAAGGGAACAGTTATCCATCCCAAAATCAATAAGGACGGCGCGGAGCCACTTATTAAGTCTTCTGATGAGCCACAACTACGACCAGATAATGTGTAAGCTTTGCCTTGGTTCATGCTACACAAGGAAGAAGTATACTCGTAAAAATTAATAAATTATCTATCTATATGCTAGTTTCATTCTCTAGTGTTCGCTTTTTATCCAACAGAACATGATTCAGTTTGAATCATATTGTATAGAAGGGGTTATGATTGTATAATTGAAAGAGCTTTGATCCCAAAGCAGTTTCAACTTCACTTGGTGATCATAAATGTCGACGTGCTTCTTCTGGACGTCTGGTAACACTGGTTGAGAAAACTTGTTTTACCGGCCAAATGATTTCTCAAAAGAAATTAAGAATCTTTGAGGTCTTCCAGTGAAAAATATAGATAACAAAGATAGGTTATCATGGCCTGCTTTGTCAAATGGTTCGGTACTTAATGCCTCGCAAACATCTACATCTTTTCCTCTCTGTACTTTCAGAAGGTTTTGTATCTTCATTCCCCCTTTCTCTTAGCATAGAACGGGTCCGTAATTGCCATTTCTTCTGCAGAAAAAGTGTCAAGAGGTTATTCAAGTTGAGCGAAAGGTAATTATGATCGATGAGTCCTTTACCGTCCCGAAAAGAGTGCCTTGGTCAATAAGATCCTATAACTGTAACTATTGCAAGCGTCCTTTTTGCCAATAACATTTTCCCAAGCAATTTTGTACCTTTTCTCAGGTATGGGAAATTTACTGTCAAGATGAACATAAATTCTCAAAATATTATCTTTATGCCATGAAAACAAGACCCATCAAGACAATCAGGCTAAAATCTGCCCTCTCTGCTTTACTTGTAAAAGAGATTGCAGCTATGACTTCTTTTAATCAAAGATTGTAGCTATAATTTCAGTATACTTTTAAGGCTTTTGACCTGGTAATGCAGAAGTTTTTATACTTCCTCTGATGAAATAATATTCGATTAATGTCGAGGAACGTGGCCTTCAAGTATGATAAATAAAGTCCCATATGCAAAGCAACCGACAATCTTCACTAACTCGCGAGTGCCTCTTTTTTTTTTTTTTTTTAAATATACTGGAAAACAAAAGCCCAAAAGCAAAAACCAACTAGCGCAAAGCTCGACGGTACAACGTTCCCTGTTGGTCGTGCTGTAGAAGCTCTTGTAGCGTCATTGGCGGTTCCTGGAAAATATGAAATCCTGGACTGGCGAGAGTGGCGATGGCGGCCAGGCGATCGGCACACTGGTTCCCTTCACAATGAACGTGTCTAAACTCCACCTCCCAATCACGCCAGAGAAGTCTACGGGTATCTGTCATCAAAAAATTGTCAGTAGAAAAAGGAGAAGGAGCAGAAAATAATAGATTAATAACTTCGAGGGAATCCACTTCAGCTATGACTCGTCGGTAGCCCAAGTTCCACGCTATTGAATATTTTAATGTCACACTCTTGTCTTGTCAATTGAGTTGTCAGATCCCTATTGTCTTGCTCTACACGTATTATGACAAGCAAAACACCTTCCTTCCCAAGTTTCTCCTACCGTGTTCACTCTATAAATGGACGATCACTCAACCCACAAACCAATCGAGCTCGCATCTGTTGATTGATCTATCAAGCCCACAACAAGCCTTTAGCGGAAAATGAAGAGAGAGGGACGCCAACATGGCATGGTCCGGACCTATACAATCCTACCCTCTCCATGGAACTCAAGACCCCACTCCAAATTCATAAACAGGCTTGATTCACCTCCCACCGCCGGAATGTTCACCAGAGTACAGCTAAAACCAACCGGCCACTCCAAGTTCACCGGAAAGTGTGGGAGGCCACGGTGCAATGGGTGTCACATGAACCCATGCTGCAAGTCCAAGGACAAGGCCAAAGGAAACCATAAGGTGAGGTCACTTGATGTTGTCTCTAATTACAGGTCTCTATCTTGGAGGGTTGTAGATGGACGACCAGGCTTGAATATTTCTGGGTTCTCTGCCACTGGGATTTTGGACCATTTGGCTAATGACTATGAGGATGATGATGTTGATGATAGCGTCTTTGAGGATGATGATGGTGGGGGTGACCATGAAGTGTTGATGGAGTCTTCACCCGGAATTGTGATTCAGGAAATCGATGATAATGATGAGGATGAGAATGATAATGGTGGCAATCCCAATATTTCTAATGATCAAGATGAGGAAGAAGAAGATGATCATATAAGCTTCTGTGATGTGGGATTGAAGTGGGCCCAAGCTGAGGGAGATGATGGTTGGTGTTGGGTGGTCGATTGTGATTTTTGATTCTATGATGCGTCTAATATTCATGTTTGCTAGCTTTTTGCATCCACAATCAGAAGAAAGATGTAATCTTTGGAAGCTGAAATTGTGAAAAATGCTTCTTTGCAACTAATTTCATTTGTAATATTACGTATTTACTTATGTTTTCGAAAGAAAAAGTTGCAAGTACTTATCCAAATATTTGAGTACAAGTCATCTCCTACTTGCTGTTACTAATTTAATCCGAGCCCTTGAAGTGCACTGCACAAATGTAGAGTTGTGATAGGTTATTTCTATTATAACCAAACCCTTATCTTTTACAATCTTTTCACCATCAGAGATAACATGCTTTTAATCGGAAATTGAAAAGAACTTAAAAAGAGTAGTTACACTAACGAGAATGTTAAAAGACTAGTTAATGTATGTCTTATGACCCATGGCACGTGCTACCTTTACTTTGATCAATTTCTCATCTTTTGCTCGAGGATGTGGAGGATGGAAGCAACTGCTTGATGCATATGGTTTATGGGAAAATGAATGGTTGCTTGAGAGATTCAAGGAGAGAAATGGACAACAGCATATGAAGTTCTCAACTACGCGAGTGTTTTACTGCTAACGTGAGAAAGTACTTTAAGCACTATTTGGACACCCTTTCATTTCTCAAGCATCTTGGAAGGCTACCAAGTGATTGGCAATACAAAGGGTTAGAAGCTATGATAGAATCAAAAGTTGCGAGAATGATGGCAGTTGTGAATATGTCGAATGAAGCAAGAGACAAACACACACCACTGATATTTGGATTACTCGAGGAAGAATATGAGACCTGCGTGGACATCCTCAATAACCAGTGCCCTGAAAATGAAGCAGTGTTCGTGTTTTGAGTGAGCATAAATGGGCAGCAAAAGAGTACTAGTAAGTTTCAACTTCTCAAAGAAGACAGTTGTCTGTACTCCTATGAAAATTGAGTTCTGTGCAGTCGTGCAGTGAAAGTTAATTGAGTTCTGTGCAGTCGTGCAGTGAAAGTTCTTGAAGAGGTGGTCGGAAGATGCAAGGATTTCAAGTATTAGACTACTCGGTACAGCTACCTCAAACTTCTAATTATTCCTGTAGAAAATAGCCATCACCTTTTAAGGGTTAGATGAATTACATCCCCTTCATTAGCTTAAAAATTTTCTGTCAATATTGCTGTAACTTTGATAAGAAGGAAGGATAAATGGTCAATTTCAAATGAATTGTCCTTGGAATCTAGCTGAACTTGCATGATATAGTGAAACAGAAGTTTGACTTCTTCTTCCAACTGTTTTACATCAAATGAGGAATCATAACTTCTATGATTTCTACGAGGGACACTGTTATCCAGTTACTTTACAGAATTTGATGTTTTAACTACACAATTAACACGGCTACCATTTAAATGGTAGGAGAATATCAAGTTCTCCTGGCAAACCAACGCTTCGGCATATATGGCTTCACTTTACTGGCATCAAGCAATTTGAAGTTTGTCATACTTACAAATTGAACTCATCTCCATCACTAGGCGTTTGCTCATTTGCACTGAATATTTGGGCAAGTATTCTCATTAACATTTCCTTTCAGGTGTGAACTTAAAGAACGTGGCCTGTGTACATCCATGGCCTGCTTGGAGCCGGTAGTCTTTGCTGAGGGTGGTTCCCCAAGTAATTGAGGATTCCTTCTTTGTGTCGAGTTGGGATAAGATTTTTCTTCTTGTACTGGTGACTGAAAACGTGTCAATGGTATCTGTAAGGAACAGAAAAGAGCTTCATGACCGATGACAAAGTGTGGTCAAGTATGAGTGCAGAAAATACAGAGCAACAACAGAGATACCGTTTCTTCTATATTTGTTACTGCTCTCTCTTTGTAAAATTTAGGTAGGGGCCTCGCCTTGAAACAAAGGCTTTGACGCAGTCTTTTCAGTTCTGTTTCTGCCTTCTCCTGATCAAAGAGATAGCTGTCGTATGAGTGACTAATTTTCACCATTTAATTGAAATACTAGCTACATTTTAGAGCTACCGTGCTTACAGGTTAGCACAGCAAGAAGAAGGGCTTAACCCAAGCGTTAACATTTTGAAGTAGCTGAATTGATAATTTGGTAAGTGAATTTCATACGAATACTACCATCATCCAAAGCCACCATCGTTGTACCAGGTTAAATTTGGGACCTTGTTCTAAGGTTAAAGTTTCAGCTTTCTTTTGCGTAGTGGACAGGAATCTAACTCGCTTAGAAATACACTTCAGGCAATTAAAATGGATTGTACGAAGCAAGTTCGAAAAATAGACTTTGCAATGGCATACTTACCTTGAGAGTAGCTTGCAACTGCACTTTTTGCGCTTGCTCAGCATTAAACTTCTCTTCAAGCTTCTGAAATTAGATCGGAAGAATTGAGAAGCTGTGTAAAATACATTTGACAGTAGAGTTGATTCTCATTCTTTTTTTAAATGAAAAAACTTGCAAAGTGCTTGCCTCCTTTCTTCTCGCAGCTCTCTCTTCAGTTCTAAAGCTGAAAGGTGTAGATAACTTGGGGGATTGAGATTTGTTTCTGCAGCCACTCATAAACTTCGAACAACTGGCATGAACAAATAACAGTCAGAATACTCAAAAATCCATCATAAACGTTTGCATCATGCATCAAGGACACTTGAAAACGACTTGGTAGCTTGTATACAAAGTTCTACTTAGCTTCAATTAATCAAGGACACTTGAAAACGACTTGGTAGCTTGTATACAAAGTTCTACTTAGCTTCAATTAATGATGCCATGTATATATAGAACCAGGCAAACTGTTCGTCTCCTGGTCCTATATGATCAAATTGTGCGATATCAAGCTGTAATTCAGTTAACATTTTTCTTAATATGTACGTAACTCGAAAATGAAGTTCAGACCATTGAACCACTGCCTTTATAGTTGCATTCATTCCCTTGCACTTTGTGCATACTCACACCCCTAGAATACGGGCTCTCACGATGATATTCCAAACCAATGCAACAAACTCTACACGTCGGAAACTACATACTCTGTTGGGAAGAAATGCCATTTGGGGCGAACTGTTTTGCTTCCTGATGCTGAGGGGTGAAGAGGTGTCTTTTCCCTGCAATTGCATACAGTAAATAACAAGAAATTTTTGAAGCGAAATCATCGAGTTTGTCTTTGTAACTATAATTCATATACCTTCTGTTTTCTGATAGAGGAGTGGCTATGGGTTGCTTACAGTCCTTAAGAATTGAAACCTGCAATTCAAGAACGAAAGTCGTCGTAATATGCATGAAGATAATAGCAGAGTGACTATCTTTTTGTGAATTGTTGTGCTTGAATGCATAGATTTGAAACAGAATTGCAGAAGGAAAAAAAAAAAAAAGAAGAGAACCCTAGTTGGAGTCCTTACTGGAGTTGCGTAGTTTTTGGATGCTTTACAATTGGAACTAACACTCGAATTATCAATCTTCTGGATAAGTGTTGATGTTATCTTATTAAGCTGTCTAACAGGAGTGAAGTTCATTGATTTCTGAGTTGATTTTATCCTGTCGGACTCTACTGTCGACTTCTTGTTGATTGGAGTGGCAATATTTTCTTTTCTGAGACGAAGTGGAGCCGCCTGTTTAGCGGGTGAAAATGGCAGCTTTCTTTCTTTAACATAAATCGATGACTTTGAGCCAGAAACAGGTAGTTTCTTCTTGCTTATTGGTGCCAAATCATCCTGCTAAAACAATGAGACATGTCAGCTTCTACCAAGATATGGAATCAAAACAAGATCCACTGAAATAATGGTATTACCTTCAGTAGAGGCGTCTCCATTTGTCTGGACGCACTGAGATCCGTCTGTCTAACTTCTTTCTCAGTATCAACAACTCCAAGCTCGTTTAAAGTTTGCCCCTTGTCACAATTTTGCTCAAGAACGCGGCTTTTGGGCGTTGAATCAACTTCTCTAACCTCGGTTCTTTCACCTGGATTACCATAGCTGGTCTGAGTGGCTGCCATCACTTTGACATCTTGTTCCTCACCATTTGCCTCAGGGCTGGGGGTCATCATTTCTGAATCCTGAGGTGTAGTTTCACAAACTTCACTTTTAGTTTCTGGTTCAGCCACATCCTTTCCTGTGACATTTGCTTGCTCAAGTAAAGCTGCAGCCTTTCTTTCAGCTAGATTCTTGTAATGAGCTTCAAAGAAAGCTTTCATCTGCGCAACTGAGCCGGGTCGTGAAAATTCCTCGGCCTCTTCAACATATCTGTTGTGAGAGAAAGTTGACCATTTCTCCCAAGATAATGATTCTGACATGAACCTCCCAAAAGAGACAGACTGGCCGAGAGGATGAATTGGCTTACCCTGTGACGTAAGAACTTGTATAGTAATCTTGGTCTGTAAGAGAACAAGCTAACGAATAGAAAAAGAAAAAGCATAGAAAGTAAATGCCTGTAGCGACACTACAGGAATCAAAAGGAAGAATTCAAGCAACCCACTACAAATTTGAAGGAGTTATTACAACCAATCATTAGTGCCCTTGGACGACAAAGATGGTATAAAGAATTCAGTTTCATGAACTCTACCTTGGACGCTTCACTGGAAGGAATTCCTGCAGCATAAGAGAATGGTTGCACGAGACAGGTTGTCTCCCCCATGAGTTTGGCTGTGTTGTAACAGACTTCAATACAATGGTACAACTAAAAACTCCCCGGTTTTGTTATTAATGTTTTCCAGTTGAACTTTGTAGCTGTGTCTCCTCAAAAGCGCAGATACATTGTAATTTTGAATTTCAAAGAAGTGGAAACAGCAGAGCAGGCAGATGATGTAGTACGTTCAAACGATAAAGTGAAAGAGGGGAAGGCGGTGGTTTCTTTTATTGTCTGAAGGAAGAGTGGGGTCTACCAACCATCCTTCAAAAAGCTCGAAGCTTTTTAAAGGGTTTTGGGGCCCACGCCTCCCAACGTTTACTTTCCTAGTTGATTTGAACTGAAGAAGACGACAGATCATATTTTGGAAAAAAGACTCCGCATTTGCCTCTAAAATAATATGAATGCAGGAAAGGAGAACGGAATTGGGTTCTGAAGTTCTTATTAAGTTATTACTTTCTAAAAAGTGAGATGGCTTACTTTAATAGATAATTGGAGCTTGAGAAAAGGAATACACTTACAGCATCTGGTCACCTGGAAAAGGCTTTATTCTCACTCACTTATAAACGCACGCAACAACTTGCGAAAACAATGTGCACAAACAATAGTGGCATTTTAAGGGGAAAAAAACTAGTCTGAGCTCTTCATTGTTCCTTTGTATTACATTGTTAATGATGAAGACATGATCAACAATAGAAGCTAAGAATAACAGAATCAATGCACAAAACTTAAATAAAATGTAGTATTTTTTCTAACACAGTTTTCTGGTCTATAAATGTAACTCCCCAAAATTTGCGTCTGAGACTTTCTGAAGTTCTCTAGTGTGTCCAGTCCTCTATAAATCTCTGTGATCTTTTACTGTAACTTTTAAGGTTATAAAGATGCATCAACACTGTTAGGAGGCCTATCACGTCCACCAGTGTTCAGTAAACCTGAATAAGAAAACTTTCTCCTATTTTTGTAACTTTTACTCTTAGTTGCCTTGCTTTTGCGCCCTGAAAACACTGTGCACATGAACGCCAAGAAACCCAAACCAGAAAACACCCATAAAGCCACAACCCATAACCTTAATGAACCAAATAGCCCGTCTGAAGCATCAGGAGATGATTCCTGAGAATGTTTGATCCGCACAGGACTGCTTCTTACAGAATCGGTTCCTTCAAACTTGCCAAATTTCCTTGAACTCCCAATTTCTTTCCTGGCATCCCAAGTTGAGGTGGATATGGAGCCGGGATTGGGACAGTTTCTCTTCTTATGATGAAGGTATAGTGCTTCATTAAGTGCCTTTGCACATTCTATGCTAAGCAGGTCTTTCTGCTGGATGTTGTTATCAGTCCGATCCACTGTTGAAGGATCAGGGGGTTCAGGAAACTTAGCCCAGCATTTGTTGACAACATCAGTATCTCTCCAGTTTGCTTTATCAAAGCTCCAGTTCCCAACTCTAAATTCTAATCCATAGTGAAAAACTCTATAATTTACCCCAGGCTCAGGCATATATCCCGGGTATATTAATATCTCCCTGTTGATGATGTGCCGTAGATTCATCTGTGCTTATAAAGAATTAATAAACAAGTAAATGAAAGGTAGTAAAACTCATAACTGTTGCAGAATTTAAGCAATTAACGGAATATCAAGTGATGGCATGGGCAAGTAAGAATCCACATGTCAGGAGATAGAGAAATACAAAACCAAAGTTACTGGTGCAAGTCCCATTGTAAAATAAATTATTACTGTTTAAAAGAGGGGGGTCCTAAAGGATATGGAATACCTCTGCGGCACCAAATGAGTAACCATACATCTCACTAATCCAGCCAGATGAGTATATATCGCCCGTAAAGTTAGTAGCATAATGAGCTTTGTCAGCCCGCAACTCCTCAGTTTTATGCAACCATAGTAGAGCAAATTGTTGAAGATCATCTATGTGCATGATTATTACACCCCCAACTTTATCACAAGCATCAGGGTTGCGTGTGTGGATTTTCGCAAGCTCGTTATCACAACCAATAAGGTACCTAACAAGCATAAAGTTATGAACCTTTGTTAGCTGCACATTATTCCCTTATGCTTGTGCACCACAAATATGAAAAAGAGAGATAACCCAGACCAAACGTAATTGCCATTTATTAAACAATGCAAGAGCATAAAACTCTTGGTCTTACTCATAGGGAGTTGAGACAGGCTGGCCACGTGCAGCTTTGAATTCCGATGGAGTGATTGGAGCTCTCAAGATCATGTCAGCATCAAGAATAACTATGAACTCAGCATCAACATCTGCATGGTTAAGCCAATGAACAACTGCAGCAGGTTTATTAATTGCTGGATACCTGAAAATTAGAAAAGTGAAGGAAAAAAAGGATTCCCGTTGCTCTTTAGATCTTTCAGTTAACTAGTTAATCGTGTAGAAAATGCCAAGTCCAAGCCACATAACCACTTTGGCAATGGTTTATGATCCATGTAGGTGACAGAAGTTGTGCACAAAATGGTTAGAACCTAATTAGGTTACATACCCATCTATTTATAATAGTGCACTACTTTTGGCCCCTCATCCCCTATAAAATAATATCATTAGCATCCAATTAGAAACATAATAGACATAAAAACTAAGTATCCAAAGGTACCAAGTTGAGTCGAAAAGACAACACTGGTTCTATTTTTCCCTACCAAGAGTCACTTTAGCACAACTAGCCATTCCTACTAGGGAGATTATACAAGCTTCCAAGTGAAACACATAAATTTCAAGCAAATAGCATAATATACGATAATAAATGGAATCAGAGGGACTTTCTGAGTGCTTTTCAGCTGCAAAAATATCTAGGATCCTTCTAACCACAAAATTTAAACATGTCAGTTGATATTAGTCCAAATTCAATTACTGAAAAGAGTATATTGTGTTCGAGATGAAGCAAATGACAAAGTTAACCTCTCAGTTAAACCAAAATGACCAGAAATTCCACAAGCCAGAGACAATTCAGTGCTAAACCTGTATAAAGATGAAGATATTACCAATCTCCTGTTAGCGGGTGCCGGCTCATGGAAGGAACATAATGGGTGGGAGCCAGATCATGTCCTCTGTATTGCTTTAAGTCCTCATCCGTACAGCTGAGAAGGCGTGTGAGATTGCCAGGCTGGCCACTCTGGTGGAAACTGTGTACAAGGCCTACAGTCTGCCAATCAAAGTAAGGTGTACATTCTGTGGAGAATATCGTGTGGATCTTTGGATGAGGCTTTTGAGGTTTATCAACAATCTCCTGCTCTTTTATGGCCTCCTTAGCTTCCATACCCTCATGAGTAAGATACCTTGGACGAGTCAATTCAGCAAAAGTTCTGCTCTTCAAAAAGCTCAAGTATTTTGACCATTTTGGCTTCGGGCATCCATCTGTAGCATGTTGTAAAAGAAGGCCCTCATTCAAAGTGTTTATACACTCTATACTTAACAATAGGCCCCTCCTTTTATTTGGATCAAATGTCATGGCTTGCACCTGCATGAATTAAAGATAGTACCTTTTTCCCTTAGGATTTAGCTCATGAAATCTTCTCATTTGATCCCGTTCTTATGTAAAAAGCAAAGAATAAAATGCTTCGTAATAGCCAAATTCTTATGCTTTCTGCAATTGAAAGCATGGATAACAATAACTCCTAAAGCAAACTTCCAAATAGTTCGTCTCTTTGTTTTGATACCTCTCTAGGATAAGGAGGCTCATGAAATAGCTGACCACACTCATAGACGATACTATCTTCATGATGGTCTAATTTACTGAAGGACCAATTTCCAACACTAAATGGCAAGCCATAGTGAAGTAGAATAGGCTCCACACCCTCTCGTGGAATATAACCAGGGTAAATCATCAAACCATCATAAATTTTGTGCCGAAGTCCAACCTGAAAATACAAAATTAAGCAGAAGAGTTCATCAACCAATAATGTTGAACTCAGTAAGTAGGCAATAGAAGGTAACTTCGTTTTCGAAACAAAATAGTGCCAATACTTACTTCAGCCGCACCAAATGAGTAGCCATACATCTCACTTATCCATCCTTGGCCGTAGATGTCACCAGTTATGTTGGTTGACCAATGAGCTCTATCTTCCCGCACTTCTTCAGTCTTTGAAAGCCACATGGGCGCTAATGCTCGAAGATCATCTATGTGCATGGCTAGAAGGCCCCCAACTTTATCACATAGCTCAGGATGCTTTGTGTGCAATTGTGCCAAGATGTTATCACATCCAATCAAATACCTGATTATGCATTGTATACATTTTTGCAGTCATAATAAGGAACAACTTAAATGGCGAACAAATGAAGTATATAAGCAAGACATATCATTAAATGACACGAGAAAAAAGTCCAGACAATTGCAAAAGCATGATTGACTTCACCATCCAAAGGTCAAAAAAAGATCTTGTACTTTTAAAAATGTTGATGTTCCACTAGACTTATTCATTACTACATCTGCAGGATTGTGCATAATTATCAAAGTTAAAACATTATGCAATAGTGTTGAAACACCCATTGATGGGTTGGGCTGGTTGAACCCAATAGCAGCTGCATGATAACAAGCAGAACTCGTGCAATGATTATGCAAAACATGCATCAAGGGAGAATTTCCTTCTTTTTTTTTCAGCCAATGCTGAATAATAAGTAAAACTCTTAAGTACCCATAATATGCTGCAACAGGTTTTCCTTTCTCAGCTCCAAGTTCCCAAGGTATAATTGGACCTCGAATGATCATATCTGCATCTAATATAACCACCCAATCAACATTATCAGCATCTGTACTATGTTTAAGCCAGTGGACAATTCCAGCAGGTTTGTTAATTGCCGGGTACCTGCAGGAGTAAAATAAGATAGCATTTTACGTCAACTTTTCTATGCTTCAGCGTACAACAGCAGTTCACAGAAAAAGAAGAGATTAATTGCTTGAGCATTTATTCGAGGACATAACAATAGCATAAATGATGCACAATGCGACTGCCAAGTGCGAAGGAATCAACAAAGGAGAATGAAGGGTGAGGGCTGAGGACTGAGGACTGAAATAGGAGAATCTACTCTGACATTGAAGCTAAGGAAAAAATGCAATCTGGGGAAAAAGAAATAGAATTGACTGAATCCGCACCTCTCACAAGTTTTATTTAGTAGATGAACTTGATATGCATTGAGAATGAAGATGGACCAAAGTAAATCACAAAAAAATGGGCAACTTCAAACAAGGAATAAGCAGTAACTAAAGAACATAATTCTCATCCCACCTTTTGTTAAAATAGTCGAATTTGTTGCTTTAACTACTAAAAAGGAATAAAAGCTTGTACTATTTCAAGACAGGTGTCTCTTCTGCTTTTCTTTGCGTCATAGATCGATGAATTTGTACAATCTACGCACACGTGCTTCATGAAAAACTTCTATCGAAAAATGTCTCATTTGAGAAGAAAGCAAGGAAATATCCTGTTCTGATGAACAAACAACGCAGAGAAACTCACCAGTCGCCAGTTCTGGGGTGTCTGCTCATGGATGGCACCTCAAGAGTGGGAGCCAAATGCATTCCTCTATAATTCTTCTTTTCCTCATTCGTACAACTCAGTAATCGGGTTATAGGTCCTGGTTGTCTGGCTTTTTTGAAGCTATGCAGGAAACCCACGATCTGCCAATCGAAGTAATTGTGACCCTCAACCGAGAACAGAGTGTGGATCCTACGACGGGTATCGACGCTCGACCCGTCACCAACACATAACAACAACCAGCACGCAGCATAAACCAACATCAAAACCATGAATTTGGCCATTGGAGCTGGAATTGAAGGCCTGGCTCGAGAAGGATATGTCTGAAAGATCTAAAATTCATCGACTGTAGAGAGATGCAAGAAGTCAAAGTCTCAAAGATTGGTTTTTTAGCATTTTAACGAATACTATAATAGAGTTAATAGCACGTACCAGGACTTGGTTTTTAATTTACTAGCATATAGATTTTCGACAAAAAGGAAAATCAAAAGAAAGCGGTAAATGAGTTATTGAAGTAGCAGCCAAACTACAATTGAATGGATCCGGACTCGGAGTCTTATCATCAACGAAACGCAAAACCTCAGTTCGAAGGTTCGTTTTGTTTGCTATGTTATAGCGTTTAAACAAAATACTCAAAAATCTATAAAGAAGGACTCTGTAAAGGTTCTTCGTAACTAATTTTGTAAAAAAGGCGAGCTTATTGCTTGTAATACAATTTAAATTTTATCGAAAAAAGAAACAACATTTTATTCATGTCAAGCAGCTTAGATCATGTTAAACGACTGCTTAGATGTGATTTCCAAGACAAAGTAAGTTTGTTTACCAAGATAGACAAAATTAAGTTTGACAATCATTCATCAGTCATCACTGCACTGTTAGTGATCATGAACATCTCCATTAAGATTTAATCGTTGATTATGAAGATTTCCCACGTCACCAGCAAACAAGGCAGCACGAGGACTACATCCCACGTGGCAAGTTCTCGAGTTCCTTTGGTTCCATTTTCAATCAATTGCTTGGCGAGGGTGAGATGTGAGTTACCTTTTTTCCTCTTCTTTCTTGTTAAGCTTTCTACCGTTGAGAAGAGCTCCCTTCTCCTCTTCCTCTTGGCCTGAGGTACCACTGAGTTCGTCTAAGTATCTATGGACGCATTAATTGTGCCTTATTTTGGCAAGACCGTCGATTTTTCAGATTCTTTTCTTATTTTATCCCTTCAGATAAATCGAGAATCTGAAGCTTTACGGTAAGATGGGCTTCCATAACTTTTACTATAGTCCTTAACTGAGATTTCGTATGGTGGTTTTCTCTTTAAGATTACACCTTTGACTGGATCTTTTGATTTGGGGCTTTTAGTTTTTGGAACTGAGGAATTAGTGAGGAAAATAACATGGGTTGAGTTCTTTAATTCGGCAGGTTGGTTTTGTCATATATATAGTTTTGGAGAGCTGATCCTCTGTCTAAGTCTATCGTGTCTTATACGACGTCGTTTTATCCAAAAATTGGACAGCACCCACTTTCTATAGACAGGAGCCTGAGGCAGGCGCCGTTTTTAAGATAAGTGCTCTCAGTTGGCTGAGCCACCCTTCATTTATTAATGAAGGACGCTCGCTCCAAAACAATTCTGTACGCTCCAAGAACTCTGTAACAACTAAACAAATAAGTACAAAATGATAAAATATCAAAAACGTTAAACAATTATATGATTATTATTATTATTGGAAAAAATATTATTATCATTATCATTATTATATTCGATATGATTATTAATTAAATTCATTATATTAATATCTATTATTATTAATATTATCTTATTATTATTATTATTATTATTATTATTAGATTTTTTTTTATTATCCAAAATTATTATTACAATCTATTCAATATATTCTTATTATGTCAAAT
>JAOTBA010000008.1:9055439-9077026 GCA_025629845.1 Erythroxylum squamatum | reverse complement strand
AATTGCCTTAGGCACAAAAACCGGGAATGTCATGTATGCATGTACAGTAATTTCATGTGCACAATTGATACTGTGTACCAATCCTATTATGCATGAACAGTCCTAAGTCATTCCAATCCATCTCATCCAATGCCAAATTTACTATTTTACCCTTCCTTTCGGGGGTGGGATGTTACATGTACTTGCCGTAGCTCTTGGTTGGCCAGTCTTCCTCACCAATACCATCTGGACCATTTACACTAGTATCTTGAGCCTGTCTGGGAACCTTCTCTACATTAAGCACAAGCATTTTCTCTTCAACCTATACTTTAACGTCATCCTTCATCATGCCAGGCATATCAAACTTCATCTTGTAGTCTTTTCCTCCTTCCTTAATTGCCCACGGAGTCCTGCCCTTGCCGTATCCATTTCTCCGCTCAGAGAAGTTGTCGTCCAAGTGCTATTGTATGCAAAAGGATCCTCCATCATACTCTCCTTTGTATCCATCGTTTGTTGCACTATCCTTGCAGTTGGAAACCTATCCCACAAACCTGTAAATAGAAAATCAAACTTAAGTCACTTTCGTTTTGTTCTTGGATAAGCAACACCTTTCGAGCTTTTGCGCCTCCTTGAGTTGAAGTGCTTCCATAATTCTAAGTTCCAAGGGCTCCTTACTTAATGGGGGAGCAACATGTGGTGCCTTTTGTTGTTGACTTTGCTGTGGGGTTGGTGCTCTGTGCAATTGATCAAGATATTGTTCCTTTTTTCTGCAACAGCCTTAACAATGCCAGGAAAACCTTTTCTTGTTTTCAATGGAGGCGTAAACTTAAAGCAGGGAAATTTTGTGAGTGATCTCTCAGATGGAAGAGGAGTGTACACATTGACGTGTGATGCTGCCATCTCAGGTAAGTTTTCAATGATCGATGCTGATCTTTACAGGGTACAATGTCAAAAGAACACACACCAGGAGCAGGAGCTTCATCATCCTGCCATGAAGACTCACTCAGAGCTGCGACACTCTCAAACGAGGAAGTTGAAGGAGAGACTTCTGGCTTTTATCTGGGATCCATGAGCTAAGCAGGACAAGGCCCACCTTTTCTCCCCCAGCCCAACGCTTTATGATACTCCTCATTATTGCCTTGTTATTCTAGATGTTTCTCTATTTCTCTTATTCTTCTTTCGTCTAATGATGAGGCAAAAGATTAAATTTCAGTCTTACCTCCGTTAGTTTTATCATGGTATCAGAGCTCTTTTACATGAAGCTAGAATGGGTATCCATCTCGGCTGCTGTTTTTTATCTTTTTGAGCCTTTAAGTCCTTTTTAAATTCGTTGTTGTACACCTTGTGCCTTTTGGTCCCCTTCATCTTCAATACGTCGGGACGGCCATCATATGCCAGTATCATAGGTAATCAAAATCAAAACAATGTTAGACCAGAAGACCACCCAGCTTCCCCATTTTAGCTTCATCCTAATGAAAACCCATATTTCATCCTAGTGTCCTCTCCATTAATCGGACCAAATTACCATTCATGGTCTAGGTCAATGGGAATGGAACTGATATCAAAAAATAAATTGAGATTCATTAATGGTAGTATCATTATGCCAAACAGAAATGACCCTATATATGCCTATTGGGAACGATGCAATACAATGGTGCTATCATGGTTAATGCGTTTTGTAAGTGATTCTAATGTCCAAAGTATTATTTGGCTAGATTCTGCTGCTGAGGCATGAAAGGACCTTCAAGACAGATTCACTCAAGGAGACTCTTTCCGTGTTTTAGACCTTCAAGAAGTTATTTATTCACTAAAGCAGGGAAACCTCTTAGTATCCGACTACTATACAAACCTTAAAATGCTTTGGGATGAGTTTTCCAACCTAAGACCACTGCCCCGATGTAGGTGTCAACCTCAATGCACATGTGATGTCTAGACTATCATCAAGTCATACCAATATAATGACGGTGTTATACGGTTTCTAAAAGGCTTAAATGACTCATATACTACAGTACGATCTTAGATTATGTTGATGGAACCATTACCTGACATTAAGAAAGTTTTCTCTATGGTAGCACAACATGAGAGACAACTAATTTCCTCTTATTCTCACACTGTCACTCATTCAAAAGGTCCTGAATCTCAAGCATTCTATACCAAGACAGATACAAGAAAAACATTTCAGTCAATAGAAAAACCTGTATGCAGTTATATGGACTCCTGGGGCATATAGAAGATAAGTGTTATAGAAACATGGATTTCCTCTCAACTTTACAACCAACAACAATAAATCAACTACTTACCAGTCCAAAGATGCCTACAGGTCCAGATTCAGAGCTGCCAACCAAGTCGAAATGCGCCTCGACAACTCATTAGACAACACCCTTTGCACCTTAGAAGATCAGAAAGAAAGCACACAACCGAGTGTTAACTACAATCTGATTCAAGAAGAGAACTACCAACTGAAGGAATTACTGCATAATGGAAAAGTTCCTATGACCAGTCTGGCCTTGGTACCGCAAATAAATACACTCACAAAAGATGATAAAGGTATATACTCACCTGTCAAACCACGTTTACCTTCATCCCTTTGGATCTTGGAATCTGGTGCCACGGATCACATTATATGCAGTTTAGAATTATTTTATGAGTATACAAATGCCAGTAATTTGACAGTGAGGCTCCCCATTGGCCAACAAGTACCTGTTACACATATAGGAATAGGTCATATCTTTGGTCTAGTATTGACTAATGCTCTCTATGTTCCTATCTTCTCACTTAATCTCATTTATATCAGTCAGCTTACAAATTCCTCTTTTTACAAACTAACCTTTACCAATCGCTCTTGTGACATTCAGGATACCAAAACCTCGAAGATGATTGGTTTTGCTAAACAACTTGATGGACTCTATTACCTAAGACCCAAACATCAAGCCAACACAACCTTCTCTCAATCAAGCGATATTTGGCATCATCGATTAGGACACTTGTCCATCTCCAGATTAAAACTATTGTCTTCTATAGATTCATCTATTCCTTTCCAGCATGTTACATAATGTGATATATGTCATTTTCCAAAACAAAAACATTTACCTTTCAGATTGAGCACTTCTATGGCTTCTGCTTGCTTTGATATCATCCAGTTGACATATGGGGACCTTACCATTCTGCATCTATTCATGGACATAGATTCTTCTTAACCATAGTAGATGACCATAACCATATGACCTAGGTACATTTAATGAAGCACAAATCTGAAACTAAGGACTTAATTATAAATTTTTTTGCCTATGTGGAAAGACAGTTTGCAAAAAAGATAAAATGCATCAGAAGCGATCAAGGGGTTGAATTTTCGATGATTGATTTCTTCTCCACAAATGGAATTCTACATGAAACCCCATGGATAGAGAGCCCCAACAAAATGATAGGGCTGAAAGGAAACACCAATGTATCTTATATGTGGCAAGAGCTCTGAAAATGCAAGCAAATCTTCCTACTAAATATTGGTCAGAGTGTGTTCTACATGCAGTTTTTCTCACCAATCAATTTCCTTCACCACTCTTGTCCCATAAATCACCTTATTCAATTTTGTTTGGCACTAATCCTAATCTTGCTCACCTAAAAGTGTTCGGTTGCCTCTGTTTTGCCTCAACTAAGGAAGCAAACAGAGGCAAACTAGACACCAGAGCAAGAAAATATTTTTTTCTGGGTTTTCAACAGGAACCAAAGGTTACAAGTTATTGGACTTAGAGACAAGATAGTTCTTCCTATCTAGAGATGTGTTGTTTTATGAAGAAAATTTTTCCTTCCAACATCTACCTTCTGTCAACCTCTCTATCCCTAGTCTAGTCTTACCTACTCTTTCAAACTCTCCCTGCTATGACCACTTACAAACCACATCTGATTCAAATAAATCTCTACCAGACCTACCTTTGCCCACCACTGAACTACACGGTTCTACTAGACACTCAAAACCACCTTCCCATCTAAGGGATTATGACTGTCATACTCTACCACATACCTGATCACACACAATTTCGTCTATCTTATCTTACCAACATCTATCCCCTCAACACAAATCCCTCTCTATGGCCATTAACACTTCAAAAGTCCCTTCCACTTACACTGAAGCAATAAAACACATCGAATGGCAAAATGCAATATAGGAAGACTTACAAGCTTTGGAAAAAAAATCAAACATGGGACCTTACCTACTTACCACCAGGCAAGACCACCATCGATTGCAAGTGGGTGCATAAGCTTAAATATAATCAGGATGGCTCCCTTCATCACTACAGGAGCAGACTGGTTACACGAGGCTTTACACAACAAGCAAGGTTGGAATACACATAAACCTTCTCCCTAATTGTAAAGCACACCACAACTCGGGTTCTACTTGCTCTCACAGCCTCCTAAAGCTGGCATCTCCACTAGCTGAACATCAACAATGCATTCCTCCACAGAGACCTCCATGAATAGGTTTACATGAAGCCTCCGCCTGGTCTTTTCCTGCCTAATCCCAAGATGGTCTGCAAACTTAAAAAAAGCCTGTATGGACTCAACCAGGCCAGTCGTCAATGGCATGCCAAATTGACGTCCGTACTGATTTCTGACCACTTCTCCCAGTCCATCTCCGATTATGCCATGTTCACCAAAAGGCAAGGTTGTCAATTTATCATTCTACTGATTTATTTAGACAATGTTCTTCTAGCAAGCACCGACCTTTCACTAATTGAAACAACGAAAGAGTTTCTAAATGACACCTTCCAGATTAAGGACCTTGGACCAGCAAAGTTTTTCCTTGAGCTGGAGCTGACGCAATCCTCCATTGGTATGGATTTGTCACATCAAAGATACACCTTGGATCTCTTGGAGGACTCTGGCTTTCTCCACTACAGACCAGTTTCAACACCTATGGCTCCAAACATGCGCTTGATAGCCTCCAATGAACCCTACATAAACGTCGGCAGATATTGGAACATAATAGGAAAGTTACTTTACTTTACCATTACAAGACCGGATATCAGCTTTCCTGCCCAGTAGCTATCCCAGTTTCTTGACAGACCAACCATCGACGATCTACAAGCCATCAATCGTGTGTTAAAGTACCTCAAAAAGGCACTTGGTCAAGGCCTTTTATTCCCCAAGAGCTCCTAAGCACATCTTTACGCCTTCTCAGACTCCGACTGGGCAACGTGTCCTGACTCTCGCAAATCAGTCACTAGTTTTTGCGTGTTCCTTGGTTCTGCCTTGATTTCTTGGAGATCAAAGAAATAAGCCACCATCTCCCGCAATTCCTCAAAAGCAGAGTACCGAGCCTTAGCTGCTACAACCTGCGAGCTTCAGTGGTTAGTCTATCTACTCAAAGACTTCAGCTTTGCGCATAAAGGAGCAGCTTACCTCTATTATGACAACAAATCGGCCATTCATATTGCCGAAAACCCCATCTTCCACGAACGCACCAAGCACATAGAGATCGACTATTATCTTATACATACCAAGGTCCAAGAAGAGGTCATCCACCTGCTCCCAGTCGCTTCTCACTCACAATTGGCCGACATCTCACGAAAGTGTTATCCAGAGGCCCATTCGAGACACTCTTGCTTAAGCTGGGTATACACGATGTGTATATTCTAGCTTACGGGGCCTGTCAAAAGAACACACACCAGGATCAGGAGCTTCATCGTCCTCCCTTGAAGACTCACTTAGAGCTGCAACACTCTCAAACGAGGAAGTCGAAGGAGAAACTTCTAGCTTTTATCTAAGATCCATGAGCTAAGCAAGACAAGGTCCACCTTTTCTCCCCTTGCCTAACGCTTTGTGACACTCCTTATTATTGCCTTGTTATTCTAGATGCTTCTCTATTTCTCTTATTCTCCTTTCGTCTGTAAGCTTGCCTATATAAAGGCATCTGCTGTTCAATACATGATGAGGCAAAAGATTAAATTTCAGTCTTATCTCTGTTGGTTTTATCATACAATGTTATGAAATAACCTAGTAGACATGTCATATGCTAAGTTGGAATATACAAAGAGCAGTGGACACTTATGGACTCGAATGTAGGAGTCGTAATCTTGTGATTTGTATTGTCTCGTCAGTTCCAAATTCTAGACTTCTCTACAATATTTTGTTGGGCCAAGTGATGCCGAGGCCATGTGAAATCTATATGGACGTGATAATCCAATCTTCTTACACTGCATAGAGTGGATGTTAATGAACCTGAAGAGTTCTGTTTGAATGCAGTGCATTTCCGCATCCATCTCATAAGCTTAATTTTTATTGAAGAGTTTGTTTCTAATTTCTTTTGGTAAATACAACGAGAGTTTTGGCTCAGTGGTTCAAGTACCTGAAAAGGGAATCTAACCTCTAGTTACCCACAGGTTCTGCATATAACAGTCAAAAGTCAACGGCTCTCACTTTACACTCTGTATATGTATTGGAAACTTCCACTAAATAATTACAATTTTTTGTTAAAAAGTATTTGAATTATTAGAATTTTTTTTAACGTCATCTTTATTAGCCCTTTGTTTGTTTCACTTTTTCTTATCCCAAAATTAGTTTAGCTCCTAATCTTTGTACAATCGATTTCTTTTTGTTTATTCCATTTTTTTAAGTCTAGTATCTCAGCTTCATATTTTCAAATAAATACAAAACTTTTTTTTAATGAAATAGAATAGAATAATTTATAATAGAATATAAATGGATGTAATATTAGAAAATTGTTATTTGGAAGGGACCGAAGGATTCATAATGTAATATAGTGAAATGTTATTTATCATTTTACATTCTATCCTAAATCCCCTAAGTCGAAGGTACCTTATTTTTACTGTTTAGGATGAAATATGATGTAATATGAAATTCTCTCATTTAATCTTATTTCATTATATTCCGTTATAAACATTCATCCTAAACGATCGAATAATATTACATTCTATTAATAACCACCCAACTAAACAAAGCATTAAGAAGGTAGTCAAGATGTGGTCTTATTTAAAGAGGCACACTCAACAATTTTAACTTAAACATGAATTAGTCACTCCCGCTCTCTCTGTTTATGAAGTTTATTGTAGCTTCATAAGTCTTTGGGCTGAACATACAAACATCGTTTGTTGTTGAATATGTTCATGAAACTACTAACAAAGATCATTCTTATGAGTCTAAAATTTGATCCAATCTCTTCTTTATATGCATTGTTGGGTTATTATCATTTCACGTGAATCTATTTCTTGCACTATAACGATAAAGTTTTTTTTTTTTTTAGATTTTTCTCGCATATGTTAAGACTCAATTTCCTCCTTAGTTCCAACTCATTTATTTAAGGAATTCCTAACAACTAATCGGATAATCTCTCAAAACTAAAATCCTCATAATAAATTAAGAGCATATCAAAGGATTTCAAAATTATTGATTTATTTCCGTCTTCGAAGCACTTTTCTTACTCGTAAGATAAAATTTGTAACATAAAAATTAATCTATTTAGGACATCAACAAGAATTAAAAAATTTTAAATTTATCATATCTTTTAATAATCCCTTTTTTATATTTGGTTATGATATTAAATCTCAAATTCATGAATACTTATTTTTGTTCTTTCTTTTCTTCATTAAATTTATTTTTCTCTCTGAGGCAATACATTTAGATTTTAGAATCATTTTTTATCGGTAAATGCATAGTACAATATATTATTCTTTACATGGATTCATTTTATTTATAAATGAATACCAATAATTGCTTAGCATTAACATTGTATTTAAATATATTGGTTTATTATATGTCATACTTACGAATTATTATTTATATTTAAAATATAATAATAATGTGAAATACTAATTAATAAATTAAAATTAAAATCATTATATTTGTCGGTTATTAAAATAAATTTATTAGTTTAATATAATTGTAGATTAAAATTTTATTTATTATATAATAATACTAAAAAATAAGAAAGTAATTGTTATTTTATTTATAATATATAATATATAGTTAATTAGTTTGATGAGCTTTTTATTAGTAAATTATAAAACTTTTTAGTATTTTGTTGATTTGTTACATTTGCATCTCATTGTGTATATTAAAAAGGTATAAACACATTGATATGTAACATTAATTCATCTTATTGATAATTATTAGTTATAATAAATAATATATTAATCAATTTAACCAAATACTAAAAAAATTCATGAAATTTGTTATTTAATATTTAAAAAAGTAAGATAATCAATTTCTCTCATTATATTATAATCATATTTTTAATATTGATTAACTTATATGTTGTAACAATTTCCTAAAGTTAATATAATACTAGTTAATTTTTCTTATCATCTCATCTTTCAAACTCGATTTAAGTATAAAATGATTCAAGTAAGAATAATTATTACTATAAACAAAATAATCAATAAATTTATATTCTTAACAAATATGTGAAATAACTTATTTATAGATAACACTAAGTAATTTTCATAAAATAAGATAAATATTATTATATAATCACTAACAATAAATAAAATAATAATATTACATAATTATAAATTATTATAACATATTAATCATCTTATTATTATTATTATTATTATTGTTATTATTATTATTATTATATAATAAAAATAATAAGAGACTTAATTTATTATCATTTAAGACTTACGTAATTAATATAAATTAAATAATTATTATATTATTAAATATTAATAAAATAAATAAAAATATACATTAGTTATTTTAATTCTTTTTATATAAGTAATATGTGTGAAGTATATAAATCAATAAACTGATAGATTTTTTATAATTATATTTATTAACAACAAAAATCATGCAAATTAATTATTAATCGCTTATAAAATTATATTATAGATTATAAGAAAACGATAAAGTGATCATCTTATTTAATTTTAACATTACATAATAAACAAATATGTAATGAAGAACTTAATGTATTATTATACTAAATTAATAAACATATTATTAACAATTAAAATATAATTAATTATTGTTACATATTAATTATTATTATGTTCACAAATTTTGATCTATCAACATTTTTAAGGAAAAAAGTTAATCAAGGGCAATCATAAAGAATTTTAAATAAGTACGAGTATACAAAATAATAGATTGGATTAGGTCTTTTAAATAGCTTAAATCTAATTGAATTTTATAAAAAGTAAATAGCTCGAATGTCAATCTTTTTTTTTAAATTTTTAATCGAGTCTTTCAAATTTAAATATGATGTAAATTTTAATTTAATTTAAACTATAGGCCAATTTAAGATTTGGCCAAATAGTCATCTTTAATTATGACAATTTTTCATAAAATTTTTTAAAAAATAAAAACAATAAGAGAGGAAGTTAACGTTATTATCCTCAGAAAGTAATGTCCCTTCAAAATTCAAAGATATATTATATGTATGATCATAAGGATCGTGATGGCCACTTGTTCATCTCCTGTATATAATAGTACTCATTCTTCTTTTCTTTACTTTTGTGAATGATGTATGTTCATGGAAGTTTCCCGTGTTTACACCTTGTTGTTGCCTCATATTAATTGTGAAGCTTTAGATTTGACCGTTTAAGTATTTGGAATATTGTGTTATAGAAATTGAATAAAAATAAAAGAATAAATGGAAAAATACGAATAAAAACCTATATATTACCATATAATAATGGTGTATGACTTATGAGTACAGATAGATCATAGACATATATATGAATAACTTAGCGGAGAAACCATATTAAAACATACATTAATTTTTCTTGTCATAAGATCGATATGATCTTTTTATTTTCAACTTCTTACAAAAGTTAAAAGTGAAGAGAAAAGGTGCAGTTTCAGTCTGTGGATTTAAACGCAATTGATAATTAAGAACAAAATATAAACTGATGATTTGGGTTGGGTTAAAATTTAAAAATAATATTTTATTTCTTATGATCAATATCTGTAAGAATTAAAAAAAGTAAATAATAAATAAAATATTCTTTATTATCATTTTAAATTCACTAATATGTTATTAATTATTAATAATATATAATATATTGTTAATAAATGTATATCAAATATTAAATATATTTTTATATAATTAATGATACGTAAATAATATTTTTATTAATTAGCAATAAAAATTAATTATATTAATTATTTATAAAATATAGATTATAAATCATTTTATTTATTAGTATTATTAGATAATAAATAAATATTAAATTTCACTATTATATTTAACTATTAGACATAAGTATGTATATATATATATATATTATATTTGTATTATCCTTGATGTTTGAGAGTTTCTTTATATACATAGCTTATGTTGATGAAAAATGGTGTCGTTTGTTGACATTGCCCTAGCTATCACTAATATAAGCTAGCTTGAAAACTAGCCAATGCGTACCTAGCTATCACCAAGTTGGAAAGTGTCTAGCTCACACCAACCCGTGAATTAGTAGTTAATTAGCCCGTTAAAAATATGAGTTAATAGAAGCAAGGACTTTATTTTATTGGTTAACTACTCTTAAATCAGGATGATAAACATTGCAGTGGTACAATTTTGTCAATTTCTTGACGAATGTATAGTGAGTACTTGTAATGAATTTAAAATTTATAGATTAAATTGGGACTTCTGTACGTTAGTCTTAGGGGCCGGGCCGGGGTTCATATATATAATATAGCCGATTCAATGTAAGTGTGTGTATTAAGTTGAAGTCGTGGTGTTGGAATCTCAAGATTCAAACCACGAGCTAGCTATCTCTGAAATCCAACAAGGGGAGTGTCCTGACAAATAAAATTCAAACCATTAGTCTTCTTTTTTGCTTGAGAACTAGTTTACTTTATATAAAGCTTACTTTATGTCTATGATACTGTAGATCATGCAATAAGCTTTAAATAATTAATTGGAATAACGACATAATCACTTCGATCGGTTATAATATCCCTTTAGGAAGCGAACAATTTGCTACAATAATCAAGGTTATACTACCTTTGAGAAATGAACCAACTTGGGAATATTCAACACCGCCAATTCCAAGTGGGCTATTGAATTTTCTCTAATTGGGTTGTCATTCGCGCCTATCGTAGAAAATTTTTTAGGTGTGGACACAAGTAAATTGCAACTTATGTTTTGAAAAGTACGTGCCAACCATAAGCCTTGTCGAGGGCAACTTTAGTTTACCAACAGCTAAGATATCATTGTCAACAAGTTCTTATACGTTGAAATAAGTATGTGCTATCAATTAACTCATCAACTGTCTGGATGCATGTCAAATTGTAATAATCTGTACCTTTTCCGTTGGAAGAACCTGTAATGGCCCGAAATTGCCCACTGTTGGTAATTTTAAGACGAGCGATTCGTGATTGAAACTTGTGGCCGGGTAAATAGTGGAATTCTAGAGGTGAATGATCGTTTCGAAGGACAGAGATATGAAACCGACAATGACCTTGTACCATTGCCGATCGAACTCGTGATATGATTTTCGAGAACACAAATAAATAGAGTTTTAGTGTTATTATGTATTCGTGAAAATACAATTTTAGTGACCTTAAAATACTGTAAAAATCAAATTTCATTATATATTTTAACTTTTTCATATAACTCTATATTATAAGTACTTTAACAAGAATCTTTTAAGGTAGAATCTTTGGGAGATTGAATTGTTGTCATCTAATTTTCTTGTATATATCGTCCTTTTTACAATAATAAAATTGGTTTGATTTGTGTGACAATTGGTATTAGACCATATCAAGATGTCTCTTTTCAAGTTTGATATTAATAAATTCAATTGATTGAATTATTTCATTTTATGCAATGTGAAGATGAGAGTGAATCCTTGTCCAATATGGATGCACATAAGTGTTGGAAGAAGAAAAACCATCAGAAAAATTTTGTCTGATGTTAAAATTGTTTGGTGCTTTGACTACAAAGAAAAGAAAAGAACTTTAAGAAGGATTGCCCACAATAGAACAATGAAAACAAGAAAAGGGAAATAAATGGAAATGCAAGTGTTGCTATAGTCTAAGAGAGTTTTGACGAAGAAGATAGAAAAGTAAGTAATGTTTTAACTATGAGTACTTTTGATTATGTAAATTGGTGTATGCTACACATTGGTGTGTCTTAGCATATGACTTTTAATAAGGATTGATTCGGTTCTTTCAAAGAATGGAATGGTATTTGTTAGAATGAGTGATGATGAAGAGCTTATTATCAAAGATAGTGGTTCAGTGCATAACAAATTGTACGATGGAATTATTAGAACATGGAATACCTAATATACTCTAGAATATCGAAATATTCTCATTTTTGTGGATACACCGGATAATCAAATACTGTATATAAATTTTCTTGTGATAATGGACAATTTAAAGTGATAAAGGATGCGTTAATTGTGATAAAAGAAAAATTACATTATAATATTTATGTTTTGATATTAAATTAATGAACTAAATATTTGTTTTAAGAAAAATAAATCAACTCTGCAATGAAGTGCATTCATGAGAATGGTGACCATCTTTACGTTTCCTTTTATAACTTACTTCTTTCCTAACTGAAGGCAGGTCCTGAAAAGAAAAGCGCCTTCTTCGGTTATTTTCCAGACAAGAAAACAAAAGAGAGAGAGAGCAGCAATTTTGTGATGATGAGAGGTATGACATCCGTGGAAATTTTACAGTTCTATAGGAGACAACAGAAGTCTGAGCCCAACAGTACTTTGGGTGAATGATCATAGCTTTGTCGCCCCACAAGTCAGATGTGGCTGTCTCTTTATTTTATCCTTTGACAGTGAAAGGAAACGAGAACTTGTTAATCTCTACACTTCTGAAGTAAGAAAAACATGGGCTTAAGTGCTTCAAATGTTTGTGACAGTAACATAAACAAATTGTTTTAGGAGAGATGGGGTTTATATAACTACATAACGTACGTAGTATCACTGGGAAGAATAATAAACAAATTGTTTGAGGAGAGATGGGGTTTATATAACTACATAACGTACGTAGTATCACTGGGAAGAATAAATTATCTGTTTTAATCCCTTCCCTTGAAAGATATGTAGAAACAATTTTAAGTAAGATGAGCTTGGTCATGTTCCAAGAAGAGGAAATCTTCATCTAGATTATAGAAGCAGTCCCAGGAGAGAATACAATCCACATTGTCAACCCATTGTTTGAAGAAGTTATCCTCTTGAATAATGGAAGATGATTCGCCAGCGGAAGGATTGTTATTGTTAGATTCTTCCGTGGATAGTGCTGAAGAGCTGTAAGATGTGGAAGTATTGGTTTCGGGATTAAACCACGACTCCACATGCGAGCCTCCTGATAACTTGTCATAGTTCCTCAGAAGTTCATTTGCTGTCTGATCCAATATAAGTTCGCCTAGCTCCTCAACTTTAACAGAATCGAGATTGTTCTTGGCTTCACTATTCTGTGATTGTGACCGAACTTCAGAGCTTTCTTCTTGGGCTTTTGAAGAACTTGAATCTGGGATTGTCTCACTTTTCTCTTCGATGCTGATGGCATGTTTTTGGGTCGTCGAATACTGTTCAATGGGCTGGTGTGTCACAGGGTCAAATCCAAGGAGCTTTAGCTTCTTCTTTATTCGAGTATTCCAGTGGTTCTTTATTTCATTGTC
This sequence comes from Erythroxylum squamatum, assembly GCA_025629845.1. Lineage (NCBI taxonomy): Eukaryota > Viridiplantae > Streptophyta > Magnoliopsida > Malpighiales > Erythroxylaceae > Erythroxylum > Erythroxylum squamatum. The sequence continues at coordinate 9,063,447 of JAOTBA010000008.1, read as the reverse complement.
TGTGCGACCAGGAAAATGTGAAGCAATCTTGGACCACCTGCGTAAAAAAATGATATCAAATGCGTTAGTTATGGACCTATGGTAACACATTAAGAACAACAACAACAAAAAAATGTCATGACAAGATGACACTTAGCTAAGGAATCTACGGAGAGAGAACTAGATTACCTGTTACCGAGACGTGAGTGAAGCTGAATAATCTGATTCTCTTCCATTTCTGTGAAGCCACCTCTCTTAAGATCTGGCCTCAAATAATTAATCCATCTTAGCCTGCAACTTTTTCCACATCTTAGCAAACCTGGTAAAAAGAAAAAGAACACCACTGCTATAGTCTCACAAAGGATATAAGATTACAGGAATGAAACCGAGCTTGAAAAACACCTGCAAGCTTGGGAACCATTCGCCAGCACTGAATACCGTTGTTCAGGATGAAGTTCTCGAGCTTGTGATCTTCGTCGATAGTCCATGGACCGCGTTTTAATCCCACCTTATCACAGCAAGGTTGTCTCCCCATAGAATTTTCCAATTATGAAAACAATATTGACTAGAAGAAATTGCTAGATAGCAAGTTCTAGCAGAAAGCAGAAAGTAATGCTTTTATAGGACCCTTATCATCCAAGCAAAGAAGCTGCCAGTTCATTCATACATTATAAAAGGGGAAGCGTGTTGTTTATAGAGGGAGATTCATGATGAATGAAAAAAGCATCTCTAGTTGATAGCCCGCGAAAAGCAGAGAAGAGTCTGTGATATGAGTAAAAAGAATTTGTGTTGGAGACAATGGAATTGGTCTTATTATAAGCAGCGAAATTGTCAGGAAAGAGGAATCATTCATGTATATATAATCTTCTTCGTTGACAAGCATTATTTTCTTGTTTAATTATACATGCCTAAAAGTCTATTCTTTTTATTGATTCCAGTTATGGGTAACCACGACACTATAGCAAAAACTTATTGGATCCTTTGTTCCCTCGAGCTGGAGTGTTCGTAGTTGGGGGAATTCCTCCTTTCTCATATATTCTTTGTCCAGTTTTATGATGTTTTATTATATCTTATAAATTTCAGTCGTTTATTTATGTAGATTCTGCGTGGGTCCCGCATAAATAAACGTGGGATCTACATAAATAAATGACTGAAATTTATAAGACATAATAAGACACCATAAAACTAAACAAAAGATCTTATCCCTACTTTCTCTGTAACATCCACACTTGCATGAACTTTTGGATAGAGCTACAGATAAATATCTTACTGAGCATGGAGAACTTATCCTCATTTCCTTTCTGAAGTATGAAGTAGTTTAAGAATGATAACAATGAATTGTGTGCATAATGGGTAAAAACTTATTAATAATTATATATATCTACCAATTTAGTTAACTTTTTTCTTCTTGTATTAAATAGTGAAAAATCCAATTAATTAACTGGCAATATAATTGAACACTTGGCAACTTGTAATTGTTAATATGGGAAGAAACTATGACATAAGTGAGAACACAACCATTGAAAAAGACCGCATAAAACAAAATCTTTCTTGTTCCAACGCCTCCTAATTTTGAATATTTGATTGTTAATGTTTATATAAACATCATGAAGTCGTTGTTTAATAATACCGCGGATAGAGTCTATAGACGACTATAGTTGATTGTTCAACTCAATGACTCATCCCTTATAACATCATTATAAAGTAAAGCCATTACTGATCTTATAATTCAGTATGATAGTACTTCATATGTGTAATTGTCTAAAAACATAGGAAATCCTGTGCTGCGGAAACCAAGCTGATGTCTTCCCTGCCCGGAACCATAAAGCAGGAGAAGCTGAGAGAAGCAAATAATAAAGCAACTCCAAGATAATGTCCAAATTAAGGGGCAGACAGGAGGGGTCGCATGGGAATATGATCGATGATTTTGAGTATCAAGCCTTAAAAGCAAATAATAAGATTATACTTCTGTTGCTTGCTTCAAGCGCAAGGAATATAGAAGAGCCATGTTTGCTATTGAATGTCGCTTGTCAAATTCCTAAACTTCAATGTCAGCAGGCCAAATTTACAAATCTTAATTCTCGCCAAAAGTCTGCTTTGTATTACTCTCATACAAATGTCAACAATAAAAATGTCTTGTACAAACCTAGCAATGATTGGAACCCACTAAATGGTTTCGTGGAATCACAAGCTGAACCTACCCTATATGTCCAACTTTATAAAAAATTAAAAACCATGATAAGTACTTGTACACGCATAAACATATTTATTCTCATTGAACCTGCATGCATCTTCTAGTATATAATATGGAACAACCAAGAAATATTTTACTATAAAGAAAAGGCAATTATAGCAATTTGCTTGGTTCATGAACACTCAAGAGTATTCCCCTTACAATCTCTTGGGATCGAACAGAAATTTTTTTTTGGCAGTTGTCGGGGTTGAAAAACATATTTTGTTCGGTAATCGTATAATGTTTTCTGACAACCGTAGGTTTCAGCGTGTTTGAAACATATATATATATATCGCGGGGAAGAAGCAATCTTCCCCGAGAAAACCAGACCCTGCACTATTAACAGGATTCAAATTACGTTTCATTGTTTCTTGCATGTCATTACGGTCCTGAGAATCCTGATCAAGACTAGAGTGAGCCCCACTTAAGGTTCTCATGAGACTTATGCGCAAGCAAAGAAGATAAACTGTTCCTAGCAGTCGAGAAGAAATTAGTTTCAGCAAGCAAGATTGCCTTATATTTTATACCTACTAGTACACGACCTGCTTGAAAATTCAACTTCATAACATGACCAAAATAACGAACGAGGCCAAGCTGATATCAAATGGGTACAAAAGGGACAAACAAAATGAGGACAGTAACGATGCTACTCTAAATTTCCTTTCTTGAGCTCGTGATGGAAAAAAAGATAGGAACAGCCTATCATGCTTGGTCAGAATTCACAAATGATTCATCCAATTCAATGTTTTCAATCGAAGGATTTATGACAGAACCTGTTAAGATATATGGTATATGTCTTATTATTTGATTTTGATATTTTTCGATAATTGAACATCTAAGATAATATTGATGAGTTTAAAATTAAATTAAAGTGGGATAAAATAAAATCTGTTATCTTGGATAATCTTTAACAAGAATTTGTATGAAGATAAAACTCAATCTTGTGAAGACTTGTGGGTGAGTTACGTGACTATAGTGTTGAAGGAGTCTTCTGTCGTGGGTCTCTTATGGATTGTGCAGTTGTTGTGCTTCACTGCTGTATGTGTTTTGGCTGTCCCTTGTCTATGGTGATTATTATTTTTGCGGTAAACGTGTGTGATCAGTTGGCTTCCTATTTTGAGTTTTTCAAGTAACCCAAGTCTATTTCTTTTGAGGGTGGTATTTTCTTATAGTTACGGTCATTGGTTGCAAAGAAAAAGGTCTATCTTGAGTGGGTACCGTGTTTGTTTCTTGATTAGTGGTCTGTGGGGATTTTGCAGCTAATTTTACATTGATAATTAATTCATCTTGTTGTTGTGTTTTCTGTTGATTGTGTGACATAAGTGGGCTGAATAATTGTTGATGACCAGCTGCATTCTTTTTTATTGCTAAGCGACAATTGAGGGTGGTCTTAAGTAATTTTGTGGCTGTTGTTTTTTGTGTTGGTGTGCGAAAATTTCATAAGTTTTTGTGACTTTGTAGCTATTGTCTTTATTGTTGGTTTGGTGCAAAAAAACTTTAGTAGTTGTCATGGTTATTGCAGCCCTTTGTGTATGACGTTTCAGTGAAGAAATATTTATTGATTTGAGACGATATTGAAGCCTCACAACAGATCTTTCGATTGACAACTTCTTGTTATTTCGGTGATGAAGCGGCATATTTAGGAGAGTTGCTTTTTATCTCAAGTGTTTTTGTTTATGTTAAATTTTGTTTAATTACTTGAGTTATTTACTTTGTTTCGTTATCATTAAACATTGTTTGAGAAAATCCTCTGTTGAAGCTAGTAAGAGGTGGTCGTACTATTGGATATGAAATTCTTTCACAAGTTGTGAGGACGAAGGATAGTGTCAAGGGTTGAGTGGTGTCGGCTCAGTAAAGATTTGAATAAAACTATTGTCATTAGTGAAAGAATTAAGCTGGGTGAGAGCTCCACAAACGTAGGTAAGATGTGTTAAACTGCGTTACCAAATTTCGGTGTTGATTTATATTTGTGCGTTTAATTTTTTTTATTTTTTGATTGTGCTAGAAACCACTGCGGTAAATCTAAAAATTTTGTGAAACTATTACACCCTTACGGTTTTTCATAATCATATATAATTAGAATTTAGTGTAAGAAAATTTTATTTGCAAATAATGTAATAGGATTGAAAGATACTTATTTCACTCATCAATCAAATAAAAATTATCTACGAATTTTTGCTTTAATCTATGTGATTAGAGACTTGCATAATCTCAAAATTTGCAGAATTTTTTTTACATATTTTTCACTATTTTTCAAATTTTCATTATCTAACTCCTATCTTTCTAGTAAGTCATATTTTATATATAATTTTCTAACAATTGTTGTGATGTTTACGATTGTAACATTTCATACTATTTACAATTTTTATAACATGTCATATTATTAACTTATTATATGTGTTTATCCATTATCTCAAACTTATGCGTAATGAAAATTTATTAGAAAGAAAATGATTATGCATTACTTATACTTTTCTAACATCTCATGCGATTAGGATACTACAAAGGCGTATTATCATACATCTGTCAGGAATATATGACTTCTCGAATAATGAATTAATCCTCAAATAGATTTAATATGGTATACCCTAAATCATTTGTTGTATCAATCATTGTCTCATTCTCTTTATTTATATATATGTATGTATATTGTATTCGTACTACCTTATAGATAAAAAGTGGGCTTTTTTAATATATCTTGATGCCAATTTGGAATTAAAATGATCTTCCTTTTTTCTCAATCCTTTAATTAAATTAAATCATTTTTCTAGAATGTCTCATTATATCGAATCATTTATGAATTTTTTGAAATTAGAATCCAAATAAAAAAAGTACTTTAAAATTGAGGTTCACATTGCCTCGAAGGATCCTCACATAATATGAGTAGGGAATATGACTTATATTATCCTTATTGGTCAAAAATGCACTCATTGTATGAATCACGTGTTATAGTATTGACTTTCTTTTGTTAAAGCATGTCTTTCCTCAAATACTGTACAAATGATAGTTCAAGCATATTAAGATAGATTGGGTGAACATATCATTTATGTAGGTCATATCATTACTAATAACCTCTTATACGTTTTAATATACTTTATATCGACACTAGTTTTTTAAGCCTTAAGCTCTCTTTTACCACCTAGATAAATGACTTAAAACTTATCTCATCTTCATTTTTGCAAAATAATTGAGGCGATCACCCATATGGGAAGGTATCTCGTATTTTTCTATCTAAAACTGTATGTTCAACACTCATTATAGGACAAAAACTTAATTCAAAATCAAGCATTCTCATATTTCTAGAACAAAATTTTCATTTAAAATTCATTCTGGAAAATGTTGTTTAATTCTTAATTAAAGATATATTCCATTAAATATTCGATGACAAACGAACTACATCATCGATCCAAGTATTACGAATAGTCACTAGATGTATTCATTTCTCTTTACACTACTATGGTCTTGACATAGTTGTACTTGATATATATGTGTTTGATTTGATATTGATGTTTGATCTCTTTCGTATTATCTTTTAATGTACTTGTTTATACACGACATAGTTTGTGTGCAGCTACTGATTTATTTGAAATAAAGAAACCATCTTTAACTTTTATTCTTCGTGTGGCATCCATGAATACTGTATATTGCTTAGGTGTTCAACTTTAGCAATTGGTTTCATAAAAATACTTTACTATCTTGCATATAAAACTGTTCAAATATTCCATTGATAAATATGTACCTTATAACAGCAAGAAAGCTCTACTTAGATGATACTTAGTGATTTTAACTGCAAAGGTGTATACAACCTTAGCCATATTCTTAATTTTGATCATGCTTGATAGCTAATTTATTTGTTCGCTTGATAAACTATTTGTTATCACTAGCTATCAAAACGTATCATCCATATGAAATGATAAAACCCATTTATTTTTGGAACTTTTAACATATTTAAGTGATCTTTTCCAATCATACTAAAATCACACGACATGATTATAATACTAATGTAATCTACCACTTACTTTATGTCTGCTTTCTTATATTGACCTTAACAATCCAAACATGTATTGCTTATAGTCCTTTTGAATGAAACCTAGTGTTTGTATTATATTGATCTCTCATATAGAGATAAGTTTTGAACTATCTATTGTTGATTTGAAAATTCATTATCTAAGAATGTGATATCATGTGACATAAATTCAATTACTTGTTTATTGCCTTGTTCACATTTGAATTTATACTCTTCAGAATATTAATAAATATAATTTAAGATACTCTTCGTCTTCCCTCTAGAACCTAAATTCCCCATTTATAAGAGGGATTGTGAATAAAGGTAACAGATACATTCTTAAGAAACCATATATGGTTAATCAGGTCTTTTACTTATCCATATCTCATATTGTGTTTTAGCATATGGTTTAATAGGCAACCTATTAAGTAAATATGTGATCATCAATGGCACATTACTCCAATAACTGATAAGCAAATTTGTCTGTGCCATTATAGACCTAACTATGAGAAAAATGTTATTTCTCATCTCTACATCACCATCTTGTTGATGGATTCATACGATAGTCATTTAGCTATCTATTCAATTTTTATAACATAACCTCTCTAATTGATCAAAGAACTCTTCTTAGCTTGATCAATTCTTGAAGTTTTTATCAGTTTTACCTTATTGATTCGTAATTAAATTCATATACTCTTTGAAACAATAAAATGTTTTAAATTTTAAGAAGTCAAATAAATATAACTATAGTGAGTATAATTATTGATAAATGTGATGAAATAAGTACTTTTGTGCCATACTCTCATATTTGTCTATCCATAGATATCATAATGAATTATTTGTAATAGCTTAACAACTCTTTTTTCCTATGCTTAATGGTTTTTGCGCTATTTTGTTAGCTAAATAATGTTCACAAGTAAACTATTCTACTTTATGTAGGTCTTCTAAATAAAATATAATTGACCAATCATTTTATTAGATTTTATCGAGTAAAATCAAGTCTAGCATGCCACAAATTGGCATGGATATTATAAGAACTAGATGATGTCACTGAACCAAAAACTAAAATTATTTGTTTAATAAACAATATCTAATACCGCAAAACTATTGAAAATAAAAATATGACTATTATAATTCCAAGAAAATTGTCCTTACCACCCTTGTGGAAATTAATGTTGAATCAAAGGCTAACTAAAATATGACACAACTAACAATTTTTCTTTATGGGAGGTCCTTTTCCTTTCCCATTTTAGTCAGTCTTAGTTCTTATTGGAATCTTAAGAATTGTGGAAGGCTTTCTTTATACTTTTCACTTAGACTCATTATAATGCTTCATCTTCTTAGTTTTTAACGCCTTACAAGCATAAATTAGCCATATAAAGCCTTAAAGTCTCAAGATGTTTATTGATAGGTGCTATATAGCATCTTATATTGGTGATGCTGTCGCCTACAACCAAATATAAAAGAAATCGCTTCCGTTAAAACAAATTAATGTAGTAGCGGTAAGCGGATATCGTTCCCACGAGGAATCTTTAACGGTAAAGTTAGCTAGTTTAAACGAAAATAGCAAGGGGGTTTTGGTATTGATTCACGAAAATTATATAAAATAAAAGGAAAAATCACAAATTGAAACAATAATTAAATCTGAAAATTCGATAGAAAAATACCTTGGTTTCGGTCACCGATGTTACCATGCTATTATGGATCCTTGACAAAAATTGTAATTATTAACGAACATTCATTGAGGGAATTTTCTATTAATTGTATTGACTAGAAACATGTATCCTAGC
>JAOTBA010000008.1:8995711-9035217 GCA_025629845.1 Erythroxylum squamatum | reverse complement strand
AAATCCAAAAGATTAAACATAAACTTACCTTGAATCTTCACCAAACAATGAGTTTCTTGGCTCTAATGGAAGCTCTTATCTTCCTCTTAATTTTTTCCTTCTTGAGCATCCTCAAAATCTCTCTTTAAAACTAAGAAAAGGTGAAACCTAGCTCAAAACTCCATTCATTTCTCTACTTCACCTAAACCTCTCTTCTTCTCTTCTTATTTTTCTTTCTTCTTCTCCTTCGCTCACATTTTTGCTCTTCTTTAGGAAGATAACATTTTCCTCTTCCCATTCTACCCTTAATGAATGAGAAAAATCCATTTTTCCCTTCCCTATATGCCTTGTATCTTGTATTCTTAAGTGACCTCCCAAAAATGCCCTTCATGCAATCTTACTACCTTAACACTTCAACTCAATTAACCTATGTCATGAAATCTTACTAACATTAAAATAACAATTAACTCCAAAATTAATCTATCAAACCTCATAATAAATTTAAGTCATGCTTAATCAATAAAAAAAATTCGGGGGCTAACAATCTTAGCCTAAAAGATAAGGAAATTGTTGAACTAAAGACATACTACAAGGCCATGGAGATTTATAACTCATAACTGAGACAAAAGGTTAGGATATTATGGTAAAAGGAGGGTGATAAAAACCTCTAAATTTTTCCATAATGTTATTTAGGGAAGGAGAAACAAGAGTAGGATTCTATCCGTAAGTGATTCAGTGGAATGTAAGTTACGGATTAGCTTCAACTTAAGGAATTGGCTCTTATGCACTTTTAAGACATCATGGGAAAATGCAATGAAGTTAGGGATCTTCCTCAGGATCTCATCTCTTCTCTCAAAGGCTCAATTCCCCCTCACCACAATGAGTCACTATTAAGGGCAATTACACCAAAGAAAATTAAAGATGTCTTGACTTCCTTTCGTCATGGTAAAGCTCCTAGACCTAATGGCTTTGATGCTAGGTTCTTTCAAGCCACTTGGAACAAAACTGGAGGTATGGTCACCAGAGCTACCTTACAATTCTTTAATTTTGGTAAATTATGAACTAAGCTTACTAAAATATATATTTTCTTGTGCCTGAGATCCCTAATCTTTCTACTCTCAATAAGATTAGGTCTATACCTTTTTCTAATGTAATATATGTTAATCTCCAATTTTATTGCAAATAAAATAAAGTCTACACTGCCTAAACTAATCAATCCTGGTCAAGTTACCTATATAAGAGATAGAAATATTAGGGATAACAGACTCCTTACATAGGAACTCTTTAAGGGATACTTCACCAATAGATTAGTTAAAAGTTATGCATTAAAACTTAACTTTAGTAAGGCCTTTGACTCTATCAAATGGGGCTTTATTTTAAGCACTATACTAGTTATGGGTTATCCTAATTAGTTTGTTTCTTGAGAAAATGTTTGCTTATCTTTAGTTTCTTATGCAGTGATAGTGAATGGTGAGCCTTCAAAGTGTTTCAAAGTAGTTGGGGGACTAAGGTAAAGAGACCCTTTGTATCCTTTCCTATTCACAATCAAAATGGAGATCTTAAGCAGAATTATCTTACTAAACATTGCCAAAGACCCTTCATTCAAGTTTCATTGTAGGTCCAACAAATTACAAATACACCAACTATCTTTTGCTAATGATCTTTTATTGCCATTATCAAGGCAAGTTTTAATTTATTAAAATCCTCAATATACTACAAGCGCACAGGTCATGGGTGTAGTATGTGAGGTATCAATCCCTCAAGGAGTTGTCGAACTAATCTAATTCGAAGTTATATAAGGCCTAAATAATTATTAAAATGAAAATAAAAATTGCACAAAAAAGTAAACACGTGAAGAAGATTGATTGGAATTAAAATGTAAAATTAACACATAAAGAACCAAATTGAGCACCACCAAATTTACAATGGAAAACACATATGGAAGATTAGCCGATTATGAGAAGAGGGACTTATCCTATCATCAAATACTAACATGATTACTTTTGAGTTAATACGGTATTGGTCTTAGACTTTCAAAAGGTGGATTAGTCTCTCTCAAGTTATAATCATTAAACCCTAAATCATAATCCCTAATTGAATTATGAAATTTACAATATCTCAATTAACAAAAAACCACAAATCCAATTAGATCTTAAGCCCTCTAATGGACTATCGGGTCCTCACATAAGATTTCTCTTCATGTAAATTCCTGATTTGATCATTTGCGTGATATATTAGAATGTTTAACTCTTATTACCCAATCTAATCGTTTTGCTATCAGTTCACTCTCTCGATTTGTTACTAAAGCATACAAATACAACAAATAATACATTAATATTCTAATATATCTAGAATATTAGTGCATGATTTGATTTCATATGGTTGAAATTGAGAAATCTCTTGTATGAATGTATCTAATATAATTGGAAGGAGTTGCATGTAAACCAAGAGATAGGCTAACGTAAGTGCTCTAGATTAAGGTCAAACCTAATAGTGAAATTTACAAATTAATAATGTAATACTAAGCGTTTTTACTAGAAAAAGTTCTATTAATCAACTGCTGGATTATTTATTAATAGTCATAATAAAAAATATTAACATTAGATAGGAATTTTCGCAATCTCATAATCAATCATATAATTGCACGATAAAGGTTAATAATTACAGGATTCTTTAGAGGGATTCATCGCCTAGCCATTATTATTTAATATAGACTTTTCTAGTGCTCAGTATTGTTTAATCTTAGTTTATTTGCTAATTTGATTTTTAGTTAAATTCTAAAATCTGATTAATAGGTTAGATAATAGAAAAAGGGTAACTACTAGTAATTACAATCTTTGTGGGATCAACTTATACTTCCCTTTGCTAGCTACAGTTACACCAAACACTTACACTAAATTTTACTATTGATATAAAATAATATCAATCAGTAATTTGGTGTGGAACTCTTACTTTGCTCCCACTTACCCATCGCTACTTTAGCTAGCAACCTTATAAAGACTCAATATAGAGACGTGATCAAATTTACTATTGATTTTTGGGAGTTTGTACTATGTGGATACAATCAAGAGAGCCATAAGAACTTATTCTTGGATTGCCCTTTCTAACAAATATTATGAAAGGGTCTATTAGGGATATTTGGACTACACTATCGTCACATGGAACGGCTAAGGACAACATAGTGGGCTTCGAAAATCAAAATGAAAAATAAGGATGTTAGGAACAGATATGTGCTTAATTGATTGCTTAATTATTCTATAACACTTAGCAATTATTGACATTAAATTTCTTAAGATACTCATTTTGACTCATATGTGATTTTAAGCACAATTCGGAAACAAAGAAGTTAAAGTGAGTTGAACGCTGTAAATCTTGGCCATTTTCTGAAGATTAATTTTTACTTATCTTCATGGAGTAAGAAGAAGAAAATTAAAAGATAAGAAAGATGGAAACACAAAGAAGAAGAATGTGGGCTACATGGATTTTGAATGGCCATGCAAGGTATTAATTTAATTAATGGATAATGCATAAGGCACCAAGGTGAGAAGAAAATGGTAGCTACTGGGATCAATCACCAAAAGGACAACAGCAACAAGCATAAAACGGGAGCGCAAAGAGGAGAGCTAAGAAGACCAAAACGCAGACGCCTCACATATGTGTTTCACGCAAATGTTGTGCGTGAGCACAGACGTGGTCTGCGTTTCACGCAAACAACTGTGCTAAATATAGACAACACCTGCATTTAATGCAGGCAATGTCTGCGTTCAAATAAGTAGGCCGTAGGTTATAACCAAACGTGTACAATAGCTTAGACCAACATATTTATTTGTCACATCAGTGAATAGTGAGAACAGAAGAGAGTACCCTGAAATAGAGAGAAGCTTCCGACAGAAGAGAGCTTGGAGGTGCGGTGAGAGGGCTTTGGTAAGGTTATTCACTATGGGCTGAAGCATTTTTGTGGGAGAGACCCATGAAAGGCTAGACATCTCGATACTGGTTCGGAGGTGACATCGACGCCAATAACTCGAGTTAAGTGTATTTCACCATTTTTGTTGTTTCTTTCTTTCATTAGAAATTGATTATGTTATCGTAGGTTAATTGATTTGGGTTTTGTGTATGGATAATCAAATTTTCGTTATTGTTCAATTATTTGTGTATGAACCTATTGGGTATTATGAAAAGATGATTTTAATGCGTTCATTGAATCGTTTAATTGCAAACCTATTGCTAGAATTTCAATGTAATCCGTAATTGTTATGTTAAAATTCATGTGTAGCGACTAATGATTTGTAATCATTAGGAATAACATGACCTAGGTTAAATGATGCATCTTATGTGATTGTTACCTTGATTAATCAGTTTTCCTAATTCGTAATGCTACTGCCTAATTAAATCTAGAGATCGTATCCTAGGTTATTCGGTGGTTAGGTTTAATTAACGATCATATCTTAACTAAACAAAACCTAAGGAAAAACTCAGGTTAATTATTAACTTACGATTAATAGTTGCGAGGAGCAGTTTGAGAATAACAAATTAATGAAATATGCTTAATTATGGTGTAGGCTGAGGTTGAACCAAAGAATCGGATCCTACCGAATTCCCTACCTTTATCATTTTTTGCATTTTTTTAATTTGTTTTTATTAGTTAGTTTTATTTTATTTTCTTATTCCAAAATCCAAAACCCACCCGTTAAACCTAAACACTAGTTAATTTCATTTCATAAACTTTTCACACACTCTCTGTGGGATCAACCTAGACTCACCACTGCTATAGTAATAGGTCTAGTTATTTTATTTTGACTAGCATAATGACGCGCGGTCAGTACCCTTGTATTTCCTATTTGATTTTTTATAGTAATAAGTTATAAGTCATTACCAACTAATCTTGTTTCTTAGTGCTCCTGTTCTTATTGATCCTTTGGGGGACTAGCTAGGTAATTGTTCTACCCTATAGAAAATTGCCTTTAAGGTAAGATTAGGAGAAACATACGTATTACCAATATGGTCCAAATTAGGGGGTAATCTCTAAGTCATCGAATTATGTTGGTACCATCTTCCCCTTTGTCTTAATCACATCTTCCATATTTATTATCAAGTTCCTTTGCTTGGTGTTATCATTGTCATTGATATCAATACTTTCTTTTTAAGCTTCAATTTGCATCAATTTTTGGTATTCCCCTGTCAAGAACCTCTTACCTATTACTATCCATCTTTTCCTTTAATGAATAAGATTTGGTCTTTATAGTTAAGTAAACATGATAGAATCCTCAAAAAGGTTATCATCTTCACCTAATATCATTGTTTGTATAGTTTATAATAAATCCTATCATCTATTAACTAGGAAACATTTTATTGCATAACTCACTCCCTTCTTTTTTGTAGTATCCCCATCTAAACATATAGGTTTTCCATCATGGCTTACTAGGTGACTCAACCTCTTACCAGTCCAATATTCCAGTGGAATATTGTGAAAGTTAATCCAAAGGGGAACTTGTTTCTATTTAAGATTCTACATCTAAATTCCTTGCTTCCAATTTTAAAGGAATAATGGCTTATTATTGAAGTGTCAAGGACCTGCTTCTAGAATTCTCTGTGCATTTGCTCTTGATTTAAATTTGAAGAAAAAAAGGTTCTCTTTATTCACAAGGACTTCCCTTAAGCCAAGCTTTTTCTAATGAGGTTGGGCTCAGAAAAGCTAGACTGTTATATAAAAAAAAAACCATTTAATGTTGTTTCCATTTATAGGATCCATATTTAAGAACTTCCAATGGTGGGCCACTATTGAGCTACCATCTGAGAGCTTGGGAGGATATAAATGGAATTTTAAAGAAGGGGAAGAATCGTGATGTTAAGAAAGTTCAATGGTTTTAGCGTCAAGGGAAGAATATGAGAAAGGTTTAATAAGCAAGGAGGATGAAAGTGGAGTTAGAAGGAACAAGGAAAATTTTCTAATCAGATGACAAGGGGGATAAAGGTTAGAGGAGGAAAGATTTTAGTAGTCAAAGGAATAAGACTCGATATGAAGCTTGAAATGGTAAAAAATAAAAATATAATAGAAAATTTAAAAATTCATTATAATAGAGGTAAAAGAAAAGCGTGGGAAGAGTGAAAGAGGGGAGGAAAGGAAGATATGGAGCTGGACAAGCTCATGCTAGGAAAATAGACATAAGAGAGGAAAAAAAGCTAATACCAAGGCATCAAGAAGGCAAATGCACTAAAGCTAGAAGAAGACAAGAAACTAGAATAGGTGGAATAAAAAATAAAGCAGAAGGCATAATGGAAGTTGCTAGGAAATCACGGTGGTGAGGTAAAAGTCAAGCTTAGGATTATAGATGAATTAGAACATGTAGCTTATGCAACTCAAAAGTTTAGAGAGAAGCTAGAAGGAAATTAATATGTTTTCTCTGACTATATACTAAACTCCTATTATATAAAGGTTCACATAGCCCATTTAGCTATACAAATCCATAAAATAATATAGACTTTCCAGAAATGTTCATAATTTTTTGTTTATTATTTAATCAGGAAATCAATTTGTAAATTCTAGAGTTCATTCTATTAGTGTTAATGTTTTTTTTAATTGAATATAGTATCCCAAAAATATAGTCTTTCCTTGGAAGAGATTAAGTTTCTTTTTTGATAAGACAAAACCATTATTTATTATAATATTGATAAAGGTTTTAATATGTTTAAAATGTTTTATCCTATAGAAAAATTTTAAGACATCTTCTACGTATATTATATATAATTTGACATATGGTGAAAAAAATATCATTCATGATCCATTGAAATTTAGGTTGAGCTCTTTTTAGCCCAAAGAGCATATCATTCCATTCAAACTATCCAAAAGGAACAAAAAAGCACTCTTATACCTAAAGGTGTATTTGAATTTGCCAAAATCTCAAGTTTATATCAAATTTTGAAAGAAAAAGAGATCATTACATAAGTTTTGATGTAAATCTTTTTCTTAGGAATTTCATATCTAATCCATTATAATGCCTTATTAAGAGATTTATAAATTATTACTAAACTAAGAAATCCTCTTTATTATTCAGAATTTTTGTTAACATGCAAGGGATTATAACTTCAAAAGAATTAGATGGAAAAATTAGTTTTTCCTAAAGTAAATAATTTATTTCTTATCTTTACATTAATTTTCTAAGTTGTTATTCACTTATATTGGCCTAGTCTTAGTATAAATTTGTTTTTTTTACTAAAATCTTTTTCATAAGGTAAATTTACAATATATTGTTTTCTATTCCAAAGGCATTAGGCAAGTTTACACGGATTTTAGTTTTATTTTTTGTAGTTTCTTAAATTTTTGCTAATAATATTATTTAGTAGATTCCTTTTTATTTTTCATACAAAATCTCCTTTTTAATAAAAAATTAAATTTTAACATGTAATATGCTATTTAGTTTAGTTTTTATATATAAATCAAGCTTTAACTAAAATTATATTCCTAGTTCTAGATTTTTCTATAAATGGAAAATATAACCTTTTTATTTATTTTATAGAAATATTATTTAAACCAATATTAATGTTTATGAAGGAAGTTCCAAAGAGTTCCATAAAAAGAATGTCTTCAATTATAACGAGAGTTTTTTTATTGTAAATTCACTGGCATATACGTAAGAATTAGTTTTAATTGAATTTTGTTTTGTATTATTGGAAGCTTTTATTCTCTCTTGACATTTTTTATAATATTCTTATAAAATTATTCCCTATTTTATACAATTTAATTTTAATCGTGTATCAAATAAGGCAATTGTATCAATAATAAAATTTCACTTGCTTTAATTGTAATTCTGATCAAATATTTTTGTGAGATTATTTGATTCAAAATAAAAAAGAAACGTTATGGAAAATTTTCATTATCTTTGAATTCAATAATATCATTAACTTCTTCATTCAAGTTTTGTTCGTCGAGTTTATAATGTATTTATTGGAGTAATACTTTGATAGTTTTGCTAATCTTAATTCTTTTCAAATCATAATTTTTCTTTTTGAAAAGTAAAGACTAGTATTAATTCTCTAAATAGGGTCAAAACCAAGTAAAAGACACTTTTTTTCCCAGGTTCTTTAATTTTTACTAGCTTAAGAACTCCTTAAAGTGTTTCATCCATTAGTTACAGACTATACCAAAGAAACTAGTCATAAGATCTCAATTTAGATGAACTATAAGGTAAGAAAACCATAAGAATAAAATATTAAATTCTCTAAAATATGGCAATAATATCTTTATAGTTCATTGATCCCTTATGGATAACCATTGCTCTCTAACTTAAAGTATGAGCTCCATTTGTACTCTCTTCCTGGTCTTTTCCATTCCTTGGAAGCATCTTATGTTCCTTCCTCCTAGCAAGACTAACCTACTTGACTACCTTTGAGGTGAAGTCATAAAGATTTCCTTGTATATACCCAAGCAAGTTAGTTGCGAAAATGGCTTTTGAGATTTGGAAGGGTTGCAAGCCTAGCCTCGCCCATATTCGTGTGTGGGGCTGCCATGCTAAGGATTGCATGCTCGTTCCACTCATTACTATTTTGTAGAATATACCGACCACTCTAAAGGATATATATTATACTTTAAAAAAGGAGGGGTCAGAATAGTGAAATTACAAACAAATAATTTTCTAGAGTATGATGTCTATGATGAGGGTGGTCATTTTCGCCCTTCAAATGAGAGCAGGGTGGATGCTACAGTCATTTCATATCCATTACCCAAACATTTAGAATTGATTGATCCTAGTTTAAGTACCATACCTGTATAGGAACAAAAACCCATACCTATACAATCTAAGGTTCCTCTGGTATAAGAAATTTAGTAAAAGAGATCCACTAGAGAGAGGCAACCTACTATTTCATCTCATTACATAGTCTATTTGGGTAAATAAGACTATGATAATGGATATGTTGTAGATCCAACCAATTTTTCAGAAGCTATTTCTAGACCCAATGTAGATTTGTTGTGGGTTGCAAAGAAGGATGAGATGAAATCCATGAAGCATGATAAGGTATGGGAACTTGTTGATTTGCCTCAAATTGCAAACCCGTCAGTTATAAATGACTTTTTTAAGACCAAAAAGGACTCTTAGTGTAAAGTTAAGCAGTTTAAGGCTTAATTAGTTGCCAAAGGTTTCACTCAGAGAGAAGGGATTGATTTTAATGTTACCTTCTCCCTTGTATCCTGTAAGGATGTATTTAGAGTGATTATGGCAATAGTAGCTCATTATGATAAAGAGCTACATCAGATGGATGTTAAAACTACTTTCTTGATTAGAGAACTTTATGAAGAGGTCTATATAGAGCAACCTGGAGGATTTTAGGATCAAGATAGAACTGATATGGTTTGTAAGCTGATCAAATCTATATATGGTTCAAAACAAGCATCCCAATAGTGGTACCTTAAATTTGATAAGGTTGTTACCTCTTTTGGTTTTATGGAAAATAAAATAGAAAGATGCTTTTACTACAAGGTAAGGGGGAGCAAAGTTATCTTTCTACTTTTGTATGTGGATGATATCTTGCTCGAATTAAATGACTTGACCATGTTGCATAAGATTAACCAACTTTTGGCCAAGCATTTTAACATGAAGAACCTTGGTAAAGCATCTTTTATCCTTGGTGTTCAGATTCATCGGGACAGATCTCGATACTCATTAGGCCTCTCACAGAGAGCATACGTTGGGTGACTGCTACAAAGTTTTAATATGGTTAATTGTAAACCTATTGCAACACCTAACTCTCATGGTAAGAGATTATCTTTGGCATAGTGTCCAAAGAATGAGCTAGAGAGAGGCTATGAGGAATGTTCTATATTCTAGTGTAATTGATAGCCTAATGTATGCCTAAGTGTACACTAGGTCGGACTTTGCATTTATTATTAGATTACTGGGTAGGTATCTGGCTAATTCAGGATTAGATCACTGGCATGCAGTCAAACGAGTGTTGAGATATCTAAAGAGCACTAAGGATTATATGTTCATATATAGGAAAGGCAATAATTTGAACCTTATAGGGTATACGAATTTGGACTTTGCTATATGTCATTAAGATACTTTTTTCCATTAGCAGAGTGTCAAGCAAACACTGGTGACTTCCTCGACTATGCATGTAGAGTTTGTAGCATACTATAAGGCTACTTCACAGGCAGTCTGGCTCAGGAAGTTAATTTCTGAGTTATTTATGGTTGATTCAGTGGCTAGACCCATTCAGTTATATTGTGATAACCTTTCTGTTGTATTATTTAGTAACAACAATAAGAATATCACATGGTCTAAGCATTAGGAGGTCAAGTATTTGACTATAAAGGATTTAATACAGAAAGGTGATATTGAGGTGGAGAATTTGAGGATTGAGGATATGCTTGCTAATCCTTTGACTAAAGAACTTTACTTATATGTTTTTGAGAGACATGTATACAGTATGGGAGTGTTGAAGTCCTTCGACACTGTTACTTAAGGATCACTGTATTTTCTCCTTATACATTTGCATATTTCTCATATATTATGACAATATGTTTTATTAACAAAGATGATCATCATTTTGCTCTCATTCCATACATGTTGTTATATATTTTCGTAATACATGTAAAAGTCTTAAGATTTATGTCAATCTTAAGCATTTTAAAGGTCATTGGGCATATATACGTATTGAACTTGGGCCTATGTCATTAGGAAACATACAGTTTAATGTGTGAATCCATGGATTTGACATAACATAGGGGGTATAAGTGTTTAATCCCATAAGGGTTTTCTCTAATGTGGTTTAGCATTCGGTGAGAGAAAATAAGTTTTTTCTAATACAATTTAGCATTAAGTGAGAGAAAACAAATTTCTTTAATGTTGTTTAGCATAAAGTTTATGGACATTGAGACCTATAAATAGAAATATGATACATTTTATATCATACAGGTATCATCTGTTAGATCGAAAAATAAAGCATGCACGATATTTGGATAAAACAGTAGATTTCACAACTTTTTAGAAATCAAAATTGCAGCAGAAGCAGTATAACCAAATCGACATGCATAGCTATACATGACTTTGTTTTAGCTAGTAAAATTGAAATTCTACCTCCATTTATCTTTAATAACTTTTTTTTAATTTAATTAATCTAATTAATAAAATTAAACCAAAGTCCAGCCCATTTCTAAATGTTTATATAGGCTTATAATTAACAAATAATTAAAGTAAGCCCAACATTCAATCATAGGCTTTTAAACCTGTATTTTTATTTCTTACTTTGATTGATAACCTTCCTAGAATCCAAATGGGGAATCTAATTGGACTTATATAATTCAAGCTCCAATAAGCCCGGAATTAATTTAATCTCGTTAGAATTAATTCCAGCTTATTAACTAAATGTCATTCCACTAAAAACAATTAGTTGAACTCTTGAATTACTAAATATTATGAGAACACATGTTTTAAAAAAGATGTCCAATTGCAAAATCTAATATGAACCATATTGTAGCCATTCGCACAATAAAGGGTAAAATTACCGTTTTGCTTTTATGTTGGTTTTTCTTTCTACATCTCCCGTTTTACTCTATATGGTGATTAACAGACAAGATCTCATCTTGGTGTTAAGACTTGATAAATAGCTAGTCCACCAAACTACTGGTGCCAGTTTAATCACCAATCTCCGTAAAACATCTAAAAGTGATAATATCACTATAAACACTTTATTTGAGTGAATGTTTCCTGATACATGTTTCAATTAATAATTCCAACATGCAGACACTGGATTGATACTC
Source organism: Erythroxylum squamatum (assembly GCA_025629845.1). NCBI lineage: Eukaryota > Viridiplantae > Streptophyta > Magnoliopsida > Malpighiales > Erythroxylaceae > Erythroxylum > Erythroxylum squamatum. The sequence continues at coordinate 9,023,480 of JAOTBA010000008.1, read as the reverse complement.
TGTAAAAATCCATTCCGATCATATCAAGAATTATAATGAAACACATATGAGTTCACTACTCATCAAGATTGTGGTCCATAATAAACTAATGCTTAAGTTGTATGTTTTTAAGATTAAAGTAACATCCCACTTTATTCTTTAAGCATACTTGATTCTAGATTCATTTAATAGTGCCATTATCGATAGTCAACTATTATCTGATATGAAACTCATCATTCTCTTGAATTAAACTCTTTTACTTGAACAGAGATAAATCGCAACACTACAGTCTAAACCATAATCAAGCGACCAACTTGATTGTTCAACTGTGAATCCATTTTTTTATATTCTTATAATATACATGTTTCCCATACATCTCTATGTATATGTATATTACTTATAAAAAAAATCTCAGTACCTTATGACTAGATATATAATGCTCATAAAAACCAAACTCTTTTGTTTTATTAATAATAACTATTTTTATTACAAAAGTAACTGGAAGAAAATTAAGTTACGAGTAAATACATATGCTTTCTAGGGCACTATATTTACATAACTCCAACAAAATATCCAGATCCCATTGTCATAATCTTGACAGAGAGCAATTTCATAGAGTTACGATCGTGATCGAGGCTTCCCAGACGTAACTATTTTCATCAGTTTTAGGATTTAGGTGCATTTTTTGAATTGATTAAAGGGAAAAACCCTAGTTACACCCACAAAACCCTCAAAAACTATTTAAGAACCTTACGAAGCCTCAAAAGAATAGTTATCATTTTCCACAAATAGATCAAACAAGGAAGATTGAGAGAGACTTGCAGATTTCCAATTTTCCAAATCATGCTCTGAATAGAATTTTTCTTTCTTTATCCTTTGTTATTTTTGTATTACTTGATCTGCAAATTGAATTTCCAAATGTCTATTACATTCAGGATGTTCTAATTTCCCACTTAGGGTTTATTTTGTAACTAAATTTCCAGATGTCTATTACATTCACGATGTTCTGATTTCCCACTTAGGGTTTATTTCGTAACTATTTTGTGACTTCGATTTGTTATTGATTCAAGAAAATATTTTGGTGTTGTGTTAATCGTGCATGCATATACTTTGGCAATAAATTGAGAGACTAAGTCAAAAGTAATATGATTAATTTTTGTAACGAGAGTTGGCGATTTAATATGTTGCTCGATTTCAAATCAATGATCATTCGAAGAGAGATCTTATGTGAGAACTTGATTATTCAATAAATAGCTTCAAATCTAGTTGAAATATTAGGAAAGTTTTGTGAATCGAGAGGTTGGAAAATCTAAAATTTTCATATTAAATTAGGATTAATCTATTAGGCTTAATTGGTTAAGTCTTGAGGGAGGGAATCAGACCTTTAAAAAATCTAGGATCGAAACATAATTAAATCAATAATCGTTACGGGAACAAAATAATGAAAGAATATCTCATATACATTCATCCTTATCACCCTTAATTAATTGTAGCAGCTCACTTGATATTTGTTATTTGATTGTTTTTATTTTCTGTTATTATTTCATTTTTTATTACCTTTAAATAAAGCTAGGTTCAATTAGTTTTACTTATTCCTCATAGGATTGATACCTTTCGATACTATAAGTTTATGATTTGTATACTTACGAATATTGAAGTTTTATTATAGGTAAAACTTGCTCAACATTATTGTGAAATCCAATAAAGTGGTCCCGCTAACATTCCTTTCACCGTACTTGAAACCCCTATGAGTCAATGAGTATCCACCCGAAGTTGCCCTTATATGATCATTAAAGTCTCCTCCTAGAGTAATTCTCTCGTTATGAGGTATTTATTGAATCACTTAATCCATTTCTTCCTAAAAATTGGCCCTCAAGTTGTTCGTCCAACCCTACTTGATGTGTATAAGCACACACCACATTTATAACAACACCCTTTACCACAACTTTAAGGATATAATCCTATCATTAGTTCTTTTTACCTCTTCAACATGTTGTATAAGTTCCTTGATAACTAAATCACCTACCCCATTATGTCGCCTCGAATCCCCCAGTCCGAATAATAAAGTTTAAACTCAATAATTTCTCTTACTTTAGCTCAAGTCCACCTTGTCTTCTGAATGCTGTCTATATAAATCTTATACTATCTAAAGTCTCAACTAATTCTAAAGACTTCCACGTAAGGGACGCAATGTTCTAAGAATCTAATTGTTATATGTCAACATCTTTTCTTCGTATACACCTGAAACTCATGAAAGGACTAGCCCTTACACTCACATCAGTGTTCAAAGTCGCTACTCCTGTTCTAATGCCTAATACAAGCTAAAGAAGAAACGTCTATCAAGCCCCTAAACAACTCTAATAATAATCAAGAAGGAAAAGCAAGATTGATATTGAATCACAAAAAGGGTATCGCAATACAAGAGTGTGAGAACCTCAAGTATACACGACCGAACGACGATGTAAATTAGATGATCCAAAATAGAACCACCAAAAGCAACCAAATAACTACAGAATGTTTAAGAAATTAACTCTAAAATTACAAAAATATTAAGAAACAAAGATTTATATGCTATCGCATCTCATTGCACATAAATAATGAACAACATCAATCAACCAAGATGCAAAAATACCAAAAAAATCATAAAATTTACCAGAAATCAACAATTTTGTCAGTCCTTCAATAGTAGGAAGTTTCATTTCATGGGGTCAAAGGGTCTACACAAGAGTGACATCTAAGGAAGAAGAGAATATAGTCCAGTGCGAAAATAGTGATAGAAGGAATGATTTTCAGCACCTAAAAATAATCTCGACGGCGTTTACTAACTACAATCTTCGTAAATTCTGAGCAATTACTTGATGGACTGAGAAAAGCTACAGTAAACGAAAATAAGCAAAGAGGAGGGACAATAATCAGATAGAAACTCACCAACCAAAGCGTGGAATCAATATCCTAAAAATTATTCAACAGATCACCAGATACTAAACTAACAAATCCACAAGTCATAACATTGAACATCAAAATCAGGGTATGAAAAGCTGGATATATGCCACCAAGTATGATGTGTAGAAAATAGCAAAGTGGAAATGGCAAAATTTGAAAACAATATATGGAATAACTAGTTTGGGAACCTAAACAAATTCGAAAAAGTAAAGATATTGGAAATTCTCTCTTCTTTGTGTCCTAAATTTTTTTTCTTCAAATACAAAGATAAAGGTTTTCGAATCGAAGAACAGGGCAGGAAAAAAGAAAATATTTTTCTTTTGTTTCCTTGCAAAAATGAGAGCTTTGTGATGAGATCGCGCAGATGAATGAAAGAAAACAAGAAAATAGAAGATGAAGAAACACACCACAACCAAAATTAATTGAATGTACAATAATACAAGTAAGCAAAACGACACGGGAAGAACTCAAAAGGCTATGTTTATACAAATTTTTGCAGATTTTTGATATGAGGAATTGGTAGCAATTGAAATTAGGGATCTGAAGAAACAAATTGGGGGAAACTCTGAAGAAGGGTCGTGAATTCCTTTTCAATTGTAAAGGGGTTGGGTTATTAGTAGTAAGAGGTGGGCTGGTTAAGTGTTGGGCTTGTAGTCCAGTATCAATATTATTCTGTAAGTCAATATATAATAGAGTAAGCCTTAGTCCAGGCTGTTATGGTGGGATAGCGGGGAAGCATCATAGGAGCTAACAAACTCTTAGATTCTTGCTAACTACCTTATCATATAAATATGCAAATGATGATCTGAGGAAGACAGAGAAAATTATTATACAAAAATGATGTGTGTTGCGTGTGTAGTGTGATCTCTCTTATTCTTCCTTACGAAACATTCATAAATACTAGTAACCTACATAACTTTGCATCCAATTTGGAAACTTAAAACCTTTGCCTACACTATTTGGTATCAGAGAAGCTCAACCTTGGACTGTGGAAATGGCCACTGGTACTATATCTCATGACCTCAAGAATCTAGAGGGATCCATGACAGCCATGATACAAGACACTAACCAACACTTAGAGGAGACACAACAAAAACACGAGGCTCAGATGATGGAGTTAAAGAGCTTGATGAGAGGTATCAGCCTCCAGCAGAGCAATAACTTGGAACAGATGCAACATTCACGGGGAAACACTAGCTCTCCCAAAGGTAAGGCAACTGTAGATGGTGGTGAAGGAAGTGACATGTCAGCTATGCCTGCAGCAGCAATAACCAACCATAACCAATGTGAGATGGACCACCATTGTTGTAAGTTCAAAAACCCCAAAAGAAATTTACCAGAGCTTAGTGGGGTAGGTGATGTGAATGCATGGATATTCAAGTGTAGACAGTATTTTGAAGTTGAAGAAATAGAGGATGCAGATAACATCAAACTAGTAGCTTACTACTTGACTGATGATGCCTTATCTTGGCATCAAGCCCATATAAGGGGAGTGGGTTTTGGGTCGTGGGATAAGTATGAAGAGGCAATAGGGTATAGGTTTGGGGGAGCCAAACACTCTTTAGAATAGATGAAGGAATTGTCACAAACTGAAGATTTAGAATCTTACATCAATCAGTTTGATACATTGTGGAATAGATCAGGAATGGATGAAAAATAAGCCTTGGTGTTCTTTTCAAATGGGCTGAGGCATGATGTCAAAAAGTTTGTGAAGATGTTTAGGCCAAAAGATCTAAAGGATGTTTATGATTTGGCTAGGCTTCAAAATGAACCAGATATTTATGCTACAACCCAAAATTCCTCACCAAAAATAACTTCCCAAACTTACACTAAACCTACAACTTTCTCCAAATTCAATCCATCCCATCATTCATCTGTCAATAACCAGAAACCTAACATAATCACCACTAACCCAGTTCCACTGCTAAACAAAAATATCAACAGATCCACAGACTAAAAACCCAACAATTTGCCATACACAACCAGAAATGTCAGGAGCAGGGATTTTGATGCAAGGAGAGCTCAAGGTTTGTGTTTCTGGTACCCTGAGAAATACTCACCAGGCCATAGTGTAGCCATAAGCAAGTGTTTTCAATCTGTATTGATGAGGATGAAGTTGAAGAGGTGGGAGAGGATGAAGAGGTCAGTACCGAGGAGCTATAGGAGGATGTTAACCCACACATTTCAGTAAGTGCACTGGAGGGGTCATTGGGATTTCACACAATGAGAGTGATTGGGGTAGTGAACAAGAAGGTGATACAAGTGTTCATAGATTCGAGTAGTACACACAATTTCATCAGTGAGGGAATTGTTGAGAATTTAGGGTATGAATTGACTGCCATTAAGCCTCTGACAGTGGAAGTAGCTAATGGAGGTGTCATAGAGTGTAGAGCTATCTGTAAGGGGTTAAAGTGGTCATTACAAGGGGCTAAATTCAATGCTGACATGCTGGTGCTCACATTGCCTAGTTGTGACATGGTTTTATGGATTCAATGGTTATCAACCTTAGGCAATATACTATCTAACTATGCTAAACTCTAGATGTCCTTTTATTGGGAGGAACAGCTGGTAACCATCACAAGTAAACCAGGAAAAACTCTCAAACAGATTAGGAGTGAGCAAATTGTGAAACTATTGAGCAAACCTAATCAAGTGGCTTCAATGCAGCTATGTAGTCTCAAAGTGCAGGGAATGGAGAAGATAGAGTTACTTACAGTGGTTGTTGATAATGGTCTTGAAGCTAGGGTTCATACGGCAATTGCAACCTTGCTGGAGGAGTTTAAGGAAGTGTTTAAGGAGCCCAGAGGACTGCCTCCTAACAGGTCACACAACCATCAGATTCCCTTGAAAGATGATGCTCACCATGTAAACAAAAGGCCATATAGGTATTCAGGATTATAGAAAGATATAGTAGAAAAATTGGTTGATGAAATGTTAGTCATAGTGCATCCTAGTTCAAGCCCTTTTGCAAGCCTCGTGGTTTTAGAGAAAGGATGGTTCTTGGAGATTATGTGTGGATTATAGAGCCCTCAATAAATGAACTGTCAAAAATAAATTTCCCATTCCTCTCATTGATGAGTTATTAGAGGAATTACATGGAGCTGTTATATTTTCAAAGATCGATTTAAAGGCTGGTTATCACCATATTAAAATGCATGAACCAGACATGTATAAGATAGCATTTAGGACTCAAAATGGGCACTATGAGTTCCTTGTGATGCCCTTTGGGCTTACCAATGCCCCTGCCACATTTCAAGGGCTAATGAATGAAGTGTTCAGACCCTACCTAAGAATGTATGTTTAGTGTTCTTTGATGACATTTTGGTCTATAGTAAAGGCTTCGATGAGCATGTGCAGCATCTGAGAATTGTGTTTGAAGTTTTGAAAGGGCACCAGCTGTATGCTAAGAGAAGTAAGTGCATTTTTGGGGGCAATAATGTGGAATATTTGGGGCAATATATTTCAGTAGAGGGTGTCTCCACTGATCCAAAGAAGATTCAGGCAGTGAAGGATTGGCCAGTGCCTTCCAATGTGAAGCGGTTAAGGGAAATTTTGGGTTTGGCAGGTTACTACAGAAGATTTGTAAAGAATTATGGTAGTATTAGCAGGTCCTTGACTAACTTCCTTAAGAAGAACGGGTTTGGTTGGAATTCTGAAGCAGACACAACTTTTCAGCAACATAAAAGAGCTCTAACAACCTATCCTGTCCTAGCACTCCCAGACCTATCAAGGGGATTTGTGATTGAAACAGATGCTTCTAGTTCAGGGATTGAAGCAGTGTTAATGCAAGGTGGTCACCCTATAGCTTTTATGAGTAAAGCTTTGGGTCCTAAACACAACACTTGTCAATTTATGAAAAGGAGATGCTAGCAGTCATACAAGTAGTGAGTAAGTGGAGGCACTACTTAGAAGGAAGGCATTTTAAGATTAGAACTGATCATAGTAGTCTCAAATACCTACTAGATCAGAAGTTGTCCACTGATAGCCAACATTTGTGGTTGGCTAAGTTATTGGGGCTGGATTATGAGATCAGCTACAGGAAGGGAAAGGAGAATGTTGCAGCGGATGTCCTTTTTAGAATTTCTGGTTCTGAATTATTGTCCACAACAATCTCTACTTCTTCAACTGATCTGGGATATACAGGTGCAGCAACTAGTGACTCAATTGAAAAATGATCTCTTATCTCATCCCTCTTTTCAGTGGAAGAATAGACTGCTAACTAGAAAAGGGAAATTAGTAGTGAGATCAGATAAAGAGATACAAGACCAGATTATGAAGGTGTATCATGGTTCAGCGATGGGTGAACACTCAGGTATGCAGGCTACTACTAAGAGGTTGAAGTCAGTATTCTACTGGAAGGGCCAACAGAAAATGATTAGACAATTTATCAGGAGTTGTGAAGTGTTCCAAAGAAACAAACCTGAAAATACTGTTGAAGCTGGGTTTTTACAACCTATCCCTATTCCTGAGTCAGTATTCACTGATATTACCATGAATTTTGTGGAAGGACTTCCTAAGTCTGGGGGAAAAATGTGATATTGGTCGTAGTGGATAGGTTGAGCAAGTATGCTCATTTCTTGGCTCTTTCCCATCCTTATTCAGTAAGGGAGGTAGCCCAGGTGTTCCTAGACCATGTCTTCAAGCTACATGGAATGCCAGCTACTATAATCAGTGACAGGGATCCCACCTTCCAAAGTAATTTCTGGAAGGAGTTGTTTGATTTGCAAGGAGTGGAACTACGCTTCTCTACTGCCTACCACCCACAATCTGATGGCCAGACAGAAGTGGTTAATCGTTGCCTAGAGATGTATCTTCGATGTATGACTGGAGAAGCTCCTAAAAATTGGGTTAAATGGCTACCACTAGCAGAATGGTGGTACAATACTACTTATCACACCTCCGTTAAGGTCATTCCATTTGAAGCCCTATACGGGTACCCTCCTCCCCTTCACATTCCATATATTCCTAGAGATGCTAGTGTAAATGCAGTAGACGAATTGCTGACTGCTAGAGAAGCTAAGTTAGACGAGCTAAAACAAAACCTAGCACAAGCTCAGAATCGTATGAAGCAAGTGGGAAATAAGAGGAGGACAGATCGTGAATTCGAAGTTAGGGACTGGCTGCTGTTAAAATTGCATCCATACAAGCAAAAATCAGTGATTACCAGGACTATTTAGAAGCTAGCCGCTAAGTACTTTGGGCTGTATCAAATAATGGAGAAGATTGGAAAGTAGCTTACCGATTGAATCTACCAGCAGGTGCGTCTATCCATCCCGTGTTTCACGACTCCAAGCTCAAAAGGTTTGTGGGTGGCCCGGTGCCAACTACTGAGTTCCCTCCATGCACACCAGAGCTCCCTTGGACTCCAAAGTGCGTCCTTGGAAGGAGGATGAATTGCAAGCAGAACCGAGCAGCGGTACAGATCTTGGTTTAGTGGGAAGGTGGTTCGGTAAATGATGCGACTTGGGAGTGGCTGGAAGACATGAAGATCAGATACCCAACCTTCGTCCTTGAGGACAAGGACGCATTTTAAAGGGGGGGAGTATTGATATGAGGAATCGGTAGCAATTAAATTAGGGATTTGACGAACGGAATTGGGGAAAAACTCTAAAGGAGAATCGTGAGTTCCTTTTTAATTGTAAAAGAGTTGGGTTATTATTAGTAGTCTAAAAGGTGGGTTGGGTAAGTGTTGGGCTTGTGGTCTAGTATCGTTATTATTCTGTAAGTCAGTATAAATAGGGTAAGCCTTAGTCCAGGCTATTACAGTGGGACAGTGGGGAAGCATCGACAGGAGCTAACAAACTCCTGGATTCTCGCTAACTACCTTATCATATAAATATGCAAACAATGACCTGAAGAAGACAGAGAAAATATTATACAAAAATGATGTGTGTTGTGTGTGTAGTGTGAGCCATCTTCTTCTTCCTTCGAAACATTCATAAACACCAGTACCTTACATAAAATTGCATCCAATTTGAGAACTTAAATCCTTTGCCTACACCAGCGATCCATGCTCACTGCTTTCAGCTTGGAATAGCTGGCTAATCCATTCTTTTAACTCCTGCATACTTCTTTCATGTCTAGTTTCCTCCTCATGCATCTGGTTATGCAATCCTTCCTCCATGCACCTCCATTCTTGATCCCCCGTGCCTTCTGCCATTTCACAACGTTAGCTTTTGCTAGAAAGAGCTCTGACACCACTTTGATGCAAGTAATTGTTGGTAATCTAATTTGGGGATTCAGTTTAGTAAAGAAAGAACATAATAGAGAGAAGAAGAAACTGAACAAGGGAGAGAAGTCTGATTATTGAGAGAGAAAAAATTACAGTTAGATTTGTTACCCTCTTCCATCCAACCAACAGCTATATCAACGATGAACACATCCGTTATTATTCATCCAATCACATCTATACACGTGGCGGTATCCTATACGTTCGTTTAGCTACTAACTACTACTCCCTATACTACGTCGTATCCTTTTTTGTTTCTGCAATGTCCTTTCTACATCTTCTGCATGGATCATCATGCATCATTTCCACCTCTTATGACGTTGGCGTGTATTAGGAGGTGAAAGGAGGGTAAAGATTGCTTGAGCAAAAGGGTTCTCTGAAAGGCGTATGCAGTTTTTCTGTCGAAACACATTTTTTTATATATAGTTCAACTTATCCATTATTTTCGAATTATATTTAAACGTTTTCTGAAAATTAAAGTAGTTAAATTTATCGATCGGTGAAAATGTTAATATTAAAAGTGACCTTTTGCCTATGAAAGGCACAACGATTAAATATTCCCCATAATGGGCAATGAGCTGGTAGTAACTTTAAAAAGTTCTGGGAACGAAAATTGTATGAGATTATGGGGAAAAAAACAGTGTATTTGTGCAATCATCCTCCTCTACTCCCTTCCCTCTCCAGTTAATACAAATTATAAGCCAGATCGGAAGCACTTTCAAATGTTACTTGCAGGCCCACATCAACCAAGGCATATCCCCGCCTGAAAACCACACCAATCATGCATTTGATATACATGCCAATACAGTGCCAAATCAGCCCCTAGATTCCAATGCTAAAAGTATCTTCTTTCGTGGGCCCTAAAACAACAAAGTTAACCAGAGAGCTAATTAGATGTAGAAGAGGGGAAGAGAGTAGCAAAGCCAGGAATGTCATGAATGAAAGGCATTCAGGTAGTTACTAAGTGGACCGTTCAAGAAAAAAAAAACGAAGAAAATAAGAAGCCAAGAAAGTTAGGACAAACTCAATTGCCACATTGCACCAAATTGAACAAGAATAAATGAAAGCTGAGTAATTTTTAAAAAGTGAAAATGGGGTAACAATGGAAGATCAATGCAATTGAACTAAAATGACACAAATCATCTGTACATAGAACAAGAAAAGAAATAAGATGGAAACAATTAACATTTTTTTCAGCCCTTGTATAGGATAGCTGAAATAAGGAAATTTAGGTGTTAACCATGTCTTTAAGTTTCAAAACAATGCAACAGAAGGACAGGAGTAGTACTAATCACATAATTAACCAATTTCACAGATAAAAAAGTAATAAACACAGGATAATATAATGACAAGAAAAACCTAAAGAACTTCAATAACGAGTATACACATGGCGACATTGACCCAAACATGTTATGCACAATCTAACAAGCTAAATGCCTTGGAGATTATTAACAGTATACAAGAATCCAGCACTAAATGACAAATAGGACCATGTAAAAGCTTTTGAACCATCTAATAACAGGTTAGCCTAATTGAAATCAGTCAATAGAAAGGATAATCCCAATTGACATTAAGGATGAGGATTCTTGAAGTTGTAAAACACCAAAGCAAATTCAAACTTACAGTCACATGACGTAATGGCAAGATGATAAGAATCCAACACATACAGTGGTTACCAAATTTTACCATAAGCATTTGGGAGAAAAAGATATTCATGCCGTGAAGAATAAGTGACACAGAGTTTACCATAGGTATCCCCATAGCCTTGAGGTCCTCATCAGTCATGTGTATAAGAGCTGTCATATCAACCTGCAAAAAATGGAGCAAGCCCAATAAGATTTCCTAACCTAATTACAGAGTTAAAAACAAAAAGTACTTACCTCTTCTGCCTGAAACGTAATGAGATACTTTTCAAGATCCAATGACTGCAGAAAACTATCCACTGATGAATCTACCTGCAACAAGAAGGCATTAACAAGTTGCACCGATGAGCCATACTGCATGTGTGGCTATGAACAACAGATTAATCGTCAAATTTAAGGCATCACAATCATACTAATACATTCGCAATATTTTTGGGGGCTTAAAGTTAAACTCTCTTTCAGGTTTGAATAAAGTTGGGATCCCAAGAATGTGATAAATTTGCATCCATGAAGCTCTTTTAAGGACATCTTAGTGCTTATCAACCTTAAAAAGGATGAATCATGCCAGTAGTCACACGTTTATAAGTCCATTAAAGAATTTTTCTTTATCTACTGCTATATAATAATAGATAACTTAATCTTAAACCAAAAACAACTATCAAACAACATTCCTATCTACTCTCTAAATGATGGTATCTTAGTTGCATGTGTTACTAAAGGCATAGCCAAAGTTTAGCCAAAGTTTATATTCAAAATAGTACATCCCCAGGGAATACTTCATATGACCCAGGCCATGTTCCAACAGTTTAAAAATTATGGCAGGATATAATCATAAGAAACTAGGAACGACATAAAGGACCATAATGTCATCACATATGGGAAAATGTGGTCAAGATATGTATATCTCATAATATTATGATCTGATCATAATCAGATCTTTTAGATTAGATAGCAGTATCTTATAGATATATAGTATCCTAGGATTATATTTCTATATCTGTACAGATTTTCTACCTTATTTTGGAAACCCTATTCATGTATATATATATACAACAGTCTCTAATAAAGAGATATAGAACAAATTAGCTCTGATTCACATGGTATCAGAGACACGTGATAGAGAGAGTGAAACCGAGGAGACAACCCTAGAAAGTCAAGAAATGACTTCCAATCTTGAGGGATCCTCCATGGTAATCCCAATCTCAAACCAAATTGGAGGTCAATCATCAATGACCTTTGGTATTGAGGGAGTTTCAGTTATCATTGTTTCTAATAAACTGAATGGAACAAACTATCGAGAGTGGGCTCAAGCTATGAAACTCGCCATTGGAGGAAGAGGAAAGCTGAGCTTTATCATCGGAGATGGGAATGTTCCAGACTCAACAAACGTACAAGCTACACGACAATGGGAGATAGATAATTCCATGGTCTCGTCATGGCTTATCAACGCCATGATACCACCAATCAAACGGACCTTTGTGTTTCTGCCAACAGCTCGAGAAATCTGAGATGGAGTGCAACAATCCTACTCTGATGAAGAGGATGCATCACAGATTTATGAGATAAAAACAAAGTTGTGACAAATGAAGCAAGGAGACAGAGAAGTTACAGAATACTGGGTTGAAATGATAGCATTGTGGCAGGAACTTGAACTGCTGTCAGATGAAGAGTGGAGGTGCAAGCAAGATGCGGTCATGTACAACCAGAAAATTGAAAAGGAGAGTCTTTGAATTTTTGGCTGGTCTCAATAAAAACTTGGATGATGTTCGTGGAAGAATCTTAAGTAGAATGCCTTTGCCTACAGCTAAGGAAGTATTTTTTGAAATTAGGAGGGAAGCAGCAAGGAGGAAAGTCATGCTAAAAGAGGAACTGAAAGAAGAACTAAATGTAACTCCAATATCTACTGAAGCTTCTGCCCTATTATCACATGGTGAATCCAGTAAGAAAAATCATAAGTGGTGTGAGCATTCTAAACAAAGTGGCCACACCAAAGACACATGCTGGGACATTCATGGAAAGCCTCTAGATTGGAAACCAAAAAAGGGAAAAAAACTGAGGCTATCAAGTATCTAGTGAGGGAGGAACTGAAAAATTTGAAGGTAGTCAAAAAAAACAAGGAGGTGAGCTGAATATTTCACTAGGGAAACTATTGGAAGTACTACAAAACCTTCAAAATAACAGCAACCAACAGAAGGCAAGCACAGTTGCTAATGCTACTATGAGAGGTAATATCATAAAAGCTTTTTATCCTCATGCGGTAGGAAGAAGTGGATAGTTGATTCTGGAGCTTCGGATCATATGGCAGATGATTTTAATCTGTTTCATTCATATGTTCCGTGGGCTGGACATGAAAAAGTTAAGGTAGCAAACGGTGATTCCCCTTCAGTTGCAGGAAAAGGAGATATCAAAGTAACAGATTCTATGAAACTAAATTCTATTCTACATGTCCCTAATTTAGAATGCAATCTTTTGTCAGTCAGTCAATTGACAAAAGAAGCTAATTGTAGTGCTCATTTTTTCCCTACTCATTGTGTTATACAGGACCTATCATCGGGGAAGATGATTGGCAGTGTTGAAGAGGTAGATGGAGTGTACTACTTTGAAGATGAAGAAAGTCAGTCTACTCCTTATAGCTTCGGTAATAGTGTGGTTGTTTCTAAGACTGATGAACTATTGTTATGACATAAGAGGTTAGGGCATCCAAACTTTCAATATATGTCACGATTATTTCCAAATATCTCAATAAATAAAGATCTTTGCGTTCATTGTGACATTTGTGAATTTGCTAAACTTCAAAGAAGTTCTTTTACAAGGTCCAAACACAAACCCACAAAACTGTTTTCATTTATCCATAGTGATCTTTGGGGTCCATCTCGTGTTCCTAATAGAACCAATTCCAAATGGTTCAATACATTCATTGATGACCATTCTCGTTTGTGTTGGGTGTTTCTTTTGAAAGATAAAGCTGAAACCTCTACCGTATTTATCAATTTTTATCAAATGATAAAGAATCAATTCCAAACTAGTATTCAAATCCTTCATACTGACAATGGTACTGAATACTTTAATCAACATCTCCATACATTCTTTCAAAAACATGGAATTGTCCACAAAAGTACTTGTGTCAATAGTCCTCAACAAAATAGGATTGTGGAAAGAAAAAATAGACATCTTGAAGTAGCTAGGGCCTTGATGTTCACTACTAATGTTCCAAAATATTTTTGGGTTTTCGAGTGCACAACCTTCCTTCACAATTTTTCACACAATAAACTTGATCCAAGAGCCAAAAAATGTTTGTTTCTAGGATATTCTGCTACACAAAACGGGTATAAATGCTATGATCCTATCTCAAAAGGTTGTTTGTTAGCTGTGATGTCTCTTTTTCCGAGACAGATTTCTTCTATCCAAATTCTTTGATTCAGGGGGAGTATTGGAGTGAGTTTGGGGGTGATGAAGCTCAACCTCAACCTAAACCTATATCTGTTCCTGAACCCATCCCAGTGCCTAAGTCATCTCCAATAGAGACAAATCCTAATACAGAAACAGCTATACCTGATCATACACTCAAGATGTATTCTCAGAGGAAGAAAGCAAGTAGTACACTTCCTATCTCTGAAGCTATGCCAATTTCTAAACCAGTGCAAATCCCTACCGAAGAAATTCAGAGCAGTGAGGATCAAGGAGACAACACAGATTTAGAATGGCCAATTGCCTTAAGGAAGAAATCTAGATCATGTACTATGCATCCGATTGAGAGATTTGTCTCTTATGAAGCTCTATCTTCTCAATATAAAGCTTTTATTGCTAATCTGGATAGAATTGATATTCCAAAAAATGTTCAAGAAGCTCTTAAAGTTACAGAATGGAGAGAAGTTGTTTTCGAAGAAATAAGGGCACTTGGAAAAAATGAAACATAGGAAGAAGTTGATCTGCCAAAAGGAAAGAAACCCATGGGATGTAGGTGGATATTTACAATCAAATATAGGGCTGATGGCACCATTGAGAGGTATAAGGCAAGATTGGTAGCTAAAGGCTATACTCGGACTTATGGGATGGACTACAAGGAAACATTTGCACCTGTGGCCAAACTAAATACTATAAGATTATTGTTATTAGTAGCTGTTAACCTTGACTGGCCACTTCAGCAACTTGATATCAAAAAGGCCTTCTTGAATGGACAACTAAATGAAGAAGTGTATATGAAACTTTCTCCAGGGTTTGATGAGGAAGGAGGAAACAGAGTATGTAGACTAAGAAAATCTCTATAAGGACTGAAGCAATCACCACAAGGTTGGTTCAAGAGAATGGAAAATGTCCTTAAAACAGAAGGATACACACAAGAACAGTCAGATCATACAATGTTTTTCAGAATTAGAGAAGGTAAGAAGACAATTTTGATTGTTTATGATGATAATATTATCTTAACTAGTGATGATGCAGAGGAAATCACAAGCCTTAAGACAACGTTGACGAAAGAATTTGAAGTTAAAGACTTAGGAGAAATTAAGTATTTTCTAGGCATGGAAGTAGCAAGATCAAAGAAGGGAGTTTACATCTCACAAAGACAGTACATTCTTGATCTCTTAAGAGAGACTGGAATGTTAGGATGCAAACCAAGCACTACTCCTATTGACAATACAAAATTTGGGGATGAAGATAATAAACTTGTCAATCGTGAAGGGTATCAAACACTAGTAGGAAGACTAATTTATTTGTCTCATACTAGACCAGATATTGCTTTTTCCGTGAGTGTTGTTAGTCGCTATATGCATGCACCAAGGAGAAAGCATTTGGAGGCAGTCTATAAGATCCTACGATATCTAAAGGTACTCCAGGGAAAGGGCTGCTATTCAAGAAAGGAGATCAAAGAACAATTGAAATATATACTGATTTAGATTGGGCAAGTTCGGAAGAGGATAGACGATCAACCACTGGATATTGTACTTTTGTGTGGGGAAATTTGGTTACTTGGCAAAGCAAGAAGCAAAAGGTGGTAGCCAAGAGTAGTGCTAAAGGTAAACTAAGAGCTGTTGCAAAAGGGATGTGTGAAAGTCTCTGGTTAAAGATAGTGTTGATAGAATTGGGAATCATTTTTGAGATACCTATAAACCACTATTGTGATAACAAGGCAGCCCTAAGCATGGCACACAATCCAGTCCATCATGAGAGAACAAAACATGTTGAGGTTGATCGACATTTCATCAAAGAGAAGATAGAAGATGGGACAATATGCCTAACTTATGTTCCAACAAAGAAGCAGACAGCTGATGTGTTTACCAAAGGACTTCAACGACAAGCATTTGAAGAGTGTATTAGCAAGTTGGACATGATGGATATCTATGATCCAACTTGAGGGAGAGTGTGGTCAAAGATATGTATATCTCATAATATTATGATCTGATCATAATTAGATCATTTAGATTAGAAAGCAATATATTATAGAGATATAATATCCTAGGATTATATTTCTATATCTATACAGATTTTCTACCTTATTCTGTAAACCCTATTCGTGTATATATATACTGCAATCTCTAACAAAGAGATATAGAGCAAATAAGCTCTGATTAACATGGTATCAGAGCCAAAGAAGATCTTGGCCTACTATTTGCTACAAAAAGGGGTCTGTTATTTAAGCAACTGGAGAAGGAGTTGAAGTCTGCATGGAGCAAGTGATCCAGCAGAATTGTTTGCCCCAAGAAGGGGCCTATTTGACTTCAATCAGAAGTTCAACCCTAATGAGGATTGTCTACGTACCTCTCCAGATTGCCCAAGTAAAAAGAGACTCACATGTGAGGGGAAGTATTGAGAATACCCACATGTGAGTGTCCCACATTGGAGAAAAAGGGAAAAGAAGACTAACATATAAACCTAGTGGGCTACTCCACCTATCGCCAATTGGTTTTACGTTGGAACCTCACTTGGGCTTGTGCGTGATCTAACTTTCCTTCTCGTGTAGGCCCGTAGACCCATTGCAAATTTAACAATAACCATGAGGAAATCTCAAATTTTCAGCCTAAAAACATCAAAAGAATGATTTCAAATATTCATAACTATGATGCAAGAGATGAAGCTAGAAACATTCATGAAGTCAACAGTGTTATAAGGCACATTAATGAATCATGGCGAGGAATTAATGACGCAAAAACTAGTAATCACTGCATAAGAATAGATAAATGAATGCACCTGGTAATCATTATAACCACCAGAGATGGATACAACAACAACATGAGAGAGCAATGGATTGGAGACATATCGTCCTGTATGAGTGACTTGGGCTTCATATCCTTTCTTCCATGCTTGATTAACATGCTCAAAATAGTGACCCAATGATGGCTGCAATGCCACAGGAGGTGATCTGGATAAAATTGGTGAGGTTCACAAAACGAAAGTTTAAGTATCAAATGACCAAGTAGATGTACCAAAGAAGTACTATAACTTACTGATGTGGCGTTGAAAGTGTTAGTATAGTTTCAACAGCTAATTTCTTCAAGTGAGGGTGGATGATAGCGGCTCTGGCAACAAAACCACCCATGGAATGACCAACCAATATCACACTCTTTGGCAACTTACTAGATGCGGCAGCACCTTCCCTTTCTCGGGCATTGCGAGATTCTTTGTATTGATCTAAAATCTGCAAGTACAACCAAACATTTACCAATCACAAATATCAAAAAGCAAAAAGAAATTCCATGCAGTAGCATATCAAAAAATTTTCAAGGTTGAACAAGTTAAAGAGAAATAAATAGAAATCTGATAAAGGATTATATGAAGTTACATAGAACATGAACAAAAGGAAGATTATGAACAGATGGAACTTAACAATTTTGTGTGATAAAGGAGTCCTAATGTCATGTTTATAATCTTCACAAGCAAAAGGCTTAAATAAGATTAAATATCCAGAATACTAGTTAAGCCTTATTCTAAGCAACTCTAGAAACAAGAAATGCACACTTCATGAGTACACACAATGGCACCTTCATGATTGAAATCTCATGCCAAAATAAAAGGTAGGTTCAATCATAAAGCTGTCTTCCATGTCATATGCATCAAATTTCTAGGTTCAAGCTATTCCGTATCGATCAACATGGCAGACACTATTTAGAGCTAATGATTCGGAACACAATAAAGAATTACCCTGTGGATAGCATAGACAACATATTCTGTGTGCTCTTCAAGTATTCGGCCATCCATTGCAGAATGTTCACCTTCAAGGTCGACAGCAAACCAGTCCAGCCTACTAGCGTATTGATTGGGTAATTGAAAATCAGCAATATCCGTGTTTGCTCCTCCCTCCTCAGCAGTTAGAAAAGCCTCCAGGTAATATGATTGCTCAAGGGGGCCTCCTTGATATGCCCTATCAGACTCTGCTGCCAATGATCTTACCTATAGAAGAATCCAAGACAAGTTATGAACAAGTATATGTATGTGTTATGAACAATTAGATTACTCCACAAATTCAAAAGCTCAATTGAAAAAGATGCTTGTTTCAACTAAACAGTTGTGGAGTTAACAATATATTCCAAATCACCCCAACAATTCTTCTCATTCATAGGAGTGGAACTGTGTCTGATTTACAAATACGACATTTTCTGGCAATTCCAATAAATATTAAGTACTAATCCCATGTCTCCCGAATTTTATCCCCAAATAGCAAAGGACCCGATAAAAAAATGGGATCAGATGTTTTCTAAGTTGTTATTTCAACCATAAACCACAACAAGATCAGAAAGTTGTATTCAGAAGGGGATCACGGTAAGGTCACGTACATACGAGATTCAACTTAACAAATGCAAAACGTCAACTCAAATTCCTTCATGCGTCACTTTTTTTGTAATACAAGGAAAGTAAAGTTCCTTTCTTTATCTTTCTTGCTATACAACTTGCATTGAACTAGTTCACTAGCTAAAGCTTGCACTGAATTCTCAATGACTAGCAATTAATTTCCAGCTACAAACAAATAAATTCAACAAAACACAGTAAAAAGAGGTCAAGGAAGACCTTGCCTGCTTGTAGCTACCGCCGTTTCCGGGAATAAAAAGCACCGGAACGCCGTTAAGTCCCTTCACATGCTCCTTAAAATTGATCTTCTTCCATCCTTCGTGGTACAAATACAGCCCGTACTTCCCCGGTGGCGACGTCGAGCCGCCATCGCCAGTCGTAGAAATGGGAATGTACGTGGGGTACATGTAGGTCATAACGCAACCGTTGGAGATCGGTTTCAACAGTCCATACAAAGCAAGAAGGTCAATCCATAGAGTTAGTAGGATAAGAATCGCTACTCGAAATTTCGCTCTCAACCCTTGCATTGTCAGAATTAGGGCTTAGGAGCGAGGGATCTTAGCTTTAAGTAACTTCTTTCAAGCGAATGATATGAGAATAAAAAGTAACGGCGAATTCAATCCGATGCGAGTAGGAGTGAGAGTGAACCTGACCGGATCTGCATCGGCGAGTCGCCGGCAAGGGCGACTGGATCGAAGTAGAGTGGAGCAGATATAGATCAGAGGAATCAGCTGCGGTCAGGTATATTGAAAAGTTTCTGATCCTGGTCAAGAAATGGGAATCGAGCTAAAAAAAAGTCCGGGTCAGGTTAACAGCACATTTCCTTGGGCAATAGTCCTTGACGAAGAATTAGATCCTACGATTGTTAGGAACTAGCAAGTTGTTAATTGATTTGAATTATTATGATGTGGGGCCTCTTCCTATATAAGTAACGTGTTGGTGTTATATTTTCCATACCAACTTCGAAGTTGGAATTGGTGCACTAATGGCAAATACGAGCATTCCAAATTCTTCCATTATTCTCTTCCAGAAATGGAAAATATAAGCAAACTGTTCCAAATTGCATATGTCAAGTTGTACATTATTTGTCGTTGGTGATGATGGATATCATTTTTGTTGTACCTCCGGTTGGTATAGAAAACTGCTATAACTATGAATACGTTCTAGTTCAGCCTGATCTTGCTGAAGCTGGATGTTGTTGTTTGGATCTATGACCTTGCGAGATTTTGGTTGCTGAATACCTGCAAAACAGATAAAGCACGCCGGGGGTTGGGTCCCGGGAGGCCCCTCCGACGCTCAAGTCAGTCTTTTGAGAGAAAGTTTTTTGCGACTGAGAATAAAGAAAAACTAGGGTTGTGTTCGCGCACCTGCATCATGGTAGAACAGTACCTTATATATGTCGTGGATGCTAGGTTTACGTAGATCTTTGTGTTTGCATGGGAGTCTGACACCTGATGGGCCGAACAGGCTGTGGACGTGTGAAGCTGGGCCTGGGCCTAGCACAGCCGACCTAACCACGTTCCAAAGATTTCTGCCAAGTATGATTTCCATGGTAGCAAAAGAAAAGATCTCGTCCAAGGCAAGTGCATTTCCCAACATTTGCTAAATTCTGAAATACTGAAATTTCAGCCTTCATGAATGGTGGAAGTCTCCAAACAGGATCAAAATAGCCTTTTATCTGAATCTTTCCAGGTCAACCAACTGATAGTTATAGAGTAATAACAATGCTTTCTGTGCATCCCCTGGTGGACAAATTGCGGTATCTGGGAAACTGAGGAATTTCCTCATTAGTGATAAAAAATGACTGCTTTCGTTTAGTTTCCTGCAGCAAGGCAGTATAAAATAAATGGTGATACTGGTAATGCCGAGATGACGACATAACTACTTCCGTAGCTAAAGCTTCTATCCCTTGCATGAACTCAATTCCCTCGTAATGGTTTTCAGTATGGAGACATGGTCACTGAAGATTGATGGTTGCATGCATATGTAGTGTGTAACCAAGACACAAGCCTCAATCTAGCTATCTATCTACTAATGACCAAGTTCTATACTACGCCCCATCTCAGCCAAAAAGTTTTCCTTCAGCTTCTTCGCTGTCTATTGAGGGATGAGGCATGCTTTAGTAGACGAGCTGAAGCCCCCACATATTTCATGGGCCATATGTGTTAGAATTATATAAGTTAGTAGTTAAATTAGTTAGTCATATAAGTTAAGTTTGTTTTTTTTATTAAGATATTCTGTATAAATGCCTTTAACTCGATAAGTTGAAATAAGAATTCTCCTTTCTCAATTCGGTTTTTCTATCATGGTATCAGAGCAATATTCTTCCACTTCCTCAGTGTTTCTAGAAACTTTCTAAGTTTTCCAGTTTTTCCCTTGTTTTGTCTTTGCTGAAACTTTATAGTTTCTTTACAGTCTTTATTTCTTGAGTTCATTGAACCTTGCTGCTATGGCTAATTTCAATGCTTGGACAGCTAATACTTATACTTCTGGTTCAACGTCAAAACCAGATGATAATCCCTCCAGTCTTTATTATCTTCATGTGAATGAAAATCTAACTCTGGTTCTGGTTTTTTCGGTTCTCATAGGACCGAATTATCATCAATGGCAAAGAGCCATGAAAATGTCGTTGTTATCCAAGAATAAACTTAGCTTTGTCGATGGATCGATTTTGCAACCACTTCGTTCCGATCCTTTGTTTGTTCCTTGGGAAAGATGCAACAATTTGGTAATCTCTTAGCTCATTCATTCTGTTTCACCATCTATTGCACAGCCCATCATATGGTTGGATTCTGCCTATGAGATTTGGAATGATCTCAAAGCTAGTTTGCTCAAAGCAACTCTTTTCATAAATGTGATCTTCAGCTTGAAATTTATACCTGTCGACAAGGTATTCTCTCAGTGCATGAATACTTCACTAAGCCCAAAATCTTATGGGATGAGTTACAAATCTTACGTCCTTTTCCATCTTGTTCTTATACTCCTCAATGTTCATATGGTATGTCCAAGAACATTCGGGACTTTCATGAGAATGATCAAGTCATGGTTTTTATTAAAGGACTGAATGAAAGTTATTCGACTATGAAATCACAAATATTGTTAATGGATCTTTTGCCTTCCTTGAATAAGGCATTCTCTTTGATCATTCAACAAGAACGACCTTTGGCTTCTAATGTCAGTGCTTTAGCTGTAAAAGGTGCTAATGCTTCTGCACCAAGAAAATTCTTTAACAGTTCCACACCACCAATTTGCATTCATTGTGGAAAGGAAGGTCAGACTATTGACAGATGCTATAAGAAGCATGGATATCTTACCAATATGAAGAATTCCAAGAAATCTTCTAATCGAGTTTATGCTAATGCAGTTGACACTGATGATCATACTAATCAATCTATGGATTCTCATTTTTATGACAGTACAAAGGATCAAGTTTCGAATTTTCAGTTCACTAAGGATCAGTATGATCAATTGTTACAGCTGCTTCAAGGTCTTTCCTCTACCTCTCATCATGTAAATTTCGTGACTTTGCCGAATACTATAAAGACAAAGTCCACTTCAGGTTTGCTTTCTTCCAATGGTGAGAAAGTTTCCCACATTTCTTTGAATATTTCTACTATTAATAATTCCCATTGTCGTTAATGGATTGTTGATACTGGTGCTACAGATCATATAGCAGTTCTTTAGCATCTTTTCACTCTTATAAACTAGTTCACAATGTTTATGTAACCCTTCCTAATAAGTGCAAGGTTCGTGTCACTCATATTGGCACTGTTCATTTGAATGACTCTCTGAAACTTTTGAATGTTTTATGCGTGCCTGATTTCACTTTCAGTCTTATATCCATTAGTAAATTAGCTCATGATCTCTCTTGTTGCATAATTGTCTCATCTTCTCATTGTATAATTTAGAGTATCCAACCATGGAAGATGATTGGGGTTGCTGAGCGTTCTCATAACTTATACAGGCTGAATTCAAGTGTCGTTTTACCTGATTCCAATGTTGTAGTTGCTAATTCTGTTCTCTATGATAAAGACACTTCCCTACTATGGCATGCTAGACTAGGCCATCTCTCTTTCCCTCGATTAAAGTTGATAGTTCCCTCTGTTTCTAATATTGACCCTTGTGATATTTGTCATATGTCAAGGCAAAAACGATTGCCATTTCCTATCAGTACTTCTGTTAGTAATGTTGTTTTTGATCTGATTCACATTGACATTTGGGGAGACAATTATGCTCCAACTTTTAAAGGACATAGGTATTTTCTTACTATTGTAGATGATTTTAGTAGATTTACTTGGATTTTTTTAATGAAACACAAATCTGAAGCAAGAACAATCATGCAAAATTTAATTTCTTATGTTTCCACTCAATTTCATAGAACTATTAAGTGTATCCGAAGTGATAATGGGCAAAAGTTTAATGTTCCATCTTTCTATGACTCTAAAGGCATTATTCATCAGACATCTTGCATCAAAACTCCTAAACAAAACAGTATTGTCGAGAGAAAGCATTAGCACATTTTGAATGTAGCAAGAGCTTTACGATTTTAAGCAAAATTACCTATTCATTTCTGGGGTGAATGTGTATTGCATGTTGTTTATTTGATCAACAGAATACACACCTCTGTTCTTCACAACATATCACCTTTTGAAGCTTTATATTCTAGACCACCAAGTTTCACTCATTTGTGTGTTTTTGTCTGTCTTGCTTTTGCTTCAAATCATTCTAACATTAAAAACAAATTTAATTCCCAAAGTATCAAATCTGTTTTCTTTGGTTTCTCTCCAGGTATTAAAGGTTTTAAACTTTTTGATCTTAAAGCTCAAAAGCTTTTTACTTCTTGCAATGTTTCTTTTTATGAAGATATATTTCCTTTTTCCACACTAACATCTGATATGAAGATTTTTGATTGGACAAGCACTAATCAATTAATTCTGCCTTCTTCATCGGTTCAGCCATCATATGATAGCATTCCAAATGTTCCTGATATTTCAGCTTTACCAGTAACAGATGTCCACTTCTCCGATTCTGTCTCACCCACACCTGATGTTATTCCCTTATCTGTTCAACTTGAGGATCAGATTCATGATCAAGCTCCTATCCAACAACATCCGAATCAACCCTTGAGAAGAAGCATCAGAACAAAGTCCATGCCGCAGTACCTAACTGACTACAAATGCATGGCTACACAAAGAACATCCTCATCACCTTTCTAATGTCTTCTCTTATTCTAAACTAGCTCCTAAGCATTATGTATTTGCAACTGCAGTGGATCAAGATTATGAGCCACATACTTATGAACAAGCAGTTACGCATGAATATTGGAGAAAAGCCATACAAGCAGAAATAGAGGCTCTCTAACAAAATAACACCTTGGAGCTAGTTAATTTGCCAAAAGGAAAGAAAGCAATCGGTTGTAAGTGGGTCTTCAAAATTAAGAGAAAAACGGATGGCTCAGTGGAACGGTACAAGGCTCAGCTAGTTGCTAAGGGTTACACACAACAAGAGGGCGTCAATTTTTTGGATGCTTTCAGTCTAGTGGCCAAAATGACAACAATTCCTATTTGCATTTTCAGCAATCAAAGGGTGGCATTTACATCAACTCGACATCAATAACACCTTTCTTTATGGCGACCTTGATGAAGAAGTGTACATGCAGCTTCCTAAGGGCTATGAACGTAATGGAAACAAAGTTTGCAGATTGATTAAATCTCTTTATGGCTTACGACAAGCTAGTCAACAATGAAATGCAAAATTGACTTCCGTGCTACTTCAGTATGGTTTCACACAAGCTACATCGGATCAGACTTTGTTTCTCAAAACTGAAAGTGATCGTTTCATGGAACTTTTGGTATACGTGGATGATGTCATCGTGGCTAGTGATAACATGGAAGCAATTATTAACATCAAACAACACCATCATAATACATTCACCAGTAAAGATCTTGGCGAACTCAAGTTTTTTCTTGGACTTGAAGTGGCAAGAACAAAGCGCGGAATCAATATTTGTCAAAAGAAGTACACTTTGGACTTACTTAAAGCTACTCAGTTTTTAGAATCCAAACCAGTCTCCACTCCAATCTTACCAGAAACGAAGCTCTCCAAGGATGGACGTGTAAAATTGGATGATGTTACACAATATAGAACATTGATAGGCAAGCTTTAGTGACTGACTACGACAAGACCATATATCACGTTTGTTGTCTAATAGTTAGCGCAATTTCTTGATTCTCCTACACTGGATCACTTAGCTGCTGCTCACAGAGTGCTACGATATTTAAAGGGGTCTATTGGACAAGGTCTTTTCTTCTCTTCTAACAGTGAAGTCAAGCTCAAAGCTTTCTCAGATTCGGATTGGGGAACTTGTCCACATACTAGGAGATCTATTACAGGTTATTGTGTGTTTCTTGGCTATTCCTTAATATCTTGGAAAACCAAGAAATAAAACACTGTCAGTCGTAGCTCTTCCGAAGCCAAATACAAAGTGCTAGCGAATACAACTTGTGAAGTGCAACGGTTGCATTATCTCTTCACTGAACTACAAATGTCTCCTACTATTCCAACACCACTATTTTGTGACAACTAGTCTGCGGTCTATTTGGCGCAAAATCCAGTTTTTCACGAATGCACAAAGCACATTGACATTGATTGTCATGTGGTTCATGAAAAACTACAATCCGTTGTTATTGTTTTACTTCCTATTTCCTCTAAAAATCAGCTTTCTGATTGTTTTACTAAAGGACTGCCCTCGACTGCTTTTAACGATTCTTTTAGCAAACTAGGTGTACATAATATATACTCACCAGTTTCTGTCAGGTTGTAAAGTGCATCGGTGCCATTAGGGAAGGTTTTTCTAGTTTTTCTTTTCAGATTAGGGGTGCTCCTTGATTGGTTTGAGATGAGTTGTAGAATTATCTCTACCCTTGTACATATCATTTTGTTTTACTAATCTTATTCCTGATTTACCAAAAAATATATATTCACCAGTTCGGGAGGGGGTGTTAGAATTATATACTGATAAGTTGGTAGTTAAGTTAGTTAGTCATATCAGTTAAGTTAGTTAGTCATATCAGTTAAGTTTGTTTTTCTTTATTAAGACATTCTATATAAATGCCTTTAACTCGATGAGTTGAAATAAGAATTCTCCTTTCTCAATTCGATTTTTCTATCAATATGACACAGATTCATATATAATGCAGGGCTACCGGCTTATTCCAGATAGAGCTCCCACAATAAGAAAAAGTTGATAAATCCAAGAACTCTTAATGAAAGATGTATAGAAAGCAACTTACCATGCCTAAGAAGTTGAGGCATTGTGACCTATGATGCTGGTTCTCATTCTTTTGGACTCTCCTCATCAGTTAGCCAATCATTATTCCCAATTTTATCAGCGACCTTACCCTGGAACTAGCAAATGTTTAACATGAATAGTGATTAATTTTTTTATATATGATTCTACTATTTTAATATAAGTTTAAGATCTTAACCAAAATCTATTGTAATATGAAAGTGATAATAGGAGTTGATCTCATAGCTAATGAATAGGACGCACCAGACGTAATTGCTGGTATTGTTTCTCCCTTTAATTTTGAAATGCATGCATTGATTGATCCTAGATCCACTCATATATATATACATCTGTGTTGGAGAAATGTTTGATAAGGAGTTTGTTATATTTAGTGATGCAACTATTTGGATCAGGTATGAATTTCGAAGACGAAATTTCTTAAGGAGGGAAGAATTGTAACACCCCAAGTTAAGGGTTAGAAAATTGAGAAATTTCAGTGCACTTTATGCTTTGCATAATTGAGTTTTCACTCATATGTGCATATGCAATTTTGCACACATACAAATCAATTATGCATACATTCATTTACATATTCCGGGTATAATAGATTTGTAAAATGCGAATAAATTGTGAAAAATTTATTCAGAGACTATTGGGATTATTCGAAATTTTGGTAAATTTTAGGAAATTTTATGAAAATTTTGGGATATTAAGAAAAATAGACAAATGGCATTATGCAAGGTGGCAGTCCAATATGCATGACAAGTGGTACACATGTATGGTGACAAATGGCTTGAACGTGTGGTGATAAGTGGCAGACCTGTTTGGATGACAAGTGTAAGATATGCAAAGATTACACATAGTTTATGCTTACACGTAGCTTATGCTTTGGTTAAGAAGAGATTGTTGTAGCTGTTGTTGCTTTTCTTTGAAATGTTTTTCACCACCGAAAACACTAGTCATCAGCCTCTCTTCTTGTTTTACACAACACCAAAACATCAGCGGTGAAATTTCTGTGTATTAGAGTTACTCTTATTGCCGAGAAGTATAGTTGAATCGAGTAAGTGTTTGTTGTTGTTGTTTTACGGTGTAGATATATAAATGCATGCATGGGTTTGAAAAGTGTAGTTTCGGTGATAAATGAACTAGATGATGGATTTGAGAATTGGGAACTGTCTAAAAACTGTACGAAATAGATTCTAGTTTGAGATATGTGAAAGTTACGTAAGTTGAAGTAGAAATATATCTACTCTGTTTTGGTTATAAATTAATTAGTTTCGGTGTAAGCGGTGTCTTCATGAAACACAATGAATATATGATCTGTTTCTCACTGGATATGCATGGGTATTTTAGTGTTCATGGAAATGAATCAAATGAGTCTGATGATGTTTGAATGATTGAAAATGAAATTTGTGCATGAAGTGTGTAAGATGGGTAGCTCCGGTGATGTTTAGAATGGGTTAAATATGAAATTAGTGAAGTGAATAGTGTCAGAAATGGAACAGATGCAGAAAAATAGAATTATACATGAATAAGAATAGGATTTTTGATATTGGATATGAACCTTAGATCTTTGTTTTGTTTTGAGTTGTTGAGCTAAAATGAGGATAGATTGGAGTGTCAATTGGGTTAAATGAAGTGAAAGCATAGAGGAAAATGAGAATGGAAAATACACAGTAGTAAGAGAAAGCTTGTGAAAGGAATCAGTTTTTAGTGTTTGATTATAAACTTGGTTTTGAATTGTATTTGTAATGAATTGAGATAATATGGGAGTGAAATGAAGTAGTGAATGTAAGTATTCAAGTGTGTGATGAAGGATTGAACAATGGAAAAAGTTGAAAGAGATGTTCGGATGAAGAAGAAGAAGATCGCAAGTCGAGAACATCATCGCGACTACTGCTTAAT
>JAOTBA010000008.1:8984301-8995611 GCA_025629845.1 Erythroxylum squamatum | reverse complement strand
AATTAAGAATCATAACATTTTAAGATATAATGTTACCATAGATAGGTATTTTATAACATATTGTCAAAAGTGTTACTATCTAGTGTTACTGTATGTCATTTTTGTTGTGGTGGCATGTATATTAATTCTTTCTTTTTGTAGAAACTTTGCATTCCAATGATTTCTATTAAATCAAAGAATATTATTGTTGAACTCAGTAAGCATGAGAAATTAAATGTCAACAATTATGAAATCTGGAGTACGAAGATCCAATATATATTGGCGGAGCAAAAGGAACTAGAAGCATTAAACATAACTATGGACATTCTTGAGGAAGAAAATACGATCCAAAACAAAAGAAAACATGATGCATATGAAATATGAAAAAAAAAACTTATTAGCTCACATTACGTTACTCAACAACATAGATAATGATATCATGCGTGATTTTTGAAAATATAAAATTGCTAAGGATATATGGTCCTCTTTAGTTGCCCGTTTTGGAGGCACCTCAGTGACTAAAGTTAGATCACTCACTATTAAGTTTGACATATATAAGAAACCGTTGGATCACACAATGCAAAAGCATTTGAAACACAATTCAAACATGATAAGTGAAATGCATGATATTGGTCATGAATTATCATATAGGCAATAAGTGCAAGTTATGATTCATTTATCAACTCAAAGTTATGATCATATAAAAATGCGTTTAACCAACAAAAGAGAGCATCAAGAGAATGGAAGATGTTACATGGCATCTCATATTAGAAGAAGAACATCTTAAGGCTTCCAATATGTGTTTTGAAGAATATATAGCTGATTCTAGATCATATAAAGATATGAATTGAAAGTGTAACCATCATAGTAGGCCCAAATAAAAAGGGCAAGAGAATTTTAGAAAAATATTGAAAGTTGGACCAATTCTAATGTGACATGTGGACTGATTAAAGATTGACATGTGGCATCATTCATTGTGTGACAAATGACTTGACATGTGGGAGCCATGTGGTAGCTTGCATGAAGGACAAATGGCTCACATGCATAGAGCCATGTATCAAATTGACAGTAACACACGTAATCATGTGTTTTGGTAAGGCACATTATTGTAACTCTCTGTTCTTCTTCGAATGGTTTGGTCCTTCAACGAGAGCATTGCTCACCAAACTCTTTTTATATTGTAACACCGAAATTATGTTTGTGATTATATGCAATTGAGACACTGTCACTGTCCAAAGACTTTGCTAAATCAAGTAAGTAACTATGATGATGTGTCACGATGTCAAATATATATATATATATATATATATACACACACACACACACACACACATGCATGTGAAGTTTACACAGTGTAGCCTCTGTGATTGCTTAAACTGGATGATTTAGATTAGGAACTGAATTTGTTAAGTGTATCTGGAATGAAATCTAAGTTTACTGAGTGTTGTGAAGTTGTGAGCTACTGAAAAGATAAAAACACAGTAGAGAGAGAAAGGATGAACACAGTAGTGAGAGAGTTGAAAATGGTGTAATTCATGCATGCGTCGGTTTTTAGTGTCTGTCTATAAGCTTGATTTTTGAGTTGTGTTTTGAATGAGTTCGGATTTTATAAAAGTGAAATAAAATGGTAAATGTAAGTATTCAAGTGTGTGATGAAGGATTGAACAATGGAAAAAGTTGAAAGAGATGTTCGGAGGAAGAAGAAGAAGATCGCAAGTCGAGAACATCATCGCGACTACTGCTTAATTTTGCATGATCGCAACTTTGCCAAAAGTTGAAACTCGCGATCGTGCAACTTTCACTTGATTTTCCTAAATAGGCATCCTTTGATATTTTTGTTATAACTTCTTCATCCAATGTCCAAATGATTTGATTCTTGAACCAATAGATTCATAAGACATTGATCTACATCTCCACCAAAAATCATAGCTTTCTGAAATGGATTGATTGATGAATTTAAGATGGAAATGAGACTGTACTTAAGTTTGATAACTGGGATGATTTTTCTGAACATACTTCAATAATTGGACTATATCTTGATTTGTAGACCTCAGAATGAGATGATTCTTAATTGTGATTAAACTAGAGACATGAGGCTATAAGTTGTCTGAAGAGATTAAATTCTAATTCTACTTCTAAGAATATTAGAATCTGATTAGAAGATGAGATAAGAATTCTGCTGAAGCTTAAGAAAGTCTACAATCTTTTGAGTATAACTTTCTGTATACTAAGCCAAATGGAATGAATTTGGTATCATTGAAAACCTAAGACAAAGAGAGAAAACTTTCTACAGGAAATTATTACCTATTTACCTCACCTTCTTGACCAGTATAATTGAGCAAAGTGGGCCTGAAGGTTGATGATGAAATAAATCTGGATTGAGGAATTGAGTTTGGTTTCACATGAATGATAATGTGAGAAGATTAAGGATAAGAAAACTGGAATTTGTCATGAACATGCATCATACATATTCAATACACATGATTGTGCATAATTGAATTCTTAATTGTGCATAATAGTAATATATGCTTGTATTAAATGTTTTAGAGGAACCCTTAGAGCGACCGATTCCAGATATTGCCGGAACTTCGAGACAACAAAGCAACAGGGAGATTTTGAAAGTAATTTAGACGGTAAATTTTGTAAGTAATTTAGATGGTCTCTTTTGTAAGTAAATGTATGTAAGTGATCTTGGAGTATTTGTAAGTAATTCAGTAAAAAAGTTTTGATGGTTTTGCTTTGACTATTTTGTTACTATTGATTTTGCTCCATTAAATGATTTGCAAAGCTGTCAGTAATCTTTAGGATGCTCACATTTTATTTGGTTCTGTTAGCATTGAATTGAATTGGGTTTTATGACGTTTGTGTTTTGAGCCTTGGGACAATGAATGTCTGAAATATTTGAAGCATGCAAATATGATTGACTGATTTTTATGCTCATGAATTGAACTTGTTTGGTTTTGTAACTATGAAGTCCTAGTCGTGGGTAAATAGGCATGCCTAAAAGGGTCTGTAGCTACTTCTGTGGCACTTTGGTGTCTTCTAATAATGGCACTTCGGTGTTTTCTGTTAATTGCACTTTGGTGTCTTCTGTTATTGACACTTCGGTGTCTTCTAATAATGACACTTCGGTGTCTTCTGATAATGACACTTCGGTATCTTCTATTAATGGTACTTCGGTGTCTTCAGATATTAGCACTTCGGTGTCTTCTGTTATTGACACTTCGGTGTCTTCTGATAATGGCACTTCGGTGTCTCTGTTAATGGCACTTTGATGTCTTCTAATAATGGGACTTCGGTGTCTTCTGTATAGGTCCCGTTACCCACTTCTGTTCATGGATTTACAATCTGATTCGTTTTGTATTTTGAACTATGATAAGATAAGATTTGATATGAAGTAAATCTGAAATCTTGATCTGATGGGTTAACACCCCTATTCTGAAAATCAATTCTATATTCTGAATATTCTGTTTTGCTATTGGAATGACTGATTTTAGCATGTGAACTATTTTCGTTAATAAATGATATTCTGTTATGAAATTCATTATGTTTGAGATGCTTATACTATAACCTGATTCAGTAGCAATTGTTGTTAACATAGTTTAGTTATTACTCACTAAACTATATGCTTAGAACGGTGGATTTGCCCCGTATAGGTTCAGAGAGAAGAACGTATGGGCTGGGACAAGTCAATGGCAATAACCAAAGGAGTCTGAAATTTGTTTTGTCAAAAATGAATTTTGAGTTTGTTTTTGGACTTGTATCTGATGTATGCGACTCTTAAATTTTTGTTTCAAGGTTTGTAATAACCTTAATTCAGGCTGGTTTATGAAAGTATGATATATAATGTATGTTTGTTAAGATTCTGGAAATGCATGTATAAAGTGTTCCGTATGCTTTAGAATGTTTATTTTTTAATGTCATGCTTTCGCGAAATGTTTCGCATTCGGTTTGTTATGTTATGTCTGTGTGGCGCTAGTAATATCCTCCCAGGGGATATTAGGGTGTCACATTTATTTATTTTAATTTCATCTTCAATCATTTTTGATCATTTGTCTAGCTAATTAAGTTTGTGAATAGTTAGTAATTAACTGACAATCCTTATAGGATCGTCGGTATTTGCCAGTGCTAACTACAGCTATACTGTGTACTTGTGGTAAAATAGACACAATCAATAATGATATGTCATCTATGGATGTATAATCGCTTATCCCTCAATTGATTAATCATTATATCTATCTGATTAACTATTCTCTAAATGAACTAAGTTATTTGAAACCTCACAAAAGGTTACCCTAACACCAAAAAGATCACGTGAATCCATATTTAAGTCCTTTTAATCCTTAATATATATATGTACTTAAGTCAATTTTTATATAGGTTCTTTTAACCATGTCTATAAGTAAATTTTAATCAAATACAAGTTATCACCTGCAAATGACCAACATTAAAATTAACATAAATAAATCTAAAAAATAAAAATTTTTATTGGAAAAACTAAACCAAAGCGTACAAGATCCATTAGCATTCCGTCTAATCCAAATATAAAAGTTATTAACCTCAAACCATCCTTAAAATAACAAAAACAACAGTTGAAAGGAAAGAATAATTCATAATAAGATATCTCTTGATAAAAATCTCAATCTTCTAATGATAATCCTTTCAATCTTTAATATGTATAAGCCTAATTCTATTTATATATAGGTTCTTTGGATCATTTATATATATAGTTTTAAATCAAATAAAAGTTATCACTTGTATATGATCAACATAAAGATTTATTCATATAAATCTCAAACATAAAAATCTTTAATGGAAAAACTAAATCAAAGTAAACAAGAACCATTAAGATTTGATCCAACCTAAATATGGAAGTTATTAGCCTACAGTCATCCTTAAAATAATGAAAACAACAATTAAAAGGAGAGAAGAACTCATACTAAGGTATCTCTGGACCAAAATCCCGATCCTATTATGATTATCCTTTTTATAAGTGTGTGTGGGTGCGCACGCGCCTAAGTCAATTTGTATGTGTATATATATATATATATATATATATATATACATACCATTTCTATATCTATATTTGAATCAAACATAAGTTAATCACTTATATGTGATTAGCATTAAGATTAACACTTATAAATCTCATACATAAAAACCCTTATCATAAAAACTAAATCAAAGCATACAAGAACCAATTTAAATATAAAAGTTATTAGCCTACAATCATCCTTAAAATGGAGAAAACAATAGTTGAAAGGAAAGAACTCATGCTAAGGTATCTTTTTGATGAAATGTCGATCCTCTAATGATAATCCTTCCAACCATTAATATATTTGTGCCTGAGTCATTTTATATATAGGTTCTTCTAGCCATGTCTATATGTAGATTTGAATCAAATATAAGTTACAAACTGTATATAATCAGCATTAAGATTAACTCATCTAACTATCAAATATAAAAATCTTTATTGGAAAAACTAAATTAAAGCATACCAGAATCCGTTAGGGTTCCTTCCAATCCAATATAAAAGTTATTAGTCTATAATCATCCTTAAAATAATGAAAACAATAGTAGAAAGGGAAAAACTCTCGCTAATAAAAATCTCAATCCGGTGATAATTGCCTCTCCAAAATGACTATCAATCTCTCTCTACTGAAAATGGCTCTTGATTGTGTTCTTAGACTTCCTTTGGTGGGCAATGGCTAACTATAATGAAAACTAAAGAATGAAGCAAAAGAAAGTGAAAAGTCTTTCTCAGGATTTTGTTACTTTTTAAATATTTTGTATATTAAAATTAGGTTTAGGACACAGTTGTATCTCAAATCTTAATTCTTTCTACTTCTTTTTTGCGAAGGAACACGAGCTCTGACAATTTATATCCTTGGCAGTATATCCTTATGTAATTTTTTAGGGTTTTAACACACATATTTTTTAGGCAAACATCTTAAGCCATTAAAATTGCTGAACCCATAACTGAAATCTTTCCAATGCGCCTCTGATGAGGGAAAATTTTCATTGATAAATTGTGC
This sequence comes from Erythroxylum squamatum, assembly GCA_025629845.1. Taxonomy (NCBI): domain Eukaryota; kingdom Viridiplantae; phylum Streptophyta; class Magnoliopsida; order Malpighiales; family Erythroxylaceae; genus Erythroxylum; species Erythroxylum squamatum. Next base: position 8,989,597 of record JAOTBA010000008.1, on the reverse strand, counting down.
TCAGGAGCATAGTACACAAGAAAATAGAAACAATCGAGAAACGGCCAAATGCAGCACATTACTCGAATAAGAAGATAATCTCATCTCACCAAATAGAAGCTTCATATCTTACAAAAAGATGCACAACAGGGCAAGGTCTATATGACGGGAAGTGAGGAAGAGCCACTTCCCACATTCAATAAGAAACATGTGGGAAAAAAAGCCTCCTGTCCACAGAACCCTGCATAGCAGCGCAGCTCAATTCGTCTCTTGCCTATTGTGTTACAGGAAATAACCACTGAAATCTTCCGCTGTGACTCCTGACTTTAGTATCTACTCAGTAAGAAAACTCGTGTCCTCGGAGTGAGATGTACTTCTTAACCCAGATAGCAATATCTTCAGCACATGCCTGCGCCTGAGGTGTTTTCAACAGCATGTCAAGGGTTGCAAATTCATGAACGGCATCCTTGTACTCCAGAACAGGTGCATCAACATTCACCTTTCTCAACTCCTCAGAGTAAGCAATGGCTCGGTCTCTCATCCAGTCATGCTCTGCCACTACTGTCAGTGTTGGGGGCATAAGCTTCAGAGGAGGACCCCTATCAGGTAAAAGGGGATTAGCAGCCACGTGGTCAAGGCTAAACTCTTCCTCTCGCAAAAATAGTTTCCACGCAAGTAAGCACATCGCCTTGTCATAGAAATAAGAGTTTGCCAACTTTATCTCAGAGTGTGTAGGAACACTACCGATGAAGAATGGGTACATCAAGACCTGTGCCACAACCTTAACAGGGTCCAGAAGCTTGCCTGCTTCCACAGCTTTACGAGCCACATAATCAGCAATATTTGCACCGCAACTCACTCCAAGTAGAACACATCTGTTTAAATTGGCCATCAGTCAAAGATTAGTAGACACATAACACTATCATCCTTAGGATTAATTTGCTATTAAGGGATAGGTAATGTTTATGTAATGCATTCCCTTTGCAGATAGATTTGCAGACTAAACAAACCAAAATAATAACTTCAGTAAGTTAACTGACTATATAGTACACGAACATTTTGAAGAGGAAAATGACAAATAATTTACCCCACAACGTGAACATGTTAGATGTAAAGCATAGATGAACTCATTCCTAGAAGAGAAGAAAGGCGTAGATGGTGAAAAATAATATGTATTGTCTGTTAAACGTGTCTAAGAAGCACAGAGGAGAATACCACCCGCAAATTTGTCCTCTTTTCAGCTTGGCTCTTCTTGGGAATGTTTCTTACGATGAAATATCACAATGAAACAAATGTATCATGAAATATAATTCCCACACTAAACTGTAATGGTTCTTCCATTCTCAACTCTTCATTCCCAGTTAACAAAGCACGAGTCACTGCAAGCTCTATGTTAACAATTCCAAAATCACACATTATCAACATAATAACAATAATATCACCATCAAGAACTCCAAAGTTGCAACTCAATGGCTGAACCAATTTTTCCTACCATTCAAATTAAAAGAAAAAAGCTAAAATATAAGTTGACACAAACGAAAACATTGAGTTCATTGTTGAAGATCGAAGGCTTCATAACGAGCAAGTTGCTACACAAAAATTACATAATAGCACCTCCCCCATCGGCCGAATTTAACTTGTGCCAACAGCATAGAAATGTTTTGGTGTAAATCTACATGTGTCATTCACCCTTTGACCTAAATCTCTGTGAAGTTCATTTTTACCCTAGCTCTCGACATTATTATTTCAATCACATCTTGGTGAAACAAAATCATAAATGTCATAAGAATCTAGTTGAAACCACGTAGAAACAGTTTCCACTAGGTTATCAGAAGATAGAAATCAGAAATAAACGGAAGCTTGTTGAGTTGTTTTTGTTAACCATCTCTTAAACAGCATAATCACAATTTACCTACTCCCATTTGAATACAGCCCCTAAACAAGCCTCAGCTATAACTTACATAACAAACAAGAGAATTTCCCAACCCATTTCAGCTCAGTTGGTTAATTAGACAATAATGTACTGCACAAACAATGCATATAACAACTTCAGTCCCAAATTCCGATGTTGCACAACTACAATAGCGCACCATCTTTCAGTTCAAACTTTTAAACTATTTCTAAGAGAAAGAAACCTGGAAGGATCTCCATGAGCAGCCAACCAAGGCTCAACCATAGAAGCTCCAAAAGTATCCACAATATGCCTATGAACATCACCCTTCTTAAACTCCGTCCCGCTCTTACCACTGTTCCCCAGAGACTTGCTACACTCAGCCAAATTCGCCTGCTTTCCCAACCAATTCAAGACCTTCAACCCATCCTCAAACGCTGCCGGATACCGATTCTCTGGCGCCAACCTATACCCCACAGCCAGAACAATCACATCACACAATTTAGCAATCCTCCGGCAGAAGAAATCATTCGCCACCGAGTCATTGCTCCCGCTCACCCACCCTCCGCCGTGAAACTGTAACATCACCGGCAACCTCCTCGAATTATCTCTCGCGGGAGAATACCCTCTGTACACTTCATTCACGCCCTGCGATTTCAAATTTAAGGCATCCATCTCATTGCTGGAACTGTAACTACTCCTTCTGGACTCTTCCTTCGTTGCAACGCCGCCACGAACGGGAGGCCCCACACTGTTCCGTCGAGGATGGTGGTAAACGGAGACGGCGGCGTCTAACGAAAGATTAATTTTTGATTTGGTTTTGGAGAGGGCGGACTTGGAATCGGGTTCAGGCGGGTTGAGAGCGGATTCGGGGAGGAAGATCCGTACAGAGAGAGAGGTGAAGGGGTCGATGTGGATGTCCTTGGTGGCGACGCCGTCGGAGAAGGAGGGGTTGGCGGCGGCGACGGATTCCTCTGGCCGAGTCGTGACTCCGAAAGGATCCGAATCGAGTGGGGTTTGGATCCGATTTTGCAATCTGTGCTTCAAGAGGAACTTGAAGAACACACTGTATAACTTGACAGTCACGCTCGGCATATCCCTCTCCGTTCCTCTCTCTCTGTCCCCCTCTACCTCTCTTGTCTCTGTAGAAAAACTCCCAAATTTTGTTGCTTGCTCCTCTTTCTTTCTTTAGATAATTGTGGGATAGGTGGTGGAGAGAGGGAATGGAGGGAAATTGTGGTTGGATTATGCTTAAAAACAGTCAATGTTTTCTGGTGAAATTTGAAGGGTTTGGAATTTTTTTAGGGAATCACGTGGGATTTGATCAGATTGTAGGGTTTTGTCAGTCGAAAGATTGAATCTTCAACGGAATGGAGGGGAAGAGGAATAATAATTAAAGATTGAATCTTTATTGAATCTTTACTGGCGATAAAGAGCTAGGGAGAGAAAGACTAATGCTGACGATACGGGTTGATGTGGGTGATTATTTACATGCAATGCATAGCTGCTTGTGGGGGTTTTTGAGTTTGGAGCTTTCGTGTAATACAAGGCCTAGGACTCTGGACTCTGGACAGTGTGTATGTGGGATTTGTCTGTGTGCATGGGTTACATGTGACCATGCCCTGCTGTTAGTAATCATCGATTATTGCCTATATAAAGACATGACATTTAATATTTACGAGTTCACCGCCACCATATCCGACGGATTTCTCCTTTTGTTTGTTCACATCTTTCTGGTTTTTAAGTATATGAAATAACGCCGTTTGGACGAGCTTTTATTAATAAAATTTTTGTCAGTAAAATTTTTTTCGAGAGTGAGCTTTTTTAATAAGCTAATTAATTATTTAGCTATTAATTAAAAAAATAATTTTTTTAAAAGAGTTTCATATAATAAAATGTTTGATAACATAAAAATAAAAAATATTTTTATTAATTTTAATTATATTTTATTTTATAATAAAAATTATTTATATATATAAATAATATTTAAAGTATATTAATCAATAAATTTATAATAAGTTTATATTTACTTTATAATTATTTGACAAATTCACTTTAGAAAATTATTAAAAAGTTGGTCTCATTTTCTTAAGAAATAAAATTAATATAAAAAAATTAAAATATATAAAAATGTTAAATAATATAATAATCCCCAAATAAATAAGTATGCTTCCAGATCTGCTCCTGTGCTCGTCTTCTCTACTACTCCTCCCCACACTAGGTTCAAAGTTCTCTGCTACTCTACCCACGTCACTTTGGCCATATATATTCAATTGTTGCTAATGAACAGGCACAAAACTTTAGCAACAAAAAGCACTAGAGAAATGGAAAGTTAGGAATGAGAAGCAGAAAATCGGCGGTGGTCTGATCGGACAAGAGCAAGAGAGAGTCCAGGAGAGTTGAACATGGATTTGGTGATCGTCGACGGTGAGACAAGCCGTGGCTGAGCAATTGCACCGGTGGGCATGTTATGGGTGTACGTCCGCCACGATTCTCACTCCTCCTCCTCTTCCTCCAAGACTACTGCTATCAAGAAATCCTCCAAAACTCATTTACTCTTCTTACTGCGATCTTAAAAGGTTTTACAAGCACTCTACACTAAGAAACTAAAACCACGTCAATGGCAGATTTACTTTTCACTTTTACTTCTCCTTGATCATAAACCATAAAAGCGACAACTCCGAACCCAAAATCGAACTGGGTATCAAGAAAATGGAGACGATGAAGAGAAAAATCACATCTTTAATGGAGGAGAAGACACAAGAAGAGATATGCAAGAGAGGTAGAGGAGACAGAAGGAAACTAGGCAACTCGGAAAAGCAAGTGACGAAAGTTGAAGGAGGAGGAGAAAACTGAACACAAAAACGAAGTTGGCTTTTTATGTTATAAACGTAAGTAACGCAAAAATATCTATCCGAAAAAGCTAAAATGAGGGCTTTTTTGAAAATCTCCAAATTTTAGTTTCTGAAAAAATTGTATTTTAGTTTTTGGAAAAGTTATTTCTACTTTAAAAGTACTTTTACGGTTTACAGCCAAACACTCATTTTTTCCTTAAAACAGTTTTTGCGATAGAAAAAAGTACTTTTGGACCCTCCAAAAGCTCAACCAAACGGGCACTAAATACCATTCTCGTTGTCGGCGGCTAGACAAAGTTGAATAGAAGTAACAAAGTATGTATGATGGGGGCGTATAACAAGTGCTCCAGTTTTGCGTCAGATCAGATGAGAAGAACTTGGCGAGGATGAGTGACGCGTTCTTCTTTGATCTGGCCGATGGATTTTGAAAGTTTCTTCTTAGATTTAGTCGTCATCGTCTTGCCTCTAGGTTTTCTCTTTGAGTGCAAGTTTTCGTCCTGCCGTTTTAGTGCATGGGAAGTTTTGTGTGAGAGGTTTCTGACTTGTTTTCTGGTTGCCGCTGTTTGTGCAG
>JAOTBA010000008.1:8956530-8967310 GCA_025629845.1 Erythroxylum squamatum | reverse complement strand
CTTTTCATTTAAGTTTATTGAACTTGTTCTTGTGTGTTTTAACTTCTGATTTTATTGTAGAAAAATTCATAAAGTTTCAAGATCTATTCAACCCCCCCTTCTAGATCGTTTACAAAGAGAGACTTAAAGAGATATTGAGGAATTTAAAAATAAACAAGAAAATCCTAAAGTGGTATATAAGATTTTTCTAAAATAAAGAGAAGATATGAGGTATATCTAGGAATTTAAAATTAAAAAGAAATATCATATAATAGTTTCAAGCACTTTCCTAAAATGAAAAGATATCTAGAGGGATTTCGAAGATTTTAAAACTAAACTAAGAAGTCTTAGAGTGGTAAATATGATTTGTTACAAAATGAAGAGTTAAATTGAGGGATAAACAGGAATTTAAAACTAATGGAGGATTCAATTGCCATTATCCTTATATCATCAAATGAGATCCTCACATAAAGCTCCTAATAGAGGACTCAATCGCCATTATCCTTATATAATCATCAATCATAATGGCCTCCTTTCCTATCGATATGACAGTCTCCTTCATCTCTCTAGATTATGCATCCTCGACATCCCCCTCTTTGATTGGCTCCTTGGAATCTTTAGGCTCATCAAGTACGGCTTCATCATCCTTGAGAATTGCTGGTTGGTTCTCCATCTCATCCTACGTAAATGGCCCCTTAGGTCGCACCAGTAAAGGTATAATTTCCACTTCTAAATACTGCATAATCTGTAATATGGTGTCACTTAGCTAATGCATATATGTCTCCACGTAAGTAAGATTAGCTGGTTAGGTTGTTAGGACAGTTGGTGGTGGTGAAGGTGGACTTGGAGCTCTCTTCAAGTCTACAATCTATTCCTCTTGGATTGGTGCCTACTTACGAGTGCAAAGGAATACTCTCAATTTTTAATCCTAAGATTAACCATCTAAATTACTCTAAGAATCTTTATAGTAACCGGCATAGGAGTAGCCCCCACTGTCATTTTTGTACCATCTAGTGATAATCAAAGTCCTCATACCCATTATGTGTTGACTAAGCCACTTCCATTGCTCTTAAAGTTAGCCCGTTTAGGTACCCATGACCTAGCTATATAAAAACAATGTTAAACTGCATCCTCTACCTCTAGCATATATAGTAAATTAGGAATAAATCCCTCATACTAACTACATCAGTGCTCTCCCTCCTTAAACACAATAAATGCATCAAGAGATTCTACAAGAATTGCACTAATGAGAATCTAAACCCAAACTCCTTTGATTTTATGGAATGTGCAGTTTCCATCAACTATCAATAGTTTAATGAGTCCTAGATGGTCCTAATCAAGGGAGATCATGTTTGATGTTAATATCTCTATTCGCTCCTTTGTACCGAACTTAGTGTGGATCATAAATTGTTTGTAGCTTAGGCTATAGTTCACACCTCTCATCTTAAACTTGAGGACTAATGCATCCTTTCATGGCATCTTGGTGTCGTCAGCCTCCAGTATACTCATGAAATTTAGGATGAGCTCTCTGTAGATTGGGTCTTGAAATTTGAACACGTCTAACCACCATAAAAAAATATGAGCTCTTGTACCCTATTAGCGAGATCCACTTACCTGAGTTGCCTCGTGTAAAGGATCTTATACCTTTTCTATTCCATCTTCATCTCAAAGTGTAGCAACAAATAATTTGGCTGCTCTTGTGTATCTTCTATAGATTACAACTCTACTGGAAGTAGTGGTGATGCCTACTTTGGCCTCTACTGCCTCTTTGGAGCATTGTTCTCAAGGTAATAATGTAAGAAGTAAAGGCGATTATGTCTATTCTGACCCTCTTATATGGCAACGGCTGTGTGGGTCTCTTAAGTGGTATGAATGATTCTTGCCATAGTATGATATCTGAAAGAAAGTATGAAGGAGCTCTTGAAAAACAATAATCAATATCACATACATATATAAGAGTAGAGTATATTGTAATAAAATATAAAACAAGAAAATGAACGATTAAATAAGATACCTATGTAACCTATATATTTGTGTTTTCATTATACATGCATAGTATAACTGTCACTGATATCCTATAATGTTAAAATATCAATTTTCATATCCCTTAATTAATTTATAAACTAAAGAAACAAAATCCCAATTAAACATACTAAAGTAGCCTAGGTAATTCACATAAACATCTTCACCATACAAAACACGGGTTAGGTAAGCCTTATATACCGCAATTTATGACCTTTACATGAGACCACGTAGGTGTTGTGTAGTACTTAAACATAGGTACTTTTTGACAAATATAGGGGCATGTTATTTGAATTAAATACGAAGGAGGAAATAAAAAAGGCAAGGTAAAAACATAGGGCTCACATAGGACCATATAGGTATCGTGTTTGAAAGATATACTGTGTTTCATTTTGACTCCTAGACATAGGGTACAATATGAGAATGTGTATAGTTACCTTGTTTTCGTACTCTCAACACGAGTTAGACAACTTGTTGTGTAGGGGTTTGTGTTAAAAAGTCGCTTATTCTATAAATTTTTGGTCCTTTGCTATAAGTAAACAGGAGTTTAACCTTAAAGAAATATTGAGGCGTGTGTGGCAATACAACCCCACAATAGTGTCGTATAGGTATCATATTAAAAGGTATCACATTTTATTTCTTCTAGTGTGTCAATATGGAGATATGTTCGATCTTTTGATATGTTTGGTCTTTTGTTGGCTTAAAAACCTATAAAAATTAAGAATAAACTAATTTTAAACACTTAATACGACATTGTTTGGATTTGGAGAAAGCTTCTTCCTCACTCTCACACCCTAAATCCCTAAATCCATAATTACTTTTGGAAATTTTACTAAGTTCTGAACCCAGAAAATTAGAAACCTAGAAGTCCCGAAAACACAATATGGAATAATCGTATGCTTATGGTTAGGTATTGAGTTTTGCCTTCTGAATAACCTAAACCCAGAATGTAGAGAAACCAAATGGGTGTTGGTCTTGTTTTTGTTTCGTTTCTAGATTGTGAACTTGAGCAATAAGCAAGTGGATCACATTACAGAGATGGAGCCAATATTAAGAGATTATTCATTGACAATTTCTAAATCTCACTAGATTATAACTCTAAAGGCTCTTATACCGAATAAGAACAAGATTGTTTATTGAACAAAACAACGTGAAATAAGCAAAAGGAGCATATGACTTGCACCAGATGGTGTGAGCATGCTTACGGCAGCTGTACGTGTGGGAGAACTACAGACGCCATCTGGTGGCAATGCAAGGCGATGAATGGAAGTCTTTGTGGCTTTGTTTGAAATGTAGAAAACATCCAAAAAACGCAACCAACACAAAGAAAACTCAATCACAGATAACCAGAAATCATACAAAAACAACTAACGTCGATGGGCATCTCTATGCCACACACACAGCGCCACATCCACTTTCTAGTTTTTCAAACATCACATCGCTTCCTCTGTGCTTGTGTATGGGGTTTATTAACACCCATCACCAGTGGCATTTCGCCACTGGAAAACCAACAGTCGTTGGTGACGAAGAAGCTTTCTCCAAAATCTAAATGACGTCGTTTCAATTTCTCTATAAAAAGACGTCGTTTCACTAATCAGATAATGTCTTCTTAATGACCCTTATGTGTTTGATTAGTGGGTCCATTGACTTGTGGCAGCGTTACGTCAGCATAGATAATAATGAGGCTAACGTCGAGCTATAATTGAAAAAAAATTAAAATTTGTGCATTTTATTGCTACTTTTTAAAGTTCGAGCTATAATTGAAAATTTTAGAAAAGTTTGAGCTTTTTTTAGTAATTAACCAAATAAAGAAATACCCTAATGGATATCCAACAATTTAAACTAAATGTAAAAGTCCTATAATGATTTCAAGGGTTTTCAAAACTCAAGAGATACCTATAGAGATATACAAGATTTTTTAACTAAATAGAGAAGTCCTAGAGTGATATATGAGATTTTTGAAAATAAAGAAATAACTTGAGAGATATCCTCAAATTTAAAACTAAACTAAAAAGTTCTAGAGTAATTGATAAAGTTTTTTTAAAAAAAAAGAGATACCTAGAGTGACATATCATAATTTAAAACTAAACTGGAAAATCTTATAATCGTTTCTAGGTTTTCTTTTCTTAAAATAAAGAAACACTTAAGGGGATATCTAGAAATTTACAACTAAATGGAAAAGCACTATAGTGGTGTATAGGCTTTTTTTTTAATGAAGAAATACCTAGAGGGATATTCTGAAATTTACAACTAAACATGAAGTCCTAAAGTGGTATATAAAGAAAGACTTAAAGGGATATCGAGGAATTTAAAATAAACAAGAAATCCTAAAGTGGTATGTAAGATTTTTCTAAAATAAAGAGAAAATATGAGGTTTATCTAGGAATTTAAAATTAAAAAGAAATACCATATAATAGTTTCAAGAACTTTCCCAAAATGAAAAGATATGTAGAGGGATTTCGAAGATTTTAAAACTAAACTAAGAAATCTTAGAGTGGTATATATGATTTGTCACAAAATGAAGAGATAAATTGAGGGATATATAGGAATTTAAAACCAATGGAGGATTCAATTGCCATTATCCTTATATCATCAAATGAGATCCTCTCTATAAAGCTCCTAATAGAGGACTCAATCGCCATTATCCTTATATAATCATTAAGAATGATGGTCTCCTCTCCTATCGATATGACAGTCTCCTTCAGCTCTCTAGGTTATGCATCCTCGATATCCCCCTCTTTGATTGGCTCCTTGGGATCTTTAGGCTAATCAAGTATAGCTCCATCATCCTTGAGCATTGCTGGTTGGTGCTCCATCTCATCCTACGTAAATGGCTCCTTAGGTCGCACTAGTAAAGGTATAATCTCCACTTCTAAATACTGCATAATCTGTAATATGGTGTCACCTAGCTAGTGCATATATGTCTCCACGTAAGTAAGATTAGCTGGTTAGGTTGTTAGGACAGTTGGTGGTGGTGAAGGTAGACTTGGACTTGGAGCTCTCTTCAAGTCTACATTATATTCCTCTTAGATTGGTGCCTACTTACGTGTGCAAAGTAATACTCTCGATTTTTTGTCCTAAGATTAACCATCTAAATTGCTCTAAGAATCTTTATAGTAACTAGTTTAGGAGTAGCCTCCACTGAAATGTTTGTATCATCTAGTGATAATCAAAGTCCTCGTGGCCCATTATGTGTTGACTGAGCCACTGCCATTGATCTTGAAGTTTGTAACATCCCACCCCCGATGAAAAGGGTAGAACAGTAATTTGGAAAGGGCTAAGAGTGCTCAAAATTGTTAGGACATGTTTATGCATATTCTTACACGTGAATAGTAAAATTTGCACATGAAAATGACTGGACATGCATTCATGACATTTCCCGGTATATGTGCCTAAATGTGATTTTGTTATGAAAAATGTAGTTTTTGTGCTTAAAAAATTATTTGGAGTGGATTGGTAAGTGTTTTATATTTTGGGGGAAATTTAGGAATTTTTCTGGGAATTTTCGGAGAAAATTGCCGGACCGAAAAAATCGCCAAGTAGCGGACTGAATGGTTTCCGGTACTAGAAATTACTGTCTAATGGCACTGAAAAGGGAGGTAAATACTGTTGGAACTGTAATTAAAGCCATTGGAATTTGGATGGATTAAATTAGGGTTTATGAAAGAAAAGATTTTAATTTGACTCTTTCCTCTCATTACATGCCAAGTGTCATGACACTCTAAACTCATTAAAACTCATTTAATGTCTTCATTAATGGCTTCTTGTTCCATTCATTCACGACACTAACATTTGTGAAAGCCAAATGAACATTTCTTCTTATTTTCTCTCCATATTCGTATGTCTTCTCCTTCTTTGGTGGTTTTGAAGTTTGCTCATTTTCTCCTCCTCCTTCCACTTTGCTTTCTCTTCCATTAACTCACTTAAAAAGGGCTAGCATAAACTTGCTCTCTTGGGATGATGATGTCGTGGGTGTTGAGTGAAAGGTAGGAAGTGGTGATTAGTTGGAAGATTGGAAGAATTGAAGAATTAGAAGCTTAAAGAGGTAAGATTGTGTTTTAAGTCTTGATTGTCCATTAAAGGCATGAATTGTGATGTTTGTGCATCTAATTGCATGAGAATTTTGTTGGTTGAAATGGGTAGATTATGTTCTTGATTAATTCAAGGATGATTAAAAATGAATGAGATAACATGTGTAATAGGAAAATGAAGTGTGTTGGATTGATTTTTTTTATGGTGTTAGATGAGTGATAATTAAAGATAGAAAGTTGTGTATGTGTGCTGTCAATTTGTGACCACTTGATCAAGTGAAGTTCTTGATGAAATTATGGGTGATTTAATGACTAATTAGGATGCTTATTGGTGTGGAATTGGAATTGGAAGGATAGGAGTTGGCTTAGGTGTAAAATCTGGAAAATGTAACTTGTACATGTTTCAGTGTTTTGACCATAACTCTTTGTGTGGTTGAGCAAATGAGGCAAGGTTTGTCTTGAATTAAACTTGAGGAGTTTGGCCACATTTCTTATGAAGGAAGTTTTGTCAAATTATGGCTGGAAAGAGTTTGAATTTGGCCTTGAAAGTGAGTTATTGTACAGTATGAACAGTAACCGAGAAATGTGACCTGAAACTTTGATGAATATTTCTAGGTTGATTTGGATTGAATTTGCTAATTTGGTCTTCTTGAAACTTGAAGATGATCTTGTTATCTTTCTAACGCCACTAAGTATGATATTTTTCGATGTCTAGGTTGAGAGTTATGACCTGTTGAATTTTGGATGTTAATATGTTTGGTGCTGGAAAAATGTGCTAAGTGTAGAGTTGTGGTGATTGTACATTGAAGCCAAATTCTGGACTGTTGTGCTTTTAATTGGCTCAAATGGTCTTATGGAAAGTTGGAGAGGAATGTATTAGCTTTAAAATGAGGTATAGTATGTTAAATTTGGATGTAGGGATTGGGAGTTATGAATTGGTAAAGTTTGGATTTGGTTTAGGTAATATGCTGATTGTACAATGTGAAACAGGGCAGAAACTTTGATCAAGAATTGGACCCATTTAGAGGTTGAAATTGCTTCCAAATTGTTCATGAAAGTTATATAAAATGTTTTTATCTTTCTTTTGACATAAAGCTCGTAATTTTTGGTAAAGGGAATGAGAAGTTATGCTCTTTGGAAAAATGCTGTACAGTTTTAGAACATTTTGACTAGGCAGTAACTTTGATTGCATTTTTGACACCCTTAGAGGTGAAAGTAGTTTTTGTGTCCTTCATGAATCTTGTAGAGCTTTCTTTTACCTTTCCATAGACACCAAGTTTGTCCAATTTGGAGTCCGGAGTAAGGAGTTATGACCTGTGGAAGTTGATATGTCGGAAGAAGTTTTTCAGATCTGTCAGTATAGTAGAGCTAGTCGACTAGGATTCTCAGACCAGTCGACTAGGACATGTATTTTTCCTGAACTGACCTTTCTCCACTCTTTCGCTTATATCTTTGTCATCCGACCTCCGATTGACCTGATTCTCGAGGTATCGGATTCGTGAAATATTGAATTTCATTTCTATGTGAAATTGGAAATTTTTAGAGGCAAAATTGACGAGAATTGGTTTGGTTAAAGTGAAGGGATCGGGTAGCGATATTTGGACCTTTGACATCCGAATTGAGTGATTTTAGTGTCTATGGTTTTCTAGGACATAGGAGAATAATTGTGATGTGATTTATGGGATGGTACCGAGAATGTCATGAACATGCATTGTACACATTTTAATTGCTACATGTGCATTATTAAATAGTTCTGATTGTACATTTGATAATGGTTATATATTTTTACCGTATAGAGGCACTTTTGGAGCGTCGACCCACCGACGTTGCTGAGACTTCCAGGCATTAGCTCAGAAGTTATAGGTGAGTAACCTAGATGGGTTTCTCAATTATTATATGTTTACTGTGGTAAATAATGGCGAGTGATTGTGATTGATTCTGACTGGGGATTTCGGACAGAAGGTCCGATGTATTGGGAGATATGACATAGAAGTACTTGTGATGTGATGATTTGTAATAATTGTGAATCTGAAAATTGCTTGCTATTAATGTGATCAATTGTGACAGATGGATTAATTGTGATACATGTATACATTGTGAAATTGGGACATATGCACTCCATACACAAATGCATGATCAGATAATAACAGTTGTGACCGGAGTAGCCACCGATCAGAGCTATAAGCTCAACTAGTGAAAAAGAGCCTCGAGCTCGAAGAGAAATAGTGCATACCTAGAGGGCTCTCCTACTCCTAAGACGCGTCTAACGCGTATATGAGACAGTTCAGGCGCTCAGTCACAACACCGTAATAAAATGGAAAAGTATCACATAGGCATTGCATACATATTTGATTGAATATTTTAAATGGGTGAAAGGCAAGAATGCCTTATAAATTGTGCTTTGCTTGTATACAATCATTTGGTACTTCTGAATGTGTTGTTGTGAAATAATTTGTGATTTGCTTGAGTGCTACATGAATTGGGTGAATCATCGATGATGGTTCCTCACTGAGTTCGCAAACTCACCCAAAATTGCAACATATTTTTCAGGATCGAGAGTAGACCCCTAGCTCCGGAGGGACGGTTCGAGCCGTGTAGATCATTTTGACGAGAGAGATTATGGCTCACAGGTCGGTCAGCTGGCAATTTTTGGATGACCTAGTTAGGACTGATATGTTATCCTTGTTTTAGTAGCGTATTGTACTAGGGTTTTTGGAGTGATGTACAGACAGTAAACAATGATAGTTGTATATATTTCTGTTTTTGGTGAAATGAAGTAAGGAAAAATTTTGGTTTCAAAAAGTTGTGATTTTATATTGATGTGTTATTATTATGATGCCATGTGGGATATAGTGATGTTTGTTCGTAGTTCTTTCTTGTCGTAGGTTATGTACCGGAATGACCTGCGGGCGTCCCGGTGTGTACCCTACGGTAAGGGGGCGCTACACACCCATTCACCTCAAACTTTTAAGGAGAAAGCTCACACTACTGGAAGGCAGACCAATAATGATGCATGAGGTGATGATGCATGAAGGGATTGGAGTGCTCGATAGTAACGAGGCGTGAAGGAGGCAAGAGATAGGATCAAGTAAGATTTAGGTAAGTTTTTTAGAGAGAGAGGGTGAATATACCAAGGATAAGAGTTAACTTAGGGTTTTTGCTACAAAATTTAAATGATTTTATTTATTTTTGTTTTCTAAAAATTCACGTAAGCCACGTATGTTTTTAACATGACATCTAAAGACCAATTGGCTTGTCAATAACGATGCATGTATGAAACTTCCCAATTTGCACCAAAAAAGCATAACATTGAGCAAACTTGTGAACGTTTAGATCTTTTCTAAGCAGCTTAAAAGGTTTGGTCTTAAATTGATCAAACCCTAAAAAGTTTGGCCCTAATTTGTGCTTTTTTCCTTTTAATTGGAGACTATAATTGCATACTTACTAATAATGAAGTAGAAGGAGGAAGAGGGTTTCATACTGCTGTAAGACGTGAGTTAGATGATTTGTTTCACAAAGAAAAAGTTACTAATTTGAGATACTTGAGGAGGATATTTAATTGGTCAGACAAACAAAAAGGCCAATGATTCAAAAAAATAGATAGAGCTTTGGTCAACCATCTTTAGTTAGATTAGTACCCACACTCTTATGCTGAATTTGGCAAAAACTCTTTCTCAGATCATTCATCTATTGGTATCCACAATATTTAAACGGTAAGAAAGCCTAAGGCTCCATTCTAATTCTTTAATGGCCTTTCAATGCAAGAGGGGTTTATAGAGCTAGTGGAGTTTTGTTGGAACTTAAATGTGGATGGGTTTAAATCCTTTAAGCTTTTGCAAAAGCTTAAAAGAGTTAAACAAGCACTTAAAACTTTATTGAAAGCTAATCACAGGCAGACTAAAGCCACTCATTAGTTGCTAAAAGAGGCTCAACAAGCTTGCTATCTATCTCCTCATAATACTCTCATGAAACATACTAAATATACTAAACTAAAGGCTCATCAGGATGCTTTGAACTTGCATAATTCTATCTTAAAACAAAAACCTAGAATAAGTTCACTTAGAGATAGAGACTTAAACACTAAATTATTCCATGCTTCTTTACTTGCTTAGAGGAATAGAAATACGATCGTGGAGCTAAAAGACTCCTCGAGATCCTTAGTCAATGATCATGAATCTTTATCTAAGTTTACAAGGGAATTCTTTTTATAGCTTATGGGCTCTAAAGATAGTGCTTATGATACTTAAAATGTTAGGGAACTCTTTGATAGTCCCCTTTAATAGGAATACAAGGAATCACTGTCTACTCCCTTTACATGCTTGGAGGTTAAGGAGACATTATTTAAATTACATCCCTCTAAATCTCTAAGGCCTGATGAGTTCACAACAGACTTTTAAAAAAAACATGGGAGATTATTGGAAACTTGTTTACAGAAGCTGTTTTAGAATGTTTATCCTCTTGTAAAATGTTTAAAAACATCAATCACACATATATTTGCTTGGTTCCCTAATAATTGTCTCCAGATATATTGGTAGATTATAGACCAATCTCTTATTGCAACACGGTCTACAAGGTAATTGCAAAACTCCTTGTTAATAGATTGAAGACACTACAAGAAATTAATACAATCTGCGACGTTTTATTAATAAAACGTCGCAGATTGTAAAAGCTTTTTCGTGACGTTTAAAAAACGTCACGAAAAGTTTACATTTTTTGCGACGTTTTGTAAGAACGTCACAAATATATAA
>JAOTBA010000008.1:8919749-8934753 GCA_025629845.1 Erythroxylum squamatum | reverse complement strand
AATTTTCTACTTACTGGTAAAAAAATCTTCAACAAATAACTCTATTATTGGAATAGCTAAAGACACCTTTTGATAATTTTTAGTTATTTCTAAAGTTTGATGAATGCCTAATCTTAAGATTAGATATTCTGATATTTTCATCAAACCAAATTAAGAATTATTTAAAATTTAAAAATATACCATAAATATAATTCTTATTCCAATAAACCAAACGTGCTCTTATTTGATGACTTAAGTTGTATGGTCTTTTTATTCCAATCCATGCCCTGCTTAACGTCCCTGCCTATCTTCGAGTCATTTCTAACATTTGGATAGTCCTTCACCGTGGATAAATAATGAGAATAAAGATGAATTAGTAAAACGTAGAAGGGACGCAATTGATTTTTTGATTGCCCGGAAAGTGCACGCAAGAAAATGGAAAGCAAGCTTAGTGACAACGGCAAGATCACAATCTTACTCCCAAAAACTGGAAAATCCTTTTTCAGTTTTCAATCTCCAAGCGATGTTGACTATGAACACCGGGTAATTGTAGTACGAGACAGACGGATGCCCGCTCTGACTAGCAAGTGCAAACTTTTGGTTTCAAAAACTGTACTTTATGACCGCTGGGCATGGTACTGGTGGTTGGTCAGCTTTTGAAATACTAGTATTAACTAAGTACATGGAAGTTCTTGGGAAACAATGCTGTACGCATAGCTCTTGTTATTCTCGATTCTAATCTTGGACCGCTTCTACCTGCCTCCAGAGGAGTTAGGTGAACACATACTCAACTATCTAATAGTAAGAAAGAATTAGACGGCCCATCCTTCACACAATTCATTTAGTCACCACACCTGTAACTATTCAATTTCAATGTGTTCAACTACCACCCAAAACCAAAATCTGTTGTAGGTGGAATAGGGTTTCTCTAAATCAATTTAATAATACTCGAGAAACAAAGAAGTGAAAATAGAAAAATCGTGACATTCATCCCGCGAGTGGCCGGTAGGTTGACATCAGACAACAAATCGGTGCCGTGGCATGTGGTTGTGGTCATCTGACTTGGAGACCACAATCAAAAGGCAATAATCCATTGCCACGTGTTGATATCCATTTAGCCAGCATTACGGTAATGCATATGGGACTACTCCAGTCCTGAGGAAACAAGGGGGATGGCCTAGTGAAGTGGAAGATCCGGCGGCTGGTAAAAGGTACAGTCTTACGTCAGAAGTTACATCGACATTTTGGTAAACTATAACTACTAGCGGCAAACAAGAAATCCAATAAATCGCTGTCCCACCAACTTATTTCCTCCGGACACCTTCTTTCCCGTTCCTGGACTCTCTTTGTCTACACATATATATCTTCTCGCTGACTTCGTCCCCTTTTCCAGCAATAATTTTTACCTCCGCAAAATCCGAGCTCACTGCTCTTGGCTTTTTGATCTCTTCGTGTGGTAAACTCTCTTCTTTTGGTAACTGCTGTGTTCGTTCGATGTGATTAACTGTGTTTTCGATCTGCTCTTTTCTTTGATACCCTCTTCTTTGTTGCTGTTGTTTCCGATAAGACCGAGAAAAAGAAGTAGAATTTGTTGTGTTTTTTTCAGATGATGATCACTGCATGTATGGTGTAGCCTTTTGGCTATAGTTGTTAACTTTTTTCTCACCCTCAAGTTGAGCTTAGTTGACTTTTTGGTTCAGACCGTTTATATTGTAAATAAGTAGTGTCCTGTTTCTTATTTTCCCTTTCCGTGGGTTACTGATGACGATATAGTTAGTGGTTGATCAAGAAGTTTAAGCAAAGTTAGGAGATGAGTACGGGTGAGTGGTTGTTGGAGAAGCGATCTAGCCTTAGAAACGACTCTTTTGCCCGAGACAATGAGAATGGGGCGCCTGAAACTGGGTGCCTCTCAATTATCGTGCTTGGTGCTTCCGGTGATCTCGCTAAGAAGAAGACTTTCCCTGCTCTCTTCAATCTCTACCGTCAGGTAACAGATCATTCTTACTTATCTGTTATGCGTGTATGTGTCCGGAGACTTGCTAGTTTCTCCCTTTACATGGACTCAGGGCTGATCGTTTGTAGCTAGTATCTTTACGTAATATGCAAGTTCGATTTTACCTTTTACCAAACGATTGGCTAAGAATTGGTTTTGATGCACAAAGGGATTTCTGCTAGAACATGAAGTTCACATTTTTGGGTATGCAAGGACAAAAATCTCAGATGATGATCTCAGAAATCGCATCCGTGGGTATGATATTTTGCAGCTTCGTTTGCTTGTAGTTCTTCAAAGCTGTATGGTTTGTGTGTATTTGTGGAGTTAACAACGAATAACAAGGATGATTCCATTTTCACATTTTGATTTAGCAATCATCAGCTTGTAATTTTTGCTATTGAAAAACAAGATGGAGGCAGTGGGGAAAAAACAAGTTTCATCATGCATACACTAGTGCTACCTAGCCCTCAATTATATCTTGTATTATCACAGTGCTATTGTGCTAGTATCTTCACTTTCACACACGTTCTACTTCTGACCTTTCTGGCTTCCTTCCCGTTTCCACAAGATTTAGTGAATCTTGTAAATGAGACTTGATGATTGCTGGACTATAATTATAGGTACCTTGAAAAGGATGGTTCTTTTGGGATCTCAGAAGATTTATCGAAGTTTTTGCAACTGGTTAGTCCTCAATTTTTTGCATATTTATATCCGTTGCTTCTTTTGTGCCTGCATCAGTAACATAACATGGGTTTGTGTCATTTTGTAGATCAAATATGTAAGTGGTTCCTATGACTCTGAAGAAGGCTTTCGGCTATTGGACAAGGAAATTTCGGAACATGAATTATCTAAAAACTCTATTGAAGGGTCATCTCGAAGGTTATTTTATCTTGCACTTCCACCTTCAGTATATCCACCTGTTTGCAGGATGATCAAACAGTGCTGCATGAATAAGTGTAAGCTTCTCTAGCAAAAACTTTCCAGTATCTCATGTCACGATTATCTTTGACCAAGAGAGCATTCCTTTCATGTTAATATCTTATCATCATTTGCGGATCCTGTCAGAGAACTGAATAAGAATGAACCATTAGGTACAGTACCTTAGGAACTATCTCTAGGCATCTTTTGGGGGTTGATAAAAGGAAAGAAGGTAAAAGAAACCCAAAAAAAAGGGAAAAGAAAGAACTGCTGTGGTTATTTAGACACCAAACTAAGCGAACCTTTTTCTGGCCTTCTTTGTTTACTTGTAGTTGTTCCCAAATAGGAATCTGAAATGATTTCTGTTATAAAATTTTGTTTTTATTCATGCATATGTTAGTAGATACCTTTCTTCTGAGAGGCGTGCTTAATGTACTCCTGGAAGCTTGATTCAAGTGACCATTATGTTCTGTTTAACCATTTTATTGGTAAACTTTGCTTCTAACTTACTGACGCAGTTGAGATATCTTTTGGAGTGGCCACTTTAACTGTAGAAAGGAAACTCTTTTTGTGTTCATAAAATTCTATATTCAAGATTGGAAATATTTACAACTGCTAACCGGTACCTAATGTATTACGGATTAGGTAGTAGCCAAAATATTTATAAAACTAATCCCCTGGTTTCAGTTTTGTCAGAAATCACTTCTTTTCTGGTCATTTCGGGTTCTATGGACATTTTTTCCCCTTCTCCTGAGGTTTTAGGCTATGGGTAGTAGCCCAACTCTGCATGTTGACATCATTTGCTTCCTCAAAGAATTGGAATTTTTCAACTAGTATTGACATTGTGCATGCCATTGTATTTCTTTTCAGCTGATCTTGGTGGATGGACTCGGATAGTTGTCGAGAAACCTTTTGGCAAGGATCTGGAGTCTTCCGAGACACTTAGTTCTCAAATAGGAGAATTGTTTGAGGAACCACAAATTTACCGTATTGATCATTATCTGGGGAAAGAGTTGGTGCAGAACATGGTAGATTGTTCATGAATTGATGCATAATTCATATTCTTCAGTTTTTTTTGGGTTAGTGTGGCCATTTTCTATTTTCTTGGTTGAATCTGCAGTTGGTACTTCGCTTTGCAAATCGATTGTTTTTACCTCTTTGGAATCGCGACAACATTGACAATGTCCAGGTGAGGATATTTCTTCTAGGCATTAAGCTGAAGATGGCTTTAGAACTTAGTAGCACAATGATAATGCAGTCAAATTTACCTCATCTGACCCTATCAATAGAGAAAAAAAGGAGAGCAAAAAGAGGGTAAATTCACACTATTATGAGTAGTCCTCCGTTTTCACTTTCTAGTCTTAAACCTTAAAACATCAAATTGCAAGATTCTGCCTTATATTCAAGAATTAAAGTTGCTCATGTATTCTGCATCCAAATTCTATCTTGATTTTGCAGATTGTATTTCGAGAGGATTTTGGAACTGAAGGTCGTGGTGGATACTTTGACGAATATGGGTATGCATAGCAGATACTGACTTTTCATAACCGCTGGAGCATGTGAAGGAGATTAATGCCTTTTAACCATATCAATGTGTTTGAATATGGACTTTGCATGTTCATAATTCCAGTTAGGGGGCTGGATTTTCCATTTCCATAAAATTACTCTCTAGTGAAATTAACAACTTGCTAAGTTGTTAGTTCGAAATAACTAAATGGGCCTTCAAATTTACATAGTCTGTTCCGGATGTTGCTTATCTGTGTAACTTAGGTGTGGGAAATGTGTTGATAATTTTCTTTCATTTTCTCACAGAATTATCCGCGACATTATCCAAAATCACCTATTGCAGGTGAGTTCCAATGACTTAACCTGAAGAAGTGTCCAGGATAACCGAATTGTCCTTCACATATTAAGCAATCACTTGTATATGATTGACAGCGTACAGTAATTTTTGGTTTTGGATTGTGATTTTTTCCACATGTAATAGATTCAGCCCGTTACTTATTCAATTGGATAGGATATGTGTAGATTGGAAATCATTTTCTCGTTTTTACATATTAGATCCATTTAGAAGCTTTTCTCTAACCCTTTACTCACAGCTTTTCCTATAAATGCAGGTTCTTTGTCTGGTTGCCATGGAGAAACCAATATTGCTCAAACCTGAGCATATTCGGGATGAAAAAGTGAAAGTATATTTCTCCTCTCCAATGCTTGAACACACCTATTATTTCCTGTCATGCTCTGGGTTTTTATGTTGATATTGTTTAAGAACCACAATGCTTCTACCACCACTGTTCCTTTCACAATGACAATTTTGCTCAGACTTCCAAGCATTACTATTCTTTATCTTTAAGCTTAGCTATTTTACATGTCCATCAGGAACTTTTGCTGTGATTCTTGGAAGCTTGGTTTTCATCCTGATTATTACTGGTCTAAATGCAGGTTCTTCAATCAGTACTTCCAATTAAAGATGAAGAGGTTGTCCTTGGACAATATGATGGCTACAGAGATGATCCAACAGTTCCTGACCATTCAAACACCCCAACTTTTGCAACTGTTATCCTACGTATTCATAATGAAAGATGGGAAGGTAAACTTACCATTTTCCTAGAAAACTGGTTTGGTAATGCACTCAGACACTTTTGGGTCGAATATCTGGCATAATATAACTTTGGAGCCTTAGATTTTAGCCTAAACAAAGTTTTGAATTCAATTTGTTCAAACGATCTAATATTTGTGTCGTTTCTCAGGTGTCCCTTTCATCCTTAAGGCAGGAAAAGCATTAAACTCGAGAAAAGCAGAGATACGAGTTCAATTTAAGGATGTTCCTGGGGATATATTCAAATGTATGACATCGTTTCTGTAAAATTTGAGCATTAGTCTATGTTGTACATAGCTCAATGACTCTTCCTTATTTTGTTTCTTTATTTATCATCTATTTTGCAGGCAAAAAACAAGGAAGAAATGAATTTGTAATACGCCTTCAACCTTCTGAAGCCATTTACATGAAACTTACGGTATGTGTGTATATTGGTAATTCTATGCTCTATTTATTCTGTATACATGAAACATTGTGGGCATGTTAGTTCGTACTAAGTGTATAGGTTCCAATAGTAAGGTTATCATGGTCCTGTCTGACTTTTGGTATCCTTCAATTTGATCATTTTGGAGTGCCTAATCAATTTGTTATTGCATTTTCTTTTCCTATAGATTCTTAACATAAAATAAATCTTTCAAGATCCTCGAAGGGATACTCTATATCCAACCCAAACAAGATAATCTAAGCCTTCATTGCTCTGCCACAGTTCCTGGATACATTTCAGCAACCAATTTACCAAATTTCTCTATGTATCTCATGCAGGTCAAGCAACCTGGATTGGAGATGTCAACTGTTCAAAGTGAACTAGACTTGTCTTATGGGCAACGGTATCAGGGGGTTTCAATCCCAGAGGCTTATGAGCGTTTAATTCTTGACACGTATGATTCTTGTGTCCCCTAATTGCTTTTGTTAGGAAGAGCAAAATGATGGAAACTTGTAGTGTTCTACAAACACGAGTTCAAGGTTTGTGTATAGATACTGATAAAGCTAATGGTTTGTGGTTTTACAGAATCAGAGGTGATCAACAGCATTTTGTTCGGAGAGATGAGTTGAAGGTAGAGTTCTTTTACGTTAAATCTTTGAAGAGAAAATAAACTTAAATTTACCTTCACATTGCTACAATTATCAGGCGGCTTGGGAAATTTTCACGCCGCTTCTGCATCGGATTGACAATGGTGAGATGAAACCAATCCCATACAAACCTGGAAGCCGGGGTCCTGCTGAAGCAGATCAGCTCCTGGAAAGAGCTGGTTATGTTCAAACACATGGATATATTTGGATTCCTCCCACTTTGTAGAAGTGCCTTGCTTGCTATGGCATTTTGTAGAATCAGCATAACTACTACATAAGTGAGGTCTTCTGGCTATGACGAGCCGTTAAAGGATTCTATGGTTATATGCCTTGCATTGCATGTTGTATATGTATCTTGAGAGTTTGGCTTTATATAAAGCTTTGACCGCATTCCATTGAGGTGAAAAAAGAATGTTTGCTGTAATGTAACATAAGCTTTGCTGCTAAATAAAATGCCACGATGCAATTTCTTGTTTTATTAATTTCTGTTTACCAAGTCAGGAATGTGTTTTTGTCAATACCATTAGTCTTTATGAGTTGAAGAAATAATATTAATAATGGAAATATACATTCAACTCTACTGTACATTATTTATTTAGTTGATGACTGTCCATGAATTTCAGTGATCGAAGTTGTAAAAGAAAATTTTAACCCAACAAAACTCACCTTGCAGCTCTTTGACTATATAAGATATGTATACATATTTCGACGCTTACATATGTGTGTGTAGTTCGTGTCTTTAGCGTATACAGTTTCTGGGTTTGCTTTACTTGGTTGAATTCACTGCTAAACAATGATTAGGTCCGGTAGCGGACCTAAACCATGATTTGACCTGGGTTTAAAATTTGATTAGACTTGACTTATGCTGTTCGAGATCCATTCGAAATTCCAAGGCCTCAAACTGCCCGTACCCTAACCTGAAGTGAATCTCCCCCAATCTTGCGTCCTTTCTGTCTCCATCGCAAGGTCATTGTCCCCAATTCGCCATCGCTAGGACTTTTGAGATGAAAGAAGAAAAGTTAGAAAAGTTGCGACTCACGATTTAGTTGCTGAGTAAAGAAGTAACCTTTGAAAGAAAAAGGTGAAAGAGTTGTTCATTCTACAACTCATGAACAACAATGGCACCAATAAAGATACGCGGATTAAAAAACAGAAGACCTGAAGAGGGGTTTGGAAGTAATTAAATTATGGAGCCAATATTAGAATAATGTTACAGCCACTTTTACTACAAGAAAAATGAAGTTTAACGACAGAAATTACCGACGGAAAGCTTACACATTCTGTCGGTAAGCTAAGTTAGCGACGGAATTTACTGACAAAAATAAAGTTTAGCGACGGAAATTATCGACGGAAAGCTTACACATTCTGTCGGTAAGCTAAGTTAGCGACGGAATTTATTAACGAACTAAGGCGTCGGAGAAATGACTGTAGGTAATAATTTGCGACGAATCATAGATTCTTCGTTGCAAATTTACCGAAGGACATTTTGTGTTACTGTCAGTAAATATACCGACAGTTATTGTTTCGGTTGGCATAGTTCGGTAACCTTACCAATGAAATTGGTTATTCCGTCTGTAAGTTAATGACAACATTACCGATGGTTATTAGTTATCCGTCAGTAAATCGAATAGATTTTACCGACAAACTTTTTTTCTCCGTCAGTAAATTTACTAAAACTATTTTTTAATTTTTTCCTACATTTAATTTTATTTGATGATCTTATGGTTGATGCATAATTTATACATTTGTCAGTTATCTGTTGATAATATTTTGAGTTGTTTCTACATTTAATTTGTTAAAACAGAAAGTTGATTGATGATAAAAAGTAAAATTATCTTATTGATAAGAAAAAATTATTTTGTATATAATAAGTATTTATTTCATACGAAATGACTACAAGTATGTTATTCATTTGGTGACCACGGATGCTTTGATTGCTGTGATAAGGTGCTGCCCCTTCCCTTCAACTCATCTACCTCATTACGGAGCTGAACTATGTACTCTATCGACTGTTGCAACTGAGTTGCCAATGTCTGTACTATACTCTGAAGCTTTTGGACTTCATTAGATGCGGACTACTTACTAGATGCTGCTGTAGTGGATGTGGAGGATTGTGAATAGTATGTGTTTGTAAATGAACCTAACCTGAATATCCTTCCACAACGACCCCTACCACCCGCTGCATAAAGATAGTTTGACTCTCATCAACATCTTCAGACTGCTAAGACTGTCGTTGAATGCTTTCTTGTATTTGGTCATATCAGAAGGTAATGTTTATGTTAGTAAGTGATAATTATTAAGCATTAATATTAAAGCATAAATTTCACATACATTTAGTTCTCTACATCGGATATTGACGAAGGTCACACCATCATGCTTCTTAGTGTGAGTGTATAAAAAGAGCTGACGGGGTGTAGACTTTGTGCCCATAGACTTTTCCTGCATCAGAATAAAATGTTATAAGTGAACTACAATTTATAAAAATTTTGGCAGAATTTCCTCTTTTTATGATATTTACCCCTTGTTGAACAAAGAAAGTAACTCAACAACACAACTATTTATGGTACCAAACATTTATAACATTATCATTCTCCATAATACACATATTTGCACTCCAAATTTCACACATTCAATTAAATTGAAATACACCAAGGTAAAAGAATCAGAATATAAATGTAAAGTATAAATACTTAAAATAAAAAAAATCAGAATATAAATGTAAAGTATAAATACTTACAAGTATCTCTACATGCTAGTGGTGGGTAATAGATTCTCCAGTATGTAAGGGAAAACTCTCTCCTCCTGGTCCTCCACATCTGTTGGTAAAATTACGCTCTGAAATGGACATTACCTCTGGTGATGTTCAATACAACTGCCAATGACTCCATATTTGTTCAGAAATATAAAGCAGTCGTATATCAGTCTTGTGTATTGCATTATTAAAGTCTCGATAACGTGTACGTTTTCATCTCTCTTATACTTTATAAATGACCGCGTCAAATTCAGAATCCCAAAAAAATTCTTTAAGAAATAAAAGGAAAAAAATACGATAAGTACTTATAATGTAATATTTATCTAATTAATGAATAAAAATCAATTAAAAATACAAAAAATATATTTTTTGTACCTCAAACTCTTGATAGTAAAATTCCTTTGTTGCCTGAGAGATATTCTTCCATATATAAACCTCAAGATCAATCTTTTCCTTGAATTTGGATGTCATATTTCTTGAGTACAGCCTAGACGGAATCAACATAATATTAAAACAATTAATTTTATACCATTTTTTTAAATTTAAACCTATAACTTAATTATAAACATATGGTGTTTCATGTATTTCCACTTATATATTGTTGACAATTGTGATGTAAGTTCTTCCATTAGCTCCCTCAGCTCTAGGTTGGAGGTCGCCTCCTTCATCCGCATTGTTTGCCCCTAATATCTCTGTCGGTATAGGGGTGGTGGATGGTGTAGTAGTAGGTACGGAAGGTGATGCCTCATCTGCAACTATAGTAGTAGCTGGAGGTACAACATCTAATTCGATTGCAGCTGCAGAATGTGATGCTTCACCTGGACAGTAATTGGCTCCAAATCGTGGTCTGAACCTTGGTCGCATTATATCATGTTTTCTCTTTTGTGGCATATTTCAACCTGAAATTCATTTCTAATCTTTTGAATTAATATTTCCCATTTTTATCTTGGTGTGTTTATGCTACTCTTACGACAACTTTATCAAATTTGCGACGGTAGTAATATCTGCTAAGCCTCTTTCTATTATAAACTTCAACTGTAACTAGTGAGTTGGAAGTAGTTATTCATAAGTTTGTTGTTTATGACCATTTGGAATAGAAATACAGCTGGGGATACTATTTAACTTAGTTTCTAATAATCACCAAACAGAACTTCACATTTCAATAACATGCCTATATCCTTATATTTAAGTCGTAGAAATTTCATATATGCATAGATCATGCGAGAATATTTCCTACTTGCTTGACATGTTGAAAGAGGAAGGTATAACTTAAAACTACAAAGGCATAATGCATATGAGAATTATGACTATGGGTCTCGGTCTTAGGGTGATGCTTCATCTTATATACATCAACCATGGTTGTCTTCACTTAAAAAGTTTACATAAAGACTCTTACAATTAGAATGCTAGACTCTCCAACAAGATTATTTTCTCATAGATTTCAGCTAATTTATTAGGGAGGGGTAGGATGGCTTAATGACACCAATCTCAACTGTCATAGTAGTCAAGATTTCGTAGCTAGCTGAGACTCAATAAACTTCTTGTACTACTCTCCAAGTAACCAATAAACGTTTATAAATACTAGTAACAATATCACAAGATGTCCCCTTTGTCAAATTGCTACCCACTGGAATGAGAAGTTATGCTCTCATATTTGTTATTGAATTTCCTAATTGTTGCTCTCCTTTTGGTTGTTGTAGCTAGTAATTGTCTTGAAGTAATACTTGATTGACCTTTAAACCTAAGACCTATTAGTTAATAAACAATTTAAAAGATCTTGGATCAATATTTCTGATCTATTTTTTAATCTATAACTGCACAAAGTCACTCATAGACAACTAAATAAAATTAGTGAGACTTCAAAGTATCACCCCGTAAAGAACTAGCTACTAATTATATTAAATTTAGTTAATAAAACTACCTAAATAAAAATAGAGAGATGATTAAAGATAATTAAACTAAATAACTAAAAATAAAATAAATAAATAATGAAAAATAAATTCAACAAAAGTTAATGTTTTGAGGTCCACTTATATGAAATTTCAAGTATCATATATAATTGATTATATAGGTGTGAATAACAATGATCCTAGTGTTCAAATCATACTTCACTTGTCAGTCCTTCATGCAATTCCTAAAATTGAATTTATAGTGGACAATCACAAATCCAATATTAAGATCAAAGAAAATAAATTCAACCAATAAAATAATCAAACATGTATAAATAATTGAATAAATCCTTACAAATGTTATTATCCATTAAACATAATAGAAATAACACAAAACACATCAATCTTAACATAGAAAAACATAGCAAAATAAAGAGAAATATAAGATGTCACTGACTTCTTCAATTCTTGCTCCCAATCTTCTTCCAATAAAAAGAAAAAAAAAAACTATGAAAAACACTAATTAAAGATAGCTACAACTGGCTAGAATCCCCTTTATATAAATATTTGTAGATAGTGTAATAAAAGTAGAGTCCTAGATAGTTTAAACTTGAAAAATCACACATACTTATCTTTCCCCGTTTGAATAACAACGCATGACATTTTTTATAATTGGTGCCATTCTTGTTTTGCTTATATCCTTTATAACTTTAATGATGGGTCCAAAATTAGTAATAGATTAATTCTAGCACCAATTTTACACGATAACTTAGCTTTTAAACCTTAGTGAAAAACAAAGACGCCTATTATGCTTTGTTCCTTTAACTAAATTTATGAAATTCATACTAAAAAAGAACTGAAATTATTTTTTCAAAAAACAGACATTTCATCAAACACCTTACATGCATTAAAAATTTATCCCAACATCACAACCAAAGTCACGTCTTGTCCCTTCTATCACTAACATTTATATCTTAAAGTTGTTTTCCAATCACAAAATACACAAATAAACGAAAGTAATCAAATACCTAAATTAACTTTTATCTAATATACGAAAATACCTCCACCGAAAGACATGATGACAATGGTTAGAAAAGATAACGCCGACAAGCAGAAGACGCAACAGGAAGGCAACGCCGACGACAGAGAAACCGAAGGAAAGACAAAGTCGATGAGAGGAGAGGCAGTAGGAAGAAGGAAGAAGAAGACGCAGGTGGGAGGGGGGGAGATGTCGAGTGAGTTTAAACTAAATGACGTCGTTTTTTAACTTTAAAACACTAAATCCGAAGCAAAAGACGACGTTTACATTGAAAATTTATCGACGGAATTTACCGACGGAGAAATTTTTGTCGGTAAACTCAAAACTTATTTATTCTGCCAACAATTCCCTCCTTTTTTACCGACGGGCATTTTATACTGTCGCTAAAGTCTTTCGTCAATTTTACCAGGATGATTTCTCTCAATATTTAGCGACGGATATTAGTACCGCCACAAAACGAAATTTTTTTTGACAATGTTACCGATCAAAATTAGGTTTCCGTGGTAATTTTCAACTGTTTCTTTTTCGTCACTAATTTCTACTTTTCTTGTAGTGCATGTTTCTTCTAATTTGTTGAGAAAAATTTTGAAATGAAACTCTATGTTGTTTGCTAGCTAAACAGTCAATGCATAGGTCAAGTGTTTTACGTTTTATGTTGGGGAGAAGTTGCTTTCAGGTCAAAGTTTACATTCCTTGCAACTCATTGTTGATCTTCATCTCGGCCTTTGTTAGTTAGTTCACGAGTACCTTGAAATTATTTAAGTGCCCAATCATGCTTTAGCTATCCTTATACTCCAACTTCACAAATTGTTGCACTCAGTGAGCTTTATTACGAGTAGTTTCGTTTTGAATCATAGACTCGAGCTATGTTCCTAGCTTATAGGCATTGGTCTAAGTCGAGACATGCTCGAATAACTTTGATCAATGTACTTGTGAATCATGGCAATGGCCTTCCAATTCAAAAGATCCCAATCATTGTCACTCTTTCTTTTTGGTTTGTAATTGGCTCATGTGAGTCTTCGCAATAGAGGTAGTCCTTCATCATCGGCTCTCAATGGGAGTAATTTTCTATTGTGAGCTTGAACATGTCACCATCAAGAGTGAATATACACTTCATCTTGAATCACACAAGAAGGCAATAATCCTTTAACCTAACAAGAAGACATCTAAAATTCATTCTATAAAATGGCATTTAATATTTAATTAAACATATATTGCATCAAATACTTAATGAAAAACAAAATATTATCATTGATAGTAAGTATTATGAACAACTTTCATATAGAGGAAATGAAATGAAACAAATTTTAAATTCTACACGATCCTAATGACCTAACATAAATGGAAAATACATCTTTAAGAATCAGCTTAGTCAAAGGATTTGTATTAATTTCACTTGCAGGAATATACTTAATATTCATTTAACCTTGAGCTGTTGTGTTCATGATATAATTATACTCAGTATATATGTGTTTCGTTTTTCAACAATACTTAGGTATCTAGTACATGCAATTGTTGCTTCACTATCATAGTGTATCATATCACAATGTAGTATACAATCTTTTTCAAATAACCAAGTATCCTTTTCACTGCTTTTCAAAGAACTTATTCAAAATTCATTTTAAATCTACTACCTATCCCGATAATGAAACATATATCAAGTCTCGTATACATATAACATATATAAAACTACCAATTATCCTTTAATAAGGAACGTTCTTTAACTTTTCCTCTTATTATGGTCTTTGATGATACTGCCTATTGCTTAGACACTCATCTTTAGCAATGGGAATAAAAAACGATTTATGATCTTATATATAAAATCGTTTAAGTATCTGCTTGATATATGTAGTTTATGAAAGCGATAATAGTCTTCTTGAACAATCCTTTGTGATCTTAACCCTAATGACACATGTAACCTCACTTATATCCTTCATCTTAAATGTGGTTGATATCCATTTTTCTTATTTACTTAACAACCTGATCATAGTTACCGACTATTAAATATCATCCACATATGATGATAACAATATTACAAATATATCTTTCGATCTTTTAACATATACATAATGGACTTTGTAAATCATTCTAAAATAATATGATATGATTACAACATGAAACTTAATACAGTATACCACTATCTTGAAGACAACTTTAGGTCAAATTGACTTGAGCAATATGCACACTTTAGGCATTTAGCCCTACAAAATATATTAGTTATTTTATATAAATTTCTTCATCCAGTTCTCTATTTAAAATTATAATCTTTACATTTATTTCATGTAATTCAAGATCTATTATAACCACTAAAACTAGAATTTGAAGAACTAATATAAACCTCCCAATAGTTAAGAATTTCTCTTTATAAAATCCCTTTCTATTGTGTGTATCATTTTAACATTTTTTTTAATCTTTCAATATTGTCATAAGACTTTCGTTTAATTTTAAGAAGCCATTTGTTCCCTTTGGCTTTATAATCTTACCAAAATCAATTCTTCTTCCATTACTTTAACTCGTTTTCCTTTAACAAGATTAGACAAAACTTTTTTGATATTGCTTTAACTTCATATTTAGTAAGGTGGAGAGAATCATAAAGACTTCCCTTTTAATATCAAAATGTCGTATAATAATTAATCTATGAATAATCGTAACATAATTGAGGATCTTGAGCAGTGACGGAGCCATGTTATAGGGGAGGGGGCCATGGCCCCCCCTTTCAAATATTTTTTTTTTAAATTACTTATATAATTAAAAATTTTAAAAT
>JAOTBA010000008.1:8897850-8916039 GCA_025629845.1 Erythroxylum squamatum | reverse complement strand
GATAGGGATGGTTAGAGAGGCATCGTGGATAATTACGTCTTGGTGAGATGGCAACGAAATGGCGACGTGGTTAGGAGTACCCTATTGGGATCCAGCGGCCTGGTGACCCATATCAGATTGGGCTGGGGCCCGACTGGTGAACCTTTGCTGGGTGTGGGAGGGTCTAGATTGGCCGTGGACCTGGCTATCAAGTGGCAAGGGAGTAGAGTGGGGTCGGGCCTGGGAAGAGGAAGACCCAGGCGTGGGTGCACCTGGCCCACGCGAAGTGGAGAGCCCAGTTCCACGTGGAGCCCAGCCATTTACCGGAGCCTTCCTCGTCAGCTGCAGGGGAGAGCCCATAAGGGGGCGAGCTACGGGAGCATCTAGAAGGGTCGCGGGTGGGGCTGAACAGAGCGGGGTGGAGGAATCCTCCTCAACGGTTGCTAACGCCTGATATCTCGAGCCGCGGAGTCTCTCAGAACTGTCCGTGCAGCGTCTGTCGCGTCCCGGGTTGGAGCCGTTGGAGGGGCGACTCTGGCACCTCTGGACTTGGATCCAGGGGCCGTACAGCTCGGTGGGATTTGTAGTTGGTGACGATGACGTGCTCCTAGCCATTGGGGTAGCTGTTGGGGGTTGTGATGGGGAGGCGTCTGTAGCCGGTGAGCTCGAGGGCTGGTGAGGGCAGTTGCCGGTGTCGTGGCCAGTGCAGCCGCACGCAAAGCAGATCGGACGGAGGCCTTCATAGGCGACTTTGATGCGCTCGCCATCCAACTCCACCATGGATCGGAGAGGTGAGTGAAGATCAATCTCGACCGCAACTCTAGCATATCGACCTCTTGTGTCTGTTGGGTGGTAGAGTCGATGCGGATGGTGCGGCCAATCAGGTTCCCGAGGGCTCGGAGGATAGCTGGATGGTAGTAAGCGACGGAGAGCTCGGGAAAGCGGACCCACGTGACCACGTGTGCCACCTCACCGAAGGATGGTCGGAAGGAGGGATTCCAAGGTTGGACTGAGAGGGCATGTCCCATGATTACCCACGGCCCACTCATAAGGGCGTTGAGATATTCTTCTTCCTGCACAAAATTAACCAAGAAGAAATCATTATCTAAGTCAATAATTTTCATTGGGCTGTCAATTTCCACAGGGCAGATAATCGGAGTTTTAGCATGTTGAACCCGATGCGAGGACCCAAGAACTTGACCACGACCGCATTAGCCCAACGTTTGTGTAGTCTGCCTTTGAGCGAGTTTGACAGTTCAATTCCGAATCCCAGCTCGCCTTGCACCACGGTAATGTCACCCTCTTCAATTTCTACAGGTTCTTCTTCAGGCCATTCGAAAAGGGCAGCAGCTTCGGGGGTGGGATTGCTAGCAACCGCAGCACTGTAGCTATGAGGAAGAGGAGGCAGAGCAATGGTAGTTGGGGGCGGGTCCTCCTCTCTTTCGCGGATGCGGACCTTCTTGGCGGCGTGTCAGGCGGTGTCAAGTACATTCAGATCATCACGGGAGGGGTCAGCGCGTTCCCAGTCCATATTTTTGTCAGGTGCCATTCACAAAATGGACTACGCTTGTACCAACCTATCCCCTTCCTTCGTTGACGGACGGAAGAAGCGCTTGAGCAAGTGGATTCCAAGAGATCTGCAAGAGCCAAAGCCAGAAAAATCGAGAATCGTAGAAAGTTTTACTAGGGAAGCAAGTGGGAAGAGCAACAGATGAAGGAAAGGTAGAGAGAAGGAGGAGCTTCTCTCACTAGAAGACCGTTTAACGCTAGTTCCGAGTACGAGGCTTTTAATATTCATGGCCGTGATCAGTCATTTGTTCGAATCGCAGTGTAGTGTCATAATATCTTCGTAGATAGTAGTTAAAAGATGGGATCTTTGGTTCGCTGGTGAAGGATTTTAATGGCTTGTTTGTTACTGGATAGACATATATGTTCAGTACGACTCTGTGCATGGGCAATGGAAGCACCAGGACGTAAAGGTTAAGGACTCCAAGACTCTCCTTTTTGGTGACAAGCCAGTGACCGTCTTTGGCTGTAGGTATTGTTAATCTTACCTGATGTTCTTGGTTTTCGAAATGCAGTTTTTTTTTAATAATTTGATTGTTTCGTTTCCTTTAACGTTATTGATTAAATTACTAGGAACCCCGAGGAGATTCCGTGGGGTGAGACGGGTGCCGAATATGTTGTGGAGTCCACTGGAGTTTTCACTGACAAAGACAAAGCTGCTGCTCATCTCAAGGTCTCCACTTTTTCTTTGCCATCCTTCTGAATTGTGGATTTTTTCTGATAAATATAGGCTTCTAAATTATTGGTTAATTTGGGTGATAATCACTATTGGGTTTTGTTTAATGATCTTAGGTGGTGCAAAGAAGGTAATTATATCAGCCCCCAGCAAGGATGCTCCCATGTTTGTTGTTGGTGTGAATGAGAAAGAGTATAAGGCCGAGCTTGATGTCATTTCCAATGCTAGTTGCACCACCAACTGCCTTGCTCCCTTGGCTAAGGTACCCTTCTGTTCCCTCTTCTAATCTACTTCAATGTTTGTTGAGAAGAAAACTTCCGATGATGGTAGTTGGTACCACGGTTCCTTCTTGTTTACAGGTTATTCACAATAAATTTGGAATTGTTGAAGGTCTTATGATCACTGTTCACTCCATAACGGGTGAGTTCTTTCTTTGGTGCATCAAGATGCATAATATTTGTGATTTTCTGGCCCCCCATGTATCTAATAGAATGATTGCTGATAGACGCAAACCTACCCAATCTCCAGGCTAAACCCATAGTGCTTATTGTCCATGAGTATTTGCAATTCACTACAGATGTTTCTCTTTATTCATTTCATATTACATATTTAGCCACTCAAAAGACTGTTGATGGACCGTCTAGCAAGGACTGGAGAGGTGGTAGAGCTGCTTCATTCAACATTATTCCTAGCAGTACTGGAGCTGCTAAGGTACTTGATCATTGAGTCCTTTTAACTTTCCTGCAACTTGTCTGCTTGCTCGATATTAATTAGCTATCTATATTGCCTTTTAAAATCTTATTATGCTGTAACATTACTTCTCAGTTAATGCACCTATTTATAGTTTCTACTTAAAATAGATTTTCAAGTAATGAATTCTGCTGATATTGAAGTTTCCAGCATTCAGTTGTCGTCTTTCCATGTTTTTTAGGCTGTTGGCAAGGTGTTACCGGCACTGAATGGCAAGTTGACTGGAATGGCTTTCCGGGTACCCACAGTTGATGTATCAGTAGTAGTGGATCTCACGGTGAGACTGGAAAAAAAGGCCACTTACGAAGATGTCAAAGCAGCAATAAAGTAAGGAGGTGACATAATATGCTTAAAAAAAAACATGGCGCTCTGAACCATATATGATGATGCTCAATTGCTTAGATTTATTCTTCTTTGATGGAATGCAGGGAGGCATCCCAGGGCGAAATGAAGGGAATACTAAGGGAAATGATGTTGTCTCAGCTGATTTCTTCGGTGACAGCAGGTGTGCGACTGTGAGAAGGCTTTTTGTGATACATACGATTTGCATTTACCCTCTTTCTCTGTGGTTTTCCTACATATTTTCTACTTCAGATTACTCTCTCCTTTTATACCTATTTTCGTTTTTGTACGGACTTCATAACGTTATCGTTTGATAGGTCAAGCATATCTGATGCTAAAGCCGGAATTGCTTTGAATGATAACTTTGTTAAACTCGTCTCTTGGCACGACAATGAGTGGGGTTACACGTAATGGACTTTTCAGACCATTCATGTTCTATTCTATAAGCATGTTCTAGAAGTTCTTGTTTCTTGATACATATGTTCGAGAAGTTCCATCTTGGTCACATGATGTGGAGTTCCTTTATCTAGTTTGTGATTCGGAATGGATTCCGGCTTAGGGTAGATACTTGATATTGATAATAATCAGGCTCTGAGAAACTTTTAACTTTCAGGATTCAGGATCATTTGCACATCGTGTGATTCATTTTCATCTTTTTACTGGGTAGTGCTTTCCCTTCTTGCTCATGATTGAAGTTTAGTATGATATTCATAATCAGATGTAAGTTTAGCTGCCAGGAATACTAGTCTTAGCCCTCTGGCTGCCAATATTGTTTTGATATTCAGTCAACATTTCACAACCTAATTCTACTCCGAACAAACAATAACCCTCCCCATTAGTTTTCAGATCATTTGCTGGTACTCTTGCCTGCAGTACGGGCCGACGTCGGTACTAGAGTTGGTCCTAGCAATCCACAAAGCGTCAATTTCTTAACTTTTCCGATTCATTCAAGGTTTTCAACTATATCCTCAAAACCATATTTCACCGTCTCGGACCAGAATCCAGTTTTAGATGGCCTGTCACTTACAAGCAAAATCTATGGTTAAAATATCAAATCACGACACATGGGAAAGCAAGAACTTAAAGCGTTTTTCACCTTCTGACAATTGTTGATGTCAAAACTCTAGCTGGGTCCTTATTACTAGTAAACCTTAACTACCAAAACATGTAGCGAGGACCATTTTGCATAAAATGATTCATATTTTCTAACAGAATCACGAAACTCTGGTTCTAGATTAGTATAATCAGATTATGGTATGAATCATGGTGGCTAACCGCAATGTAACAAATTCAACAACATACTGGAATGACTGAGGCAGCCATGAGACGAAAGTATCTATAAGCCCATTCCAACCGCAAATGAATTGAACCTACATCTCTGGATCAGTAAAATAGCAGAATGTGGACAGGAGAGAAACATCCAACGGTTATTCTTCAACATTACATCAATTAAATACTTAAGTCCCTAAAATTTAAATCATTAAAAGGGTTCTGATGACATATTGCAGGAAAAGCAATTCACAATCCGGTCAAATATGACGCACTCAATACCCTGCAGGCAAAGAAAAAACCAAAACTAGGAACTACTATTACCACGACGGAAGATGGAGATCTTAGTCACAAAGTATGACAGAATTCACAATCCTGTTATGTATGTCGCATCGTGATATGCTGCAATGAAAGAAGAAAATAAAATTAGTAATTATTATTCCCTAATCCAACATGGAGGTCCTATTCACAAACACAAATTATAATAGCAATAAACAATACAGCATCCTTGTCCAAATATTACATTTTAACAGCCATAAAGCCAATCCTCCAAATGCACCCAAACAAACACCAAAAAACCAGACAGACAGACAGCAAAGAGAGCAAGGAAACACTGTCTATTAGTATATAGCATATTTCATGTGGAAAACATCTTTCTATACTAACGAGTTATTAATCTCACATAATGTAGACCAACAAACTTTCTTCTATGCAATTTTCGTATCCAATAGACAACTGCTTGGCGCAAGCAAAGTGACATGCTCTAGCATGAACTAATCACACCAGATATTCATGTGTAAAAATGATAGTTCCATTAACCAATAGATTGCATTTTGGCAGTGAAAACAAATTGCAAACATCAAACTTTCAAATGCTAGAAAAGCATGGGACTACATATCATGCCAGTTTTGTTCCAGCTTTTTTGAAAGCTTACATCAAATTCCTCATTTCATGTACAAATTGAAGTCCCATGTGCTGATAATCCCATATGATTACTCCAAAGATATGAGAAAGTGTCATTAGGATCCATTACAAATATATGACGGAATAATGGAAAGCCGGTCATACCTAAATTCTATTTCATGACCATATCACTGAAGGGAAAAACAAGCAGAAACATGTCGTCATAGAGAAAGAAAAAAATTACCTACTCAACGACTTGGATTTAGTGCCAGAAGCATGTTGTTTCCTCCAGGAAGGTATGCGACATTAGGTGACTTAGCCAGAGTTGCAGCAATCTCCTTTGCAGCCTCGATTCTTCTCAGTTCAATCAACCCTGTACCGAACTTTGAAGTTGCACTAGAAATCATAATGGCAGCTTCACTCTCACCTTCAGCCCTGATAATTGAAGCCCTTCTTTCCTGGTCAGCTTTCATGACAACAAACTTGGACCTCTCAGCTTCTTGCTGCGCCACCTGCTTCTGCTCCACAGCCCTTGAAAACTCCATTCCATAAGACAAGTGCGTAATTGCGACATCTTCCAGAACAATATTGAAGTCCTTTGCACGTCTAATGAGTGACTCCCGAACCAGAGCAGAGACATGAGGCCGTTCAGTAAGGAGTTGATCAGCATTGAATTGTGCAACAACTGCTTTCAATACTTCATTTCCAATAGAGGGGAGAACCTTTTCATCGTACTCAAGCCCAAGGTGTTGAAAAATATAAGGCAATCGTGACACCTACGTTAAATCACACGAATATCATCGGATGCACAAAAACCAATAGCACTGAAGTTTTGTCACATGCATACATATGCCTGCTAAAGTTGAGAATCCAGATTCACAAACATCTTTTTTTTTTTTTGATTGGATAGAACACTCAAATTACCAAACATAAAAAGAGGACAATAAAAAAAACCTCCACTTGTCTTAACATTCTTCCTATTCACACACAATTATCATTATTTCCTAACCACATATATCTCCATTTCTACACCAGAAGATAACAAACTCACTGAAAACCCTCTCGTAAAAACAAAAATTAAGGCAACTTTCTAATCAAAACCTGCAAACCAAAGATCCCATTTGCGTCGGAACAGAAAAGATTATACCTTACACTGAAAGTGGACAACTTTAAAATGCAAAATTTACCTCGGGACGAGAGAGGACACGGAGTGTAAGATTGACCATCTGGAGATCTTTTGTTCCAGAGACCGACGAGAAAGTGTGAGGCCGTGTTCGAATATCAAATATAAAAGGCTTCTGCAGCCACGGGACCAGAAAATGAGTGCCTTCACCAATAGACGTGTCGAGAACTCCACGGAAACGGTCGAAGAGGACGGCACGTTGGCCTCCGTCGACAGTGTACAGAGAGGCGTTGAGGACAGTGGCGGCCGCGCCGAGCCCGAAAGCAGCTCGCGCCACGTTAGTGAGAAAGGAAACAGCGGCTTGGCTGCCCATCGTTAGATGCCAAAGGTGATCGGAGAGAGGAGAAAATAAACAAGAGCACCTTTGTCTTTGGTAGGGTTTTGGAGGCCAACTAGGGTTTATGTAACTCGGCTGGGCACTACCAAAATTAGTGGGTCGGGTCAGAAATTTTGGGTTCGGTAATTTTTATAATCATGATTAGTAATTAATACACAAGGTTTAGGATTTAGGATACGCGATGTCTTTACATCATGGACAATGAAGGTTGGTTTTTTTTTTTTTTTCCCGTTAGTGTAAGTGGCTCAACACTCTTATCTTTTAGTTAGAGGTTTCGAGTTCGAGTCTTAAAAATATAAAAATTTATTTAGCTAGTACTTTAATCCTTACAAGTTGATTTAGTGCGAGTGAAGATTAATTTAGATATGGATAAGTTAAAGACAACTTCTCGCATTTAGAACCGTCTAAAGTATCTTGTGGGTAAACAAAAAAAAAAGTAATGTTTACAAATTCATCTTTTGTTGTTTGAATGTACAAGGGATATCAAACTAAACTATGGTGATAGAATTAGAATTTAGAAACTCCATCTCAAAGAAGAGATGAATACTAATACCCAAAATAATAATATGCTTAGAAATGTCATTATTAATTATGATTGTGATGGAATTAAGTCCAATTAACTTTCAAGTACTTACTTAAACCCTAGTTTAATTTCTCTTATTAGTATTTTTATTGCGAGCTTTCATGTCGACTAGACCTATCGTTTCCTTATTTTTGAACAAAAGTAATATATTATCAATTCGGTCTAATTAACAAACATTCCCTTATTTTGTACCTTCCATACGTTTCTCTTACTGATTTACATCACTTAGTCGTTGTGCAATAGAGAATGTTCTGAGATTATCAGGTTTACAACACTTTTGTGTATTGGGGCTGTCTTTTATAACCATAATAAAGCTTCGCCTTCCTGTTGATGTTATCTAATTTGTTTGATTTTAAGGTTGTTTGGTCATCTGGCTTTGGGGCGCCTAATGAACTTCGGTCAGTGCTCAATTTCTGACACTTTTGCTACTGATTCGGAGGAAAGCCAACCGTTGCATGCAACAGACACGCAGAATCGAAAACGTTTCACTGATACATATAACTCAATTCACGAAATGAGACCATTCAAAAATTCGGGAGTTTCAAAAAAAAAAAATCAAGATAAAGTAGCTTGTAACATCCAATTAATTAGGAAGTAAAAATTTCCTAGAGCACCAGACAAAGAGTAAACTCACTAAGCCTTATCAGCCTTCGCAGCTGTAGCAGCAGCTTGTCCTCTGAGACGACCAGTCCTCCTTGCGGCGATGAGACCAACCTTCTGGCCAGGAGGCGCATCACGCCTGACTGTGCTTGCGTGACCAATGTGTTGGTGGTTACCTCCTCCGTGAGGATGCTCAACAGGGTTCATAGCCACACCACGTACCTTAGGCCAGCAGTTCCTCTTCACCCTGTATTTGTGGTACGCATTACCAGCCTTGAGCATCGGCTTCTCAGTTCTCCCACCACCTGCAACTTGTCCAACCATGGCCCTGCAGCCACTTGGTACAATCTTCTTGGCACCAGATGGAAGCTTGACCCTGTCCATCCACCAAGCTTAGCAAAAGCATGCTTTAACTAGAAATATTAGGTTAAGCATGCCTTAACTAGAAATATTAAGTTAAGCATGCCTTAACTAGAAATATTAAGTTATGCTACTGAAAAATTGCAGAGATTACAATTCATTTCAATTACTCCTCTCAGGATTTATTACCCTAAAGCTACAATTTAACATCTCACCGATCATTTAAAACGCAAGAAGTTCAACATCGCACGAAATGCAAAATAACCAAAAGAAAAAAGATCGAATCTTTCAACCTACCCTCATAACTTTAAACATAAAATTTCTCAATAATTTTCATTAACAAACAGACCCCTAAAATCCAAAACGAAACAAGACAACTAAAGAGAGCCTAACCTGGTGGTGTCATTGTCAGGATTATGACTAATAACGATAGCATAATCACCAGAGCAGCGAGCAAAAACACCACGGTCACCAACATGATGCTCGACGTTGCAAACTACAGCACCTTCTGGAATAGATCTAAGAGGCAAGACGTTTCCCACAACAAGATTCGCTTTCTTCCCGCAGTACACAAACTGGCCCGTGTACATGCCCTCCGCAGCAACAAAAAGTTCTTTTTGTTTCTGGTAACGGAACGGGTGACGGAACGCCACGCGAGCAAGCGGTGCACCCCTGCCCGGGTCGTGGATGATCTCGGTCACCACTCCCTTGAGGTAGCCATTACGCTCACCAAAGTCCAGCGAACGAAATCTGGCAGGTCCCTTACGGTGGTGGGTGTGAGACTTGAAGACGGACCCCGCTCCTTTACGCTGTGCCCTAATCACGCGACCCATTTTGGATACTCTCGCCCTAGCTCCCCCTTAATCTCACACTCTGTGCGGCAAAATGTCGTCGTTGATAGCTATAATGAGAGGAGTGGAATTAGGGTTTAGGAAGTAGGATGGCGTGTTTGTGGGTTGTGGGTTTGGGGTTGAGTTTGGGCTTATAAATGGGCCTTGGGAATATCTCGTTTGGGCTTTTGTTTTGTTGGATTCAAAACTTTTTAATGTGGTTTTACTTTTACGCTTCTCGTATCTTTTGGTTTTCTTCTCTGGCCGCAACTTCTCGTGTCTGAAGGTTATGTTACTCCGGCGATTTGGTTTCTAGTACTTTGTTGGTTCATTAAGGTAAGACCAACTCTCGTTCTCTCCTCTTTCGTTTGTGTATCTTTGAGTTGCGGTGAATGTTACAGTGGTTCACATTCCTTAGTTTATAGGAAGTTAAGACTGGATGTGACTAATTGCTTCTTGTTAAGTGAAGGACTGGTTTTCTGATGAGAAATAGTAAAAAAGGAACATGCTTTCCACGATTTTCTTAAAAATATTTGAAATTAAGATATGGGTACAATAGTTTTATTGGTGTATGCGTATGGTTTGAAAGCTTTAGACATTTTACTTAGTTGAGAAGGATGTTGGATTTCATATTTGCTTTACCATTTTGTTAGCTGCTCAGTATTACTTTTAAAAAATCGATTTTGAAGACTCTTTCATTTCGATTGCGTGATTGCTTGCTTAATTACTTGGTCTGCGAGTCTGAATTTACGTCTTTGTTCCTTGGGCTGTTTTTGGGATTCAACAACTGAGTTCCTTGCTTTTCGCCCCCTCCTTTTCAAAGATTTCACTTCAATTGAGATATTATTGATTTATTTTATGACAAAAAATTGTGGTGAAAATTAAAGTTGATTTTCATAAAAAGACAAAAATCAATACAAATCCAATGGATTTAGAATGTATTCTTTGGTAAATCAATTGCAAAATGTTTTTCTGTTTCTAGAATGCTTAATATAAGTTTTTTTATCTTATATGCAAAAATGTTCAATTTTCATAAGGTCTCTTAAGTACTCTCTAGCAAAGTAGTCTTCCTTAGCTTGAAGTAAACTCTGCTCTACTCTCTTCTCGGATAAAGGTTGGAAGCGGGGTAGAGGAATTGGTTTGAGGTGCGTGTGATGGAAGTTGGTCTCCTGAGAACCATGAACTGCCTTTAAATGTTTCCTGCAAAGACACAACAAAGGATTGAACATGTTATGCCTATATTTTTCTTTTGTGTTTCAAGTTGATGTGATAGAATTGCTGTAAATACTCCTTCTTTACCTCTGTGTCACCTCTGAAGAAATATGTTAACTGCTACTAAGGAAAACTATTGTCAGTTAAACTCAATTTAGGTTTGATGACACAGCTTAAGAGGGGCATACCTTGATTAGAAGACGTCCTTGTGGAATAGGATGTTTCGACTTACTATGTGACTTGATGGATATTGTCGTGTTTATCATCCGTATTCATGCAGTTCTATTGCAAAATGAGCATGACAGGGAAGTGCTGTTATCTTGTATTTTGAGTTACCTTGTTAGTTGATGCTGATTGTTGTGTTTTGCCATCTATATTTAGCTATTTTTCAGAAAATGGGTGTGGGTTGGGAAGTCCTGCTAATCTTGCATTATGCATTCAAATAACGACTAGATGTACACGTTGTTTCTTTTATCTTCTGATGAAATAATTATTTAGTTCCAATATGTAAATTATGCTTCTTGGCAGCTTTATTTAGCTCATTGTTTCCACCAATTATGATTGAAGCAGTTATGTAAGTCTAATAAGGAGAAAAAGCTATTTGAAGCATTCCCATTTTCATTGTGCTAGATTATCTCCATAATATGTTCTCGAGAATCCTACAAGAATGTTGCAATTTGCTAGTGGTAATCAATTTGTTAAAAAATTTTCTCCAATAAGTTTGATGAGTGTATGTTTTAGGTTAACAACACTGGATAAAATCTAAAACACCTTGAAGGAATTGTAAAATTTCATTGATTAATAATGTTAAAGTATACTGGACAATTTTCATGAATGTTCATGTTAGCATCCTAATGATCATGCATACTTCTACAGATTGCAAAATTATGGCAATGAACCAGATCAAATTATTCAGAGGTCTTTTGATCGGTAAGGAGGTGGCTGGGATGGTGCACCTACAAACATTTTCAGCCGGAGCTAAAGCAAAGAAAGGTGCAAAAGGGGGAGGCGCAGCATCTGATACTCCAAAGGAGACACTTAGTAAAGAAGTTAAGTCGACAACCGTTGTTGGTGCCAACATTCTCAAGGATGGAGCAGATCCCAAAGTACTGCCAGATTCTGAATACCCTGATTGGCTGTGGCATCTGCTTGATAAGCGTTCAGCGCTTAGTGAACTAAGAAGGAAAGAAACTGAACAGCTCTCCTATGAAGACCTTCGACGCTTTGTCAAGCTGGACAACCGAGCAAGAATCAAGGAAAATAACTCTGTCAAAGCCAAAAAATGATGTACACAAAACAGTGAGGCTCTTTTTGTTACCATGAATTGTCCTTTTCTTCTAGGATTCCCTCTATTGATCGAATTACTTGTCTGGGATGACAATAATTGGATTTGCGGGGATCAAGAAATATATTAGAAATCTTCTAGCTCGTAGTATTTCCTTTCATATGATTTCTTTTCCTGCTCCAATCTTCTAGCTCGTAGTCCCTTCATGTGATTTCTTTTCCTGCTCCCTTTAGACAGAGTGCGACATATGTAACGAAATTTGATTTGTTGACTCGGCAATGCTTTAGCCCTCCAATGCTGTTGCTTTTACTCGGACACCATAATGTGGTCTCCTCCCAAATATTGATGGAAACATTAAAGATGAAAAACCTTGAGTGACCGCTTTATTACCTTTTGTAAAGTGATATGTATGGTTGTTTGTCCTGTTTGACATATGGTTGGTGTAAACAAGCAGGACTAGGTTGTGTAAACAAGCAGGACTAAGTTAATTCCTCTTAGTTCAGCTGAATCCTCCACTTTGACATACTTCCTTGTGGATTCCCGAAAGCTTCTTGGTTGCCACATTGCTTGTAATACCAATCTTGTTTTATTCTTTCCATATTGTTGAAAATAAACTTAACCTGCCATTTCTGGGTAAAAGATACCAATTTTTGGTTGTTAAGTTTGACTTGCATAAACTTATCCATGCCAAGTGTATGATGCAGGGATTTTTGTGGATATGAAGTCATCATTCAACATTAATAGTCAATAATTCTTATTTACTTTAGATTTTTGCGCATACTTCCCAGGAAATGAGAGACGATTTCAGCATTGGCTGACGTAGATATGAGGAGACATTGATCCCTTTGAAAACTCCAACAGGCTTGACTGTAGGCCCAAGTTATTGAAGTTAGTCGGTGGAAACCACCTTCCGTTGCCTTCTCAACCAACTGAAACGATGGTTGGCTCTGTCCAACTACCCTACAAAGAAATTCACTAATTAGGAGTACGTTTTCTCCTTTCTCCTTCAATTATTTGCCTGGTGTGGTGGCCCTAGGTTTTTTCTTGCCATCAACATTGTACGGCAGTCAGAATTATTTACTTTTTCTCATTGCATGCACTAGAGTTGGTTGGTTGGTCCTTGATTCATTGGAATAGATGTCATTATGTCTATAATCATCACTGATTCCTAATCCTAGCTTTACAACGGAAGGTTGCCATGTTTTAATTTTATCTCCATGTGATGGTGAAAGTGTTCCCTCCATAGAAATACCAGCTGGAGGAGAACAGAGAGGACGACAGTAAAGTTGAGAAGCATGAAAATGATAGGAGCAGAGAACTGGAATTGGACATATCATGCATTATTGTTGCCAAAGCTGAAGAAGCCAACCTCCATATAGTCTTTTAGATAAGGCACTCAAAAAAGGTAAAGCTGCCTCGTCACATGGCCAGCTTCACTTTGGAGAGTCGTGTAGTTCTTGAAGTAGTTCTCCTCTAGGGCCTTCAAGGGGCCATGCCCATTACGGCTCACTGATCTTAATCGTGATATTTGCAAGCACAGTTCAACATCCCATTAACTCCATAAGATGGAAGGAAGAACAAACCTTAATTTCTAACATCATTTCAATAGGTAGGGCTTTATTTCCATAGGTTCTTTTAATAAAGGCATGGCTGAGGTCAGGTTAGAGTGTATATAAATATATGCTTTTGCTTCTTATTAAGCTACAATTAATTAAAGGACAACTACGCTTCAAACATGAAAGTTGCTTATGTAGCTAGAAACAAGAAAGCTGCTTCTTTTGCTTCACTTCTGCCATAGAACATTACTCAAATCACTCAAAACGAAATGTAGAAGCCAAAAAGGACCAAAGATCAATTAGTTAAGAGATGGGGCCAAGAATGTTAGTGGTGCTACAGATAAAGGCCAAGAATAAGCACGGCGTGTAC
Organism: Erythroxylum squamatum; assembly: GCA_025629845.1. Lineage (NCBI taxonomy): Eukaryota > Viridiplantae > Streptophyta > Magnoliopsida > Malpighiales > Erythroxylaceae > Erythroxylum > Erythroxylum squamatum. Next base: position 8,902,238 of record JAOTBA010000008.1, on the reverse strand, counting down.
TCAAAAGACTTAGAAACCCCACATGGCTCCCCTTTAACATTACTTCTTCATAAGTATGTACAATTAATTATGCATTACACGGTGCCCAACAACACATTAAACTATGCAATTTTCTTCATACCTACTCTTTAAGTTGGAAAACATGCTTTCAGCCTTGAGATAAATCTAAAACAAAATATACCTTAATCATCCATGTTTTGCTTTTTACAGACGATAATAGGCAATTACAAGCGTTAGATAGCTCCTAATTATGACCTTGATAGTACATTTTTCTTTAACCTAAAATCATGTTGTAATAAAAGCTATGGCTTGATAAGTTGACATTAATTGGATTAGTAGGTAAGCAATCGATAATTAATTAACTTCGGTGATCAAAGACTTTTTTGGCGGTGGATCAAAAGGTTCGGTTGCGCAAGGCGCCGACTATTAATGTCACATGTATTTTCTATTCTACTAGTTTGAAGAGACTGGCTGACTCCTTCACCTTACATAAACATATCTGCAATAAATAGTTTTTTTCTTTCTTCTATTTCTCCCTTAAACACAATTTATTTTTAATGTAATAATTGTAGTAATTTTATTAATGCAAGTTTCAATTAATACGAAAAATAGAATTTCTATATTTTTAAATATGTAAATAAAGATAAAGATAACCTTTTTATAATTATGAAGATTAATTTAGATTAAGACTAGCCAACGTAACCAGTGTACTAGGCTCTCTGTTTTGCGGAATGCTATAATGTATGTAGTCTTCTCTTTAAATTTTCACAAAAGAGCAACTTTACGATTGTTCAAAGACTCACTCTTATTAATTTAAATTAAGATCATTTTTTAAAGTTTTAAATTTGAAAAATATCGGTGCTTTAAAATTTATAACATATAAACTTGTTAATAAAGTTTAACAAATTTCTAGCCACACATTTATTCTTTTTCTTTCACAATTAATTGAGTATGTGTTCTTTTGATAGACAACCTTCTTGAAGAATAAAAGATAACGAGAAACTATTGATTAGTGTCTCATGTTATATGAGATTTTTGGAATTATGGGATTGACGCTTTATAGATTTACTAAACTTTGGTATGCAACAAGTTTATTGAAGCTCAGTTCAGTGTGTAAGAATGAAGTCCCTAGGCTTTTGGCTAGGACAAGTAAAGATAAACTCAGAAGTATCACTTAACTTTAGCCACCTCAGGAATAGTAAGCCAGAACAAACGATAAAATACAAGCTTCTCAATTGGTAAAGTATCATTGTGGAAGGTGACATCAACTGACTAATAAAGAAGTTGGAAAAATCATGAATGTCTAAAAGCAGTCTGGTTTAGCTTTGCTATAATTATTAGTTCCAACACTTTCAGGCCTTTGCAAAACCATCCTCCTACTGCTATTGGTTCAGTTTTGCCACCCATATCGTCACTTCCAAGACCAAAGAAAAGCTGGTAAATCCTCCCTACCTCTCTCCCTTCTTCCTGCATCGCCCATTTATCACCACCATTATGGGTATATCTTCAACTGAGGTTTAACGGTTTGGAAGAAGATCTCAGTTGAATATTTTGGTCTATACCCATATTTGCTTTTTATCAGAAAGGTCCAAGAATATGTTAAATATCAATATTATCTCAGCTTTGTTATCTCTTCTGGGAATAGTTTGATTTTGATTCTGGCCTTGCATATATATTCTTACTTCTGAAGTGCATGTGATGCTTTCTATTAATACTTTTGTGTAAGCAGTGATTACTGTTTATTTTTTCTCATATCAGCTAGTTGATATTTCTGAAACTCGTAGTAGGATTCCTTTTTTCCTCCATGCGATGCTTTGGTTAATTTTCTTCATCGGAGTTCCTACTGCAGAACCTTCAGCCGCTTGTGACGCTAAAAGTTCTTTTTGTTGTCTCTCCAAGCAGAATTTTTCTCTTTTTAATAGTTCTCTTCGTTCCATGGTTACCTTTGTTTTGACTCTTGCATGTCTTGCTAGTTGACGAAACAAAGATTATTGCTTGAATCGTCCTGGTCTTGTTCAAAGGTCCCAGGATATTTCCCCTTAAGTTTTGATAGTAGATTCCCCCCTTCCTATTATTCTTTTTTCTTCTTCAAGAACAGATGTTCTAACATTTCTGGCATTTAACTGCCTTTGTGTATTCCTCTAAATTGTCGTTTTAACCAGGAAGATTCTTGCTTCTGTATTCAGGATATCGCATTGTACTGTTGTTTTGGTAATCTTTTGGTGATTGTATCCCGTAAAAGCCGTGCGGCACATAACCAGAAGTTAGCTACCTGTCTTCTTTCAAGTTTGAGCCGTGCCTCATAAAGGATTTAATCAGCCGTTCTGAAATTTTTCATTACCACTCAAGTTAGTGTCTGGAGATTCTCATTTCAAAATGCCTCCCACATACTTCCCTCTGCGATGGGAGAGTACTGGAGACCAGTGGTGGTATGCGTCTCCCATTGATTGGGCAGCTGCTAATGGCCACTATGACTTGGTGAGAGAGCTTCTTCGCATTGACAACAATCACCTTATCAAACTCACCTCTCTCAGGCGGATTCGTCGTCTTGAGACCGTGTGGGATGATGAAGAGCAGTTTGATGATGTCTCCAAGTGCCGGTCTCAAGTTGCAAGAAAGCTTTTTCACGAGTGTGAAGCCAGGAAAGGTAAGAACTCTCTTATCCAAGCTGGCTATGGTGGATGGCTTATGTATACAGCTGCATCAGCTGGGGACTTGAGTTTTGTTCAAGAACTTCTTGAAAGGAACCCTCTTCTTGTATTCGGAGAAGGAGAGTATGGGGTTACTGATATATTCTATGCTGCTGCCAGAAGCAAGAATTGTGAGGTTTTCAGGCTGATTTACGACTTTGCCGTCTCACCGAGGTTCTTGACTGTTAGAGGAGGGGGGTTTGAGGAGCACATTGGCGAGATTCCTATTGTTTATAAGTTGGAGATGAAGAACAGGGCTGTTCATGCAGCTGCTAGAGGAGGGAATTTGCTCATTTTGAAGGAGCTTCTCGATAGTTCCAGTGATGTTTTGGCGTATAGAGATAAGCATGGCTCAACCATTTTACACGCTGCCGCTGCCAGCGGGCAGGTTGAGGTGAGTCTACAGCTGGTCTGCTTCTGTTTTTCCCTGTTATTGCTTATCCACCCCTAACTAATCTTTGGTTGGTTACTTCTATACTCCACTTGGCTCTAACTGTGGTTTTAGTCGATTGACTACTTCTATATTTTTTCATGGCATAATCACTTTTTATGCAGGTGGTGAAAGACCTAATTACATCTTCTGATGTCATCACTTCCACGGATAATATGGGCAACACAGCATTGCATGTTGCTGCTTACAGAGGCCAATCACAAGTAGTAGAAGTTTTGATTTTTGCTTCTCCTTCATTAGTATCTTCAAGAAACAATGCTGGAGAACTTCTGCTAGGTTTTTCTATCCATTTTCCCCTGTACCCGTGTATCTCAGCCATCCATTTTTGTGAGTCCCACATAAATGGATGGGTGAAATTCAAGGGACAAGGTAGGGACAGAGGAAAATGGACAGAGGATCCGTCCCGAGAAACTTTCCTCCACATGGCTGTGTCTGGCTTCCATTCCCCGGCTTTTAGAAGATTGATCGACAGATTGAGCTCATGAAGCAGCTTTTATGTGGGAAAGCTTTCAGCATGGAACATATTATCAATGTCAGAAACAATGAGGGAAGGACTGCTCTCCATATGGCCATCGTTGGCAATGTCCATTCTGAGTTTGTGCAGCTTCTAATGTCTGCTCAATCACTAAATGTAAATATTCGCGATGCGGATGGGATGACCCCGCTTGATCTCCTTAGACAACGACCACAGTCTGCCTCCTCTGATATACTAATCAGGCAACTGATTTCAGCAGGTGGAATTTTTAGTTGTCAGGATTATAGTGCAAGAAGAGCCATTGCTTCCCGCTTAAAAATGCAAGGTAATGGAGGCAGCCCTGGAACTTCATTTAGAATCTCGGACACAGAAATCTTTCTGTACACTGGAATTGAGATCATATCCGATGCCAGTGCTGGTCCAGCTAGTGCAGGAATGAGTTCCACAGATCTCAGTCGTCATGAATCAGCTAATGAGAATCAGACCTCAACAATCAACAAGAAACAAAGCTCTGTCAATCATGCTGCACAGCGATTGAAAAGGGCCCTCCAATGGGCCAGAATGAAAGGATAAAAATCTGAAAGATTCAAGAAATCAGTTAATAGAGGTTCTGCGAATTCAGCCAAAAAAGGAAATAATAGTTCAGAGGAAACTCCAGCCCCACTTCGACAGAGATTCTTGTTGGTTTATGCCCTTGCAGCCAATTTTGGTTGTACTTTAATTGTATAAAATTTGTTTTATTCAATAAAGGCATTCTTTATCTTTATGTATT
>JAOTBA010000008.1:8876845-8897750 GCA_025629845.1 Erythroxylum squamatum | reverse complement strand
TAAATAATATTTAATAGTTATTAAATAAATATTATTATTTTAAATTAGCAAATAATTAAATAAAATTATTTTCGTAATTTTAAAACAAATTTAAATAAAAAGCTAATTACAAATCTAATTTATTCAATTTTTTTAAATTGAAAATTTTAAATTTAATAATTAAATTTTATTAAATTTAAATTTATTCCAATATTCATATCAATAAATACAAATCAAGAAATTCTAATTTATATTAAAACATTATAAACAAAATTTACCAAAATTATTATAAAGAAATTATTTTTCAGTTAATTTATTTTTAATAAAAAACTTACAATCTGCGACGTCTGTTTGTCTTTTGCGACGTCCTTCAAACGTCGTTAAAACACAAACATTCCCTGACGTTCTCTCCAAACGTCGCCAAATATACCGTTCTTTCTTGACGTCTGTATGAACGTCGCAGAATAGACAAGCATTCTACGACGTCTTGAGTCAGACGTCGCAGAAACCTATTACCTACCCCACAATCTACGACGTCTATTGTAACGTTTTAATAGACGTCGTAGAAGGTTTTCTGCGACGTCTGATTGGATTCTACGACGTCTACAAGACATCGCCAAATGTACCTTTTTGTTGTAGTGTGAAAAGATCATATAAGTAAAGGTTAGTCAAATTATTTTAATTTCTCTACTATCAAGTATCTATAAAAATTTGTTAGATACTAATGTTAACCTATGAAAATGAATTATTAAATTTAAGAATTATATATATATATATATATATTAAATAATCATACTTGAATAATTAATATAGAAAATAATTTATTTTAAACTATTTAAAAAAATTAAGAACTAAAAAGGGGAGTTTAGATTTGTTAAAGTTAGAGTCTAACTAATAACTATGGTATTACCTTACCTTTAATTTATCTTGAATAGGTTTACAGTATAAAATATTTCAAAATTTTAAAACATCACTCCTTACACTACTTATAAAGCATTTAAATAATCTTATATGGATATTGTTTGAAACTAAAAACTTAGGTGGCTACCATAATTTTCAAATAACCTATTTTTCGACTAATTTGGAAAAAGAGTTCTTTTATAAATTAAATAGACTGAAAAGTGAATAAAGTCAAGGATTAGAAGAATTGCAAGGGACTTGGCAAACAAATAGAGCTAATGTGTAAGATACAAGGCTATCTGGGAGATTCCTGCAGTCTCCCTTTCTGTGAAACTTACATCACTCAATCTTTCATGTATTACATTCACCATCGACAAAAATTAGAAAAAGAAAAATATGTGACTAAAAATGTCAAAAAGAATCTTGTAGAATAGTAAAAGCTTCATAACGTTGTTCGTCACTCAATTCGGATGGAAATTTGATTATGAATTTGATTTTCAACTTGCCTCTCTTTCCATCTTGTTTGGAGTTGGGCATTCCTTGACCTCGAATCACCTTTTCATAGCTTGGATGTATAACATCGTCGAATGTCAAGCACATCTGTCCACCTCCTAATAATGGGATGGTGACGGTGCAACCTGTAAGAGCCTTCACCAGAGGAATCTCAACTTCATGCTCCAGGTCATCCCCTAGTCTTCTAAACAAAGAATGCTTTTGTTCACCTATAATGAAAATTACATCGGCGGGATAATATCCTGGTCTCTCCTCTCCTTTTCCTTCAAATGTGATTTTTGTTCCACTCTTCCACCCTGGCTTTATATTGATCAAGAGTTTCTCCTCTTCTCTTTCAATTATTCTGCATCAAACATGTCGTAAAATGTTTTTTGTTTTGATGTATTTAAATTGATGAAGATATAAATGTTGATAAAAAAAAACCAACATACCCATCTTTTATAACATCTCTAGTGATCACAATTTGTTTTACACATCCATGCAATAACTCCTCTAGTTTGCACTCTAACCGCGTTTCAACTGGTGGTGGTTTTCTCCTAGCAATGGATTGTGAAAATACGATTGGGGTAGAACTCCTGTGATTTGTAGTTTTCGAAATACAAGGAACTTCATTGTGCGAAGGAATACTCTTTTGATTTGAGTTTTTTGTCCATGTTGAAGTGGTAGTGCCATAACTAGTACTTCTTGGTAGGAAGGCCGGTGTTGGAGAAGAGCAAGAGCTCCTTTGAGAAAAAAAAGGCATTTCATTATCTGAATTAGCAGTCTTCTGGTTGGGACTCTTTGACCGTAGATTGTTAGTAGTAGTGCCATGACTAGTACTTCTCGATAACAAGGTTGGTGTCGGAGAAAGGCTTCTTTGACTTGCACTCTTTTTTATACGGGTGGGGCTTAAGGTAGATTTGTAAGTTTTTCTACTAAGACTATTCAATAGATTCGAAGGCTTGGAAAACAAACTCCCCTCCGTGTTTTTGGAAGCTATCGACGTTGGCTCATCGCTTTTTCTTGTTTTCCTTTGTATCTTTTCATCATTAAGAGCCTGTCCCCAAAAATAATAAGAATTACAAATAAATAAAAAAGGCATTTATTTATAAGGACTAATGAATATATCATAAAAAACAGCACGCATATATCATGCATTAAACTATTTCCATCTAATTAATTAGTTTCGTTTTTGATACATCGCATGGGTGGTGTTTCATTAGAGTATGCATACGAGGGAGAAAATAAAAGTGATGATTTACCTTGTAAGCTTCATTAATTTCTTGAAATTTGGCTTCCGCTTCAACCTTGTTTGACGGGTTTCTATCAGGATGCCATTTCTTAACAAGTGACTTGTATGCTCTGCACATATCTTTAATTGTTGCATTTTTTGAAATTCCAAGTACTTTATAAAAGTCTGCTTTTGGTGTACGAGGATGATCTTCCATAAGCGAGATAGAGAGGAGCTAACGAGAATGGATAGAAGGAAAATGAAAGAAAAGGATTACAAGAAGGTCAAAAGCAAACTCAACCTATAATGCGCAGTGTGGCACATAGAATCAAACAAAAATCACCAAATAAGACACCTTTTATTAGGTACAATATTTGACGGTAGCCTTTCTACGTTGCTGTCCCATATTTAGATAATTTGACTAATTCCATACATTGTGCTCCATCATATCTATAATTATAAGATAAGGATGATTGTGTTTATATATTATTACCACACTTTACACTTAATTAAATTTTAAGTTAAATTAAATCCAAAGATGTGTAATTGAAAGCATGCAAGTGTACAGGACATATAGGCATTTTATCAAATACCTTATGTTCATCAAATTATCATCCTATTATACCAACCAAATTCACATTTTTTCCGTTCTATCACATACATATCGCCATATAACGTGGTAATCCATTCACAAAACACTAAAATATCGTAAAAAAAACGAAGACAAAAACACAACACCCACGGTCTATAGTTGTACCTCAACGAAAACCACGTTACTTGGTCGGAGAAGACCACCAGAAGCTGGACGTCGTGACCGGAAGCAACATGGATGGCAAAGAGCTTCGCGCCGGAGGAGAAAAATCGACGGGGAGTTGGGGAAGAAGAGAAGACAGCCGGAGAGGAGCGTCGGGGAGATGAGGAAGGGAGGATTTTCGACGTTTAACCTAAAACAAAACGACGTCGCTTTTTTAAAGTTAATTTGCGAGCATACCGACGGAAACTTCCGTTCCTAATAACCGTTGGTGACGTTTCAATCAGCCTTATTCACCGACGGAATTCCTTTCGTCGCTAAATTCAAATTTAAATTTCCGGTTCTCCGACAGACATACATTTCCGTCGCCAAACATTAGTAATACACGACAAATTTACTGACCGACAACATAATTGTAGCAATATACCGACGTATACTGTTACGTCGGTAATATTCCGTCCCTAATATTTGCCAGGACATTTTTCCTCCAAATTTGACAACGGATATTTGCACCGTCGCTATATTATGCCCAAATACCGACGGAATTGAATTATCCGCCGCCAATTACATACGGCAACAATTCCGTCGGAAATATTCCGTCGCCACTTGACAATTTTCTTGTTGTGTTTATAAATTTAGAACATCCTTTTTTTTTAAATAAAAAGAATTGTATTAATACTAGCAAAATCTACAAAACAACATTACAATTGGTCACTTAATATGCCTAAAAATTCAAAACCCTCAAATAGTTAAAAAAAGAGAGTACATCAATTGATTATAGCAAATCAACTTGGCTAAATATCTGTTGTTTGTTGACAACAAAAGTTGCATTAATAAGTAGATAATCCGACCAATATAATGAAATAAACGAGTAGTAATTGTCTTCCATTAAGCACTCAAAAAGACAGTCCTTTCTGAATATATGAAGTCTTCATTTTTGCCTCAAAAAGGTCGACTATAATTGACTTCCTATTAATTACTAATTCTCTCACCATGGGTCGTTTGACAGGATCATTTAACCCTCTTGTGTTTTATATTAGAATGATCATTTAAGGGGAATACTCTCTTCTTTTTGTTTTTCCTTCTAGTTGATCTTCTTTTGGAGGTTAGGGGAACTCTCATGAAACATTTATGCTATCTCAACAATTATGTCATTCTCTGATTGTATCTGCAACATGTTGCTTATTAGATCATTTTCTAGTAGACCATGTCCATCTTCTATCTCTTATTCCACTGATTGTGAATCTTGTGTAGTAGTTACATCTTCCTGGTTATTAGGTTCCTATAGCCAAGAGGTGTGTCTAGATGCTATATTAAGTTTTCGAACTTTAGTATCTGGAGTATTTATAATTGAGTTATCTGGATTTTCATTAGCATCAACTTGTACACACAGCCTCATTATTATCCACTTAAGAAGATTCAAAACATCAACTTGTACACACAATCTCATTATTATCCACTTGAGAAGATTCAACTCCCAATAGCTTATCTTGTCATGGAGTTTGAAAAAGTTTTTCTGTAGGGACTCATTTCTTGGTTGAATTTCTTAATCATTGATAAATATTCACAATCTTATATGTAAAAAAGATAATGGATAAGTTCAATTTGTATCCACTTTGAAATCTATTAAAAAAAAGAAAAAAGGAATGAAGAACTAAAGAAAGTCAAATTTTGAGATTTTCGTTTAGACCATAAGCTTGTGTTTACTAAAGTCTAAACCGTAAAGTGAATGCTAAACATAGTGTCCACATCTCAACAAAAAACAAAGATGTCACGTTAAAAAGTCTCGCCCAATCCTTACAAAACCTTCCCCGAGCCTCGTTAATTACTATAATGATGACAACTTTAGAATAATTTACTAATCAAGGCAGTTAACTTTTGTGCCGTCAAATCATCTTATTCCATTCATGGCGTTGAGTTGATTATATCTTAAGACAAATAATAGTAAAAGTAATCATAAATAGTGTTAATTGAAAAATAAATTTAACATTTTTTATAATATTATTTTGAATTTTAAAGGTAGTGTTAAATTGTTTTTATTTTTATTTTTAACCAAAAAAACTCAACGCGGTGAGATTAATATTTTTTATTTTTTACCGTCAAATATTATATTTGTGTTATGTATAAATAATAAAATTAAATAAACCAAATTAAAAAATAAAAAACTTTAATAATTATATACTTTTATTTTATAATTATTTTAAAATTTTGAAAGTTTAATTTATTAAATAATAAAAGTTATACGTGACACAATCATGACAGCCACATGTAGCTTGTTGCATCATCAATATTAAAGAAAAATTTAATGTTGGACTATTTTTATTAAAAATTCAAAATTAAAACATCTACGTAAATTTTAAAATAAATTGAGTAAAATCATAATTTTTATAATTAATTCAAATAAATAAATATATATATATATTCTTTTTATCACGGTTAGTTTGCCTTGTCTACTCTTAATTCTCATAAAGAGTAACAAAAAAAATATCTATTTTGTCTCGTTTTATTTTTTATGAGAGTATACTCTTGATCTTTATAAAAAGTAAAAAGACAAAATTAAGAACCTTTTTATACTTGCCTGTAAAATGTTAAGAACGACCTGGTGGTCCGAAAACGAGAATCAGATACCTTATTTTAGTTATAGTATTCTTATCATAATATATTAAATTTTATTTACATATTTATATAGACTTTATATAAATATATAAATAAAATTTTATTGAATTGCATTGAAATACGTAACCAAAAAAAGGAAAGATTTGATGTGACGAAAAGGAATGCATAGCATGCCAATATGTCAATAAAAACGACGTAAATTTGTCTTTTTCTTGTCGAAAATAGAGTACTGTCTTGTTTGGTTTTGAGTCGGTAAAAACTGAAGTCACGTTGGGATGGTATTGGTGAATTTGAGGTTGTCCCAGTCAAAGACTGAGAGTCTTTGGTTTTTATAGTTATTTCTCCCCACGCACTCCTGAGGTGGACGGTCTCTACGTAAAGGTTAGAGATAAACGTATGAAATTATAGTAAATATTAATTTAAAAAGATTAAAATATTATTATTTAATTTTAATTGTTTTTTATTACAAGAAAAGGAAAAATAAAATTACACTATCCTTCGAAGGAAGCTTAGCTGACCCTGTCATATCCTCGATAAGGATATTGGCGCATCCAAAAAGGGCACTATTAAAAGTGGTGACTCTGACACCCAAAGTGATTGCAAAGTTGACGAGCTAGTTGACGTATCGATTTTTTTCTCTAGAAGAATATTATTATTTAATTTTAATTTTTCAAAACATCGTTAGAGGAATGATAGTTTAATAAAATTATTCGATAAAATTAAATTAAAAATTTAATTAGTTCAAAATTTTCAGTTTAGTTTAATTAAATAAAAATAAGGCTGTGACCTACTCAACTTTATCAATTTAGCAAATGCCCAATTTTTTTTGGATCCCAATTTTAATATAATTCCCACACTTTATTAGTCTAGATTGCTCTCGAGATCTTTTTTTTTTAAAACGGAGCGAACAGAGATAAAATCAGACCAATTTTTAAACTGTATTTTTTAATATTTCTCAATAGCTCAGCTATTCAGGGAAGGTGAGAAGGAGATGATACGTTCAAGTTTGATTTTTGTTTTGGTCGGTGCAGATTAGTTGATTCCGTGAAGCATTAGAATTTCGAAACGATACTGAGCTGATTCGAAGAGCTTTTCCAGCCTCAAGTTGCGCTTCCGCCGATCTACTCTCTCCCAGCTTTTCTCTGAGCCAACACTGTCAGACTTCATGATCCAGAAATGAATTATTTGATCTCTTTTAATAAAAGGACTGACCTGTTCATTAATGTCAAGCTGTCTATTTTGATACGCGCTTGTCAATTCAATCTAGAAGCTCGAGTAATTGTCACTTCTTTTATATAACTCATGTTTAATAAACAACGGATTATATACCTGATTTTATCAGCAATTAATTGACAATCATATGTCTTTAAGGAAAGTGATTATCAAATCTTCAAGTAATGATTCCAAATTTGAATTTAAATTGTTAAATGATTAAAAATTAAGAAACCTTTTTAAATGTTTGCCAATCTTTTACTCGTAAAAACCATGCACGTAATGAACGTGTGTTGAATGCTCGTAACTTTGTCGGGCCATGACAAAGAGGTTACGAAATAGCTTACTTAATTTGCATATTGTACTGTCCAGTCTTGGACATCTTGACGCGTTTCGTTCTGTAAAAGGACGGATTCTAGGTCCCATTTCAGGATATAGGCTGGCTGTTCCCATTTTTACGTGTCATTGTGTGTGTGCTTGAGAGTATCCATTCATTCCTTAATATTATCCCCCTTCCATGTATAAATGTGTAGATTCCACCTTATCCTTGTAGAACTCGGTTAGAGATGAGAATGTTTGTATTTTTCAATGGATCGGACAAGAATTCATTGGATTTTAGACTATAATCAATTTTTCTATCAAATTTTTTGAATTTGGAGTCGAACTGTGGACGACTACCCAACTCGGTTCAAACTTGATTTACCTTATATATTTGAGTTTTAACTCGGACGAAAAACTGTGTTGGACATCATGAATCTCAAACTCGTTTTATTTAAAATGGTTTCATTTTAAAATTATAAAAATTAATCAAGGTTCGATTAAGCTTTAGGTCGTGAGCTTCGAATTTGATCAAGCACTGTCAAACTTAGACCCGAACATAAGTTTTCAAGCCGAGTTCAAGTCCCGGGGCCTAAGCTCAAAATTTTAATTTTCAAACATTAGACTAGGTTTGAGTTTAAGCTTAGGTTGCCGAATTTAGCTAAACATGAAGCTCAAATATGTTAAATAAAATGGTGTTATTGTGAAAAAAACGGTATTATTTTAAAATTTTAAATTTCTAAAATTAATCGAACTTGACTGATTTAATTTTATTTTAACCTGCAAGTTTCAAGTACGATTGAGTCTCGATTTTAGGGATCAAAACTAGATCCGGTCCAAAACAAAACTTAAATATAATTAATGATATGTTGAGTAATATTATTCATAATTTATAATATAATTCAAAATAATTATTATTTATAAATTTTTCATTTTATTAAATAATTATTATCTCACGAATCATACAACATTTTCCTTTTCTTTTATATTATCATCATCTTTTAACATATATGACGTCAGGCATGACCTATTATTCCATTACTCGTAGTGATGTAGACTACTCCTGCAGACCCGTTTACTTGGGAACAATGCTATTCTTCCTTGTCGCTGTGTGCTTTGACGGTGGCTTCTTAAAGGAGCAGCCCATATCGGTAAGTAACGGGACTTTTGGAATAACTCGTAGTATTTAGTTGGGAACAGTACTATTCTTGCTTGTCGCTGTGTGCTTTGACGACGGCTTCTTAAAGGAGCAGCCCGAATTCAACAAGTTCAATCCATGTTGCCAAATTCGAGTTCATGCTCTCCAACTCAACTCACCCCGAAGGTGTAAAGTGAAAACAACGTCGTTTTTAACAAACATGTTATTTTCAAAATGAAATGAAACTAAATTAAAATATAATAAGATTTGACTTGATCCTAATCAAGTTTGGATATAAAACGTGAGTTTTAGATTCGTTCGAACCTCGATTTGAGCCCGGGTCCTTCTAAAAATTTTTAGACCGGCCCGAACTCATGATTCACACTAAAATATGTGGGATTTTCACTTGTAATTTGCATTAACTTCCAAAAGTATAGTCATGCACAAACTAAATTTAAAGAAACAACCTAAAATCCTCCCATAATACGATTCAAACACTGAAAAAACTTGACTAAATTATAATTATGTCTAAGATGAAACATGTTATCAACATGGTTTGGTTCGCCGCATTAGTTTACCGATCTTTTAGTAACGGCAGGCAAAGTCATAATGCGCATAACATTATTGGTCAGTTACATTATTAGGTCGAATTATGGATATACAGGTATTTGCACATAAAAACTGTTGACCCAAATTTATAAAAGAAGCTTCTATAACATTAATTCAAAAAATACATCAAATAAATAAAAGTTTAAGGTAATTTTGATAAAAATAAAAATATGAAAAAAACAAAATTTTAAAAAAATTCAAGATTGATTTAAAAATAAAAGTTTAAATAAATATATATAATTATTAACGATCAATTTTTTTGGCTAAAAATATTTAAATAAGAATATCGAAAAACCACATAAGGATCAAAGTATTTAACCCACAAAATTATTCCATTTATAGTCATATGTTATGATTAAAAAACTGAACCAATTCAAACGATTCAATTGAAAAAATTTTGAACTAACAAACTTTTAAGGATAGTTTTTAATTTTTCGGTTTGATTTACTTTAATAACTCTTGTTGTTATAAAAATCGATTAGTTTAATAATTAATTGATCGATTTTTATAAACTAATTGATTTTTATAAATTAACATAAACTAATTAATTTTTATTTAACAATCTTAATTTTAAATTAAAAGGACGATATTTTTTAATTATATTTCAAAAATTTTAATTATATTTAATATTTTATTAATTATATAATAATAATTAAAATTTTTAAACCTTAATTTTATTTTCTTTTGATGGACTGTTGAGGCTAGGAAAGCTAAGAACATTGAATGAGAGGGAAGCTTGCATGCGAGCAACGTGAGTTCCATTTCTCTAACAATTGAAGCGGGAGCCAATAGATTAGAATCATCATACCGTCATAAAGGGAAGTTCTTGAACCTTTTTCAGTTTGAAACGACACCTACCAGTCTGAAGCTCCGACCAGAGACATAAATATGAAACATTCCTGTTCATAAACAAAATCAAGAGATAAGGGAACTGCTGACCAATACTGCAGAAACAACCTCAGCTAATTCCAGCTACTTTGTATCCATAGGTTGAATGATGAAAAATGGAATATAAGCATATTGCTGGAGAAAACTTTTCTCTTTTCTACGATCTCATGATCTTTGGTTGGTGGTGCTAAAATGGAACAACAACGACCAGTTCTCACAATGACTTTAAAACGTAGTCAAAAGAACTTGTGAAACTTATGATTGCTTCTGTTTGTTCATCAATGCACCAGTTAGGGTGAAAGTTGAACAAACAGAAGCATACATGAGGTATAAATGTTCAGATAAAAGATTAGCACGTGAGTCTAATAACTCAAAATAACAATTAATATACCAACCTTCTGCTCAAGATATTCACTCTTTGTCTTCAATGCATCAGGATTCATTTTAGTATCACTAACGACGGAAAATCATTTTGCCTCTGCTATTCTATTGCTTCTGTTTCAACAATTTTCTGCAATCATTCATCAAATTAACATATAAAAATATAGAAGCCATCATTTCGTTTTAACACAAAAGCCACAAGTTCACAATCCATATCTACAGAACAATGGATCCTACACGACAATCCATCTCTGCAAAAATACTCAAAAGCATTCATCCTATCTGGCAAATCTGGTTATATTCTACAACATACTAGAGTCTTATTCTTAATCTTTATACTTTTAGTGGTTCTTATTGCTAATCTGTACTTCCTAGCAGAGGAAATTCTTCATCTGGTTGTAAACCATATATGCAGATATTGGTAAGACAATTGCATCCCTTTTGACTTGAGTTGAACATATCATGATTTTAATCGGGTGTAAGCAGGGACGGATTCAGAAATTATTTTAAGTGGGGGCAAAATATTTAAAGTACTCTTATATTATTGAAAAAATTTTAATTTAGATTTTTAATTAAAATTTAATTCCATTAAAAAATTAAAATTTTTTGCCTCCATTAATTTAATTGGTGGCAAAAAATTAATAATAAAAATTATAGATATATTAAGATATCAAATAAAAAATAAAATCTGAGTCCATTTATTTTTATTCATAAGGGCATCTAGGATATTTCTTTTATCCCTATTATTACTAGTGCTAGATGGTTTGTACTGTTTTTTTTTTTCATTTTTACGACTTTATATGCTACAATTTTTTGTCTACAATGAGAAATCTTATCTTGCGTCTTTACTAAAAGTCTAAAAGAATGTAAAGATTAAAACTGTACTAACTCTATTACAATTTACAAGAACCCATCTCTAAATTATACGTACTACATATTCTTCCAAGAAAAAGTGGGAATTTACCTATCAGCACTAGAATGGGGTGAGGCCTGTGGGGGAATCCTTTCCATAATTGCGTTCAATATAGATTATTGTTTTTTGCTTTGGATGTGGTAGTCCTTATGGAGTTAAGAGGAAAAAAAAAGCCAAAAAGACAAAAAGTAGTGTGATGAAGAAGTTAAAAGAGTAGAAAAATCTGAATAAAAAAAGTCAATTAAACATGTAATTTTTATCTCCCTATTTGTAGGCTTTCATTTAAAAAAGTCATGGGTTCAAATAATAGTAATCTTAATAAAAATAGATGGACCCAGATTTTATTTTTTATTTGATATCGTAATATAACTATAATAATCATTATTATTTTTTTGTCACTATTAATTTAATTGGGGCAAATTTTTAATTTTTTTATGAAATTAAAATTTAAAATAATAATTTTAAATTAAAAATGTTTAGGAGCAGTGGAGGCAAGTGGGCCCATGCCAAGGATAGTTAGGCAGTTCTAACCAACAGTACTAACCTAGTGGAGGCAAGTGGGCCCATGCCAAGGATAGTTAGGCAGTTCTAACTAACCTCGTATGACTTAAATCTTAACATGGCATAGGATCCCTGAAATGTTTTGCTGTGATGATTTTAACGAAAGCTCCAGTTTCTTTTCGTTGATTCAATCGGGTCTAGATGGCCCAAGTTAACTATAAAGATCCTAAAGTCACCAAACGTGCTTAAATAGTAAGAAAATCTCAATTACACACCTGAAACTGAGCATGAGCTTTGCATGGAGCAGTTAGCGGAGGAATTGGAACGAATTGCAGGCTCAAGTATATAAAGTTGTTCATTGGTAAAGAGGTTTACTGGGAGCTCATTTCTACTTAAAGCCTGGGTGAAGCCCATCAACAATGTCTACCCATCAACCAGAGGGCCTTCTTTGTTGTGTTGTGTTTACGACTGAAACTCAACAGCATTAAACCAACTCATCTCTATATCCCATCCGGACAAAGTTGTGACTGACTTGCCTGAAAATACACAAGCAGAAGAAAGTAGCGCAGAAAAGCTTTGAGAATAGGTGACTGAGAAAAGCGTGGGAGTGAAGACGGTGGGGGAGGGACAAACTTGTCCAGAAGCTAAAGAGACGTGTTTGCCTATTCTGAATATGCGTCGAACAGGTAAAGATAAGTTCATATGATTTTTACCTATTTCTTCGTGTTCAAAACAGGTATTTTTAGAAATAATTATTCTTTAAAAAAAAATTCAACCAAATAACAGAATACAACCTAACAAATAAGAATAGATATACCTATTACCTCCAACCAAACAGGCTATTATCATTCTAGTAATTTATCCATATCAACTAAATCATATCTGATTTAATGCTAACAATGATTCTAATCTAGTTAAAATTTACCAGAAATTCAGATGTGATAGGATTAAACATAGAGCCTTATAAATTCTATGTTATCTAAACAAATTTAATCCTATCTGATTTAAGACTCTAATGTAATTCAAATTTGTTATAGATTCTTATCCGATACAATGACTAATGAAAATTTTGAAAAATACTAATCTAAAATCAATCAATCAAATGGATGAATCACATGTAAACTTAGTCGTGTTTCATCGATGATTACGTTCCCAAAATAAAAGTATCGGATTTAAATACGTCACTTCGTCTTTAATGCAGTTTAGTAGACATGAGCAAAAGAAGGATATCTCAGACGCATATAATATACAGTAGGCAAGTTTTAATTATCATTTATGAGCGTTCAATTTATAAGTAGCATTGATTTGATACTCCTGCCGATTATGATAATCGAAATCTTCGGGAAAATTAATTAGTTGATTTGTATAAATGATATCAAAAGTTTTAAAACTGATTATGTTAAATAACGAACTCCCCTTTAGATTCGAAATTGATTGCATGTTATAAGAAAATGGAAGGGAATTAAACATAAATTTAGAAACGTTTCCAAGGAGTAGTTTTGTTAATTAATAGTTGCATAATAACATGGATTATCTCTTTTAAATTCTACCGTAACAGTTGATTGATACATAATATTATTGGTACGATTATCTTAATCAAAAATTATAATTCTAACCAAAGACTTAGACTGGAATACGTACACAATGACCAAGAGTCGCAGGGAAAAGAAACTGTAGCCAACCAGATCCTCATTCTTATTTTGACATAGTACGGACTAAATAATACATGTAATGCATATATATATAGGTGTGTGTGTTAGCCAATGTATTTTAGTTCATTCTTTGTGACGGGGCTATAGTCGGCTGCAGGATTCCTTTAGTTTCAAATCTTCATTCTCGTCTTTATTTTGCACCAGAAGGGTGAAGAATCAGCTACCATGGCTACTCAAGTTCAGAAACCCGAACAGTACGATGATGTAAGTACTTTTCTTTTACGAGTCTTTGATCTTATATCTTAGTTTAAGCATGGCTTTAAAAAATCTTGCGAGGGAGCCTAAGGATATGGCCGTTCTCGTTAGCTAAAGAGGGAACATTAGATAGAATAAAATTATTGGATGATTTGGAGGGGTATATCCAAAAACCAAGTTGATGCTTTTTTTTGTTTTATGTAAAATTGTGTTGTTTGACTTGATATGGAGAATTGTGTTATTCAGCAATCGTCGATAGACGAAAAGCAGAAGCAACTTGATGAGTGGCTTCCGATTACTTCTTCAAGGAATGCAAAATGGTGGTTTTCAGCTTTCCACAATGTTACTGCTATGGTTGGAGCTGGTATTCTGAGTCTTCCATATGCAATGTCAAATCTTGGATGGTATGTTCTGAAAAGTAACAAAAAAGTGTCTGTGATAGTGTAATTATCCGAACATCTGTGTTGTGTAGACAGCAAAATAAAACGTGAAGAACAATACATTCAGTTTTATGGCATTATGTATTTCCTCAGGATGCAATGTGTAAATTGTCTGAAATTTGGTCTTTGGAATCTGATGTCATAATCAAAACCTCTTGGCAGTAGTACTTGGTCACTGATGTTCATGGTTTCTCCAGCTTGGGGTAGTAAAAAAAGTTGTCCGTTTATGATTTCAGGGGTCCAGGCGTTGTAATTATGGTCCTATCATGGATAATAACTCTATACACTCTATGGCAAATGGTTGAGATGCATGAGATGGTTCCTGGAAAACGTTTTGATCGGTACCATGAGCTTGGCCAGCATGCTTTTGGCGAAAAGCTTGGACTTTACATAGTGGTGCCTCAGCAGCTGATCTGCGAAGTTGGTGTGGACATAGTCTACATGGTTACTGGAGGAAAATCACTGAAGAAGGTCCATGACTTAGTTTGCCCTAACTGCAAACCAATCAAACAAACCTACTTTATAATGATTTTCGCCTCCGTGCATTTCGTCCTCGCTCACCTTCCCAATTTTAACTCCATCTCCGGTATTTCTTTGGCTGCAGCAGTCATGTCTTTGAGGTATGTTTTTTGATATATGGTTGATTGCTTTGTTAAAATGATGCAAAGATGAAAAGTTTTATGTATATTTTTGCAGTTACTCCACCATTGCATGGGCAGCTTCCATCCACAAGGGTGTTCAACCAGACGTTCAATACGGTTACAGGGCCACAAGCCCCTCAGGAACAGTTTTTAACTTCTTGAACGCTTTGGGTGATGTAGCATTTGCCTATGCTGGCCACAATGTGGTGCTTGAGATTCAAGCATCCATTCCTTCAACACCTGAGAAGCCATCCAAAGGACCTATGTGGAAAGGAGTTTTGATCGCCTACATAATTGTAGGGCTCTGCTACTTCCCTGTTGCTCTGATTGGTTATTACACGTTTGGCAATCATGTTGAAGACAACATCCTCATCTCCTTAGAGAAGCCAACTTGGCTTATCGTAGCAGCTAATTTGTTCGTTGTTGTTCATGTCATAGGAAGCTATCAGGTATGATTTGTTTCAAGTCTCTATTGTCTGCCTAACAACTTGGAAGGTTAACTGTTCAAACTTCACTTATTCTCCTGTTTCTGTTAATGTAGTTGTTTGCAATGCCAGTATTTGACATGATGGAGACCGTTCTCGTAAAGAAGTGGAACTTCAAGCCTAGTTGGAGGCTCCGATTCATTACTCGTAACTTATACGTTGGTAAGTGGGTCTGCATGTTGCTTAACATTCGTTAATGGAGACGTCTAATTACCACAGGATCTCACTTGCATACTTGATTCAGCTGCCACCATGTTTGTGGCTATCTGCTTCCCTTTCTTTGGTGGCCTTCTTGGATTCTTTGGAGGATTTACTTTTGCACCAACTTCCTATTTTGTAAGCCCTTTTGTTTTTATTTTTTGCTGCCGTAGTGTCAATGAGTGCATCCAAATTGTTTTTTGGATTTTAATTTCATAGCAATTCTTGAACATCTGCTTTCATTTTTCAGCTCCCTTGCATCATCTGGCTTGCCCTCTACAAACCAAAGAGGTTTTCCTTTTCATGGGTGATTAATTGGGTATGTTTGTCTTTAAATATGAACACATCCACGTTTATAGTTTGCTATAAACAACTGATTAACTGTGGTTTCTTACATTTTCAGTTCTGCATTATCCTGGGACTCCTGATAATGACTTTGGCACCTATTGGAGGGCTAAGGAATATCATACTCAATGCCAAGAGCTATGAGTTTTTGTCTTGATAAGTAAATCTACAATCAGAAGTTTAGGTGAAATCTGGGGGTTGATCATTACAAATTTTAAGTAATGCTTAGCCTCTGTTTAGTTGGGCTTATAACAATTGCTTTTATCAGTAAAGCTTTTTTTTGTAGAGCTTTTCTGAGAAGAACTTTTCTAAGAAGCTAGTTGACTGTTGACTATCATTTAAAAAAAAATTTGTTTTGAAAAAACTTCATACAGTATAGACTGTTTGAAACATGAAAATAAAAAGTACTTTCAATTTTAACTATATTTGGGTTAGTCGATATGCATGTCGATTACGTAGTTAAAAGTATTTGTGTTCTTGCTCTCTTAGTCCACGGCTACCTTTACAGGGGGCAAACCAAACATGAATGATTTTTTTTTTGTTCTTTTTACGTCGTATAAGGAAGCAACATAATCCAAAACCAAACTCATATCAGGAGTAACCTCCAACTACAATAACTGGATGAAGCTAACATGTTTATAATTGAAGTTTATCCTACTATACTTCTAGCTCAGCAATGATTTAGATGAGCCGAAGATTTCCGATTTATCAATGCAAACCTTAGAAGACAATCAATAGAATAATTCTTTTGAACAATACGATGTAATCAAACTCTCAATAGCATACGAGATTATATTTTCTAATATAAAAAGTGCAACTACATTTTAGGTTTTAAAAAGAGCTAAATCTTCCGCACAAGGGCCAAATTGATGTTCTTGTAAACAAGAAGTATCACGAGGAATTGATGTTTTTGACTCTTTATGGAGGATTTATGAATACCATATTCCACAGTCAGCTGATTTGATGAAAATTCGAGTTAGAGAGTAATCATCAAAACTTTCTCATATTCCCAACATGGAATTCAGCAGCTACAGACCCAGAGTTTGACCTTTGAAGTATCCAGCAATCGGAACTATGAGGACGATACATACTGAAGCAATAACAGATTCCACTCAGTCAGAAGGTTCCAAGAAAAGTGCAGCTAACTGCAAAACATTAACTTCTCGTATTCCTAAGACGGTATTCAATATCCACGACCACGGCAAGCAACAGGTCCCAGAGTTTGAAGTATCCAACATACAAAACTATGCACAAATTACATTCCCAATAGTCAGACTCCAATTGCTGGCAATGACAGCTGAAAGAATAGTTGAAGAAGTTGTTAACTGTACACACTTCAGTAACTGAACAATTAGGAGTCAAGACAACGTAGAACTTTGTCCACACTTTCGCTACAAGGTTTATGTCCGACACACGTATAACTCCAATCAAAGACAAACAAACAAGTAAATAAGGGAAAAGAGAAATAGAAAAACTGAATTTGCATCACAAAGCTATAAACTTGAACCACTCCTTGCAATAAACAACTGAACTTGCATTAGAGATGGTATAGTAGTATATACAAAACGAAATATTAGAATCATTTATCAGCACCAAACCTCCCAGGTCCAATAAAAATTATCAGCAACTACTGTACTGGTCAATTACAAACAACTTGGAATGAGGCCTTCCTTCCATTTCCATCCTGGAATCAACAAGAATGCACATTTTGGTATAATTTCTAAGTCCATTTCTTACCCAGTTTCGCACTCCTCTCTCTATACAACTGAACCCACAAATTCGAAATCCACAATATACTCACCGATATGGCCAATCCCACAACAACCAACCAAGACACCCAAACCCACTTGGGTATAACCCCCTCAGCAACCCCACTGATATATGAACTCCCCATCTGCAACACAAAGTAGGGCCCCAAAAACCCTCTAACCACCAAGTAAAACGTGTAAAACGGCGGAGATAAAACATCAAACACCTTAGCTGCAAAAGCGTTGTCCAACCTCCGCGCATTAGCCAGCGTCCACGCGTTCTGGCAAGCGCTAGTAACCTCTGCTAGGATCAAAAGAGTGAGTATAGCATAGGCCCCGTGGTGGGTCAAGTAGCGACAAGTCAAGAACACGAAGAGAGTAGCTAAGTGGTGTCCGATGAAGAGAACGTCACTCGGGTAGAATATGAGGTAGTGAATGAGATCCATCAAAAAGTAGGCGACGCTGAATTCTAAAACGGAGTTCTGTGCAGCTGTGTTGGCGGAGGAGAAGGAGCGAAGAGGGTCGGCGAGAATAGCCGCAGAGGCCAATACGACGGCGGGAGTACCGTGGAAGATTGAGATCATGCAGCTGGCGGCTTCGGGGCGGGCGGCAGGTGGCCAGTTGCGGAAGACTGCGAAGTATGCTATGAAGTAGATGAAAAGAAAGAAAGCGAAGAAGGCAGGGAGAGTGTGAAGAAAAGATTGGGTTTCCATGGGAAACCAAAGGCTAAAAATGAAATGGAACTGACAATAGAGACGGAGAAAGAAGATCGGTCAAGGGGGCTTTAATGGGGAATATGAAATATTATTAATCGCTCAACATGACCGTCACATTCAATTTAAGGATTGTGATAACATTTTACGTTTGATTAGATTCAGATTCAGATTAGCACGCACGCAGCGTCGTCTTGATTATGGTTTTGTCTTTCATAAGTTTCTTCTAATCTTCAATGAACTCTGACAAGTTTCCTATGTTTGGGTTAGCTGACTTGAAGAATTTATACCCAAAACCAACAACCAACGTGGAATAGTTTACCTTTCTTCCATCTTTGAAAAAGCAATTGCCCTACAACTTTCAACTTTGACAAGTCTCATCCAAACCAAACCAAAACAAGCAAGCACGTACGTTTCAAGCATATCATCGGTTCAGATTTAAGATTAGACAGATAACGTATTATCCAACTCTGTCTAAGAATTATCCTTAACAGCTTGTTTGGTATAAGGGAATAGGTATTCTATTACCGCCCTATTCCTAATATATTAATAAACCTGTGTTTGGTTTATAACCAAACACAGAATGGAGAATCAGCTGGAATGGCTATTACTAAAATTTGCGGAATACGTAAAACTCATATGTAGCTATCTTTATCTATTCTTCGAATAGAAAATCAAAGACAACTTTTAACTTCTCAAGTTTAACCCTCCCGAAACTCTTTCCTTCTTCAACGTCTTCCACTTCTTCGAGCCTCCCTCTTGAAGCTTCTTCTCCAGTATCGTGCGTTAGTCCCTCGATCTTGTAATATTACACATTCTTGTTGTGCCTTTCTTTTCCTTAATCTCTGTTTTTTATTCGGATTCTGATCATGGGTTGAGGTTATTGTGCATTTCTATTTTCTGATGTGGATTTCTATTGGGCATTTTCTGTATTGCAGGTTTTAGATGTTGTTCTTGTTAGGAAAAATTCTTGTTTAAAGAGATCTGCGTTTTTAAGGTAAATCTCCTGTTCTGGTTTGTGCTTTTCAATTTATATTTTTTCTGTTACGCTTTTCCCTTCCGCACATATATGTCATGAAATTTTCTGAGTCTGTGAAGTGAAGAATTCTCTCTTCACTTAAACCTCTCTCAATTCTTCCTTAAACACGCTGGTTACTTTGGACCAGCGTGTAAACCCATTGAGAGAGAGAGAAGACGCAAGAGAAGAAAAGTTAAGCTTGAATCATCTCTACTTACTTGAATCACTACACTACCTCAGTTTCAATGGATTACGAGAGGATAGAAAAGCCCCTGTTACTAGCTTTCGATCTTCTTCCTTTTTGTTTCTTCTTATCTGGGCTTCTCATTTCTTGGAGACGTCGCTTTTTGCTCCATATTTTGGTGGTTTGCTTTACTTTTTGTTTATTCCACGTTCGGTGCTTTGTGCTCATTGATGGGTATTTTTCTGGGTGTAACTGCACCATAACCAAAAAGAGGTAACAATTAACATGTATAAATTCAAACAGAAAAATTAAGTCTCTAACCGTATGGCCAACAAACAACATATGTCCGAGCAACATTTTTCTCCATTAGCCACCATAACCCACAATTTAGCCTTGGATTCCATGGGAATTTTTAGTTGTTCCACCAAAGCAACATCCACAAAAGTTGAGTGTTTCAAGAGTCAATTAAAATTAGTAAAGTCTTACCATTGAAAAATCCCTCCACTTGGCTAGTCTGAGATTTGGGCATTCCTATTATAGCATGAAATGATACTACTTGTTCTTTGTCCTGTTCTCCCAGTGCCTCTTCTTCATCAAGTACCTTCCAACTAAAAACAACTTTTTGCAATGATGTACTTGTTTGTACCACTCATCACAATTGAAACACAATTCCTTGGCACACTTCTCTTCCACCTCTGCTTGGTTCCCCCTTTTGACAAAAAGAGTCCACCAATTTCCCTTATGGCAATCTTCTATACAAATTAAGCCCTGGCTCAATCCTCTTGGTACATAGCTGTAAAGGCTTTCGAAATACTGTTGTAAGTTATGTTGTTCTCCCATAAAAAGTGAGGCTAATACCAAACAGTTAGAAGCCACATATAGATTTTTGGTTATGGGACCTTGCAAAATAATATCATGTGGGCTTTTATTAAGGGCTTTTCTACTTTTACGACCTATTTTGGTCAGTTAAGAAGCAACAGGTTATTAAAGAGAATCCTTCAACCTCGTAAAGAAAGGAATTATGAAAATAGAATTCTGCTTACTTTATTTCCAGCTTTGAAAAGCTTTAATAAACTACTCTTGACAGCCCTAACACTTTCTAACATCTTCTAACAAAGGCTATCTTAATTGAAAAATAGAAATAAAAAACAATCGTTATTTAAAAAAATTCAAAGTAAAAAATGAACTTATCTACTTTTCTATTGGGACCCTTTCCCAACGACTGAATCTCTTGTAGCTTGCTCAAAAGAGATTATCTGAACAGATTTCCTTTGTTCAGATGGACTGTTTGTTGTTG
>JAOTBA010000008.1:8841754-8865913 GCA_025629845.1 Erythroxylum squamatum | reverse complement strand
ATTTACTATTACCGACGGAATTAAACATTTTACCGACGGTATTTTCGGTCGGTGAATAGCTATTTTCTTGTAGTGTTTCTTATTCGTTTTTAATCTCTTAAAGCATATATGAATTGAAGCATCCGTCACCTAATATGTATTAAGATTAAGTTTCTACGTCTCAAATTATGGTCTGAATCATTATAAATGCCAAAAGTCCTGAATAATTAGGTAAATCAGATAAATGGTCGTTCAACGCAGCTCAAAAAGCTAATTACGTGTAAAGATGGCACCTAACTAATATACTACCCACCAATGAAAATTGATATTCTCCTTATTGGAATGTTACCAATTACCGCCAAGTTTAAAAATAAATTGTGGAAACTCATCTCATTTTGAGATAAATCAGTTTTGGGGACAAACAAACGAATTGGTAAAAAGTGCACCAGAAAATATATACAATTTGACTAATTAAAATATGGTGATTCAAATCACCAATTCTTCATTTTTTTTAAATTTTGAATTAAAATCTCTTCAAAATTTTTAATAAATTAATAAGAAAGTTAGTGAAAAATTTAATTTATTATTTAATTTGAATTTATCATTTACTTGTAACAATTTTTTTAAAAAAACTTACGAATTATAATATATATTTGGAAAGTTACTTAATTCATTGCGAGTTCTAAAACCAAATCAAAAATATATATGTCATCATTGTAAACCGTAATGTTCTAGAATTAATTAATTCGATCCCTTTCACACCATTTTGGTGGTATTGTGCAGGGGCTATGTCATCAAAACTCATAAATAAATAGGAGGGATGAAGAAGTATTCGCTTGGAAACATAAAAGAACAACTCTTTATCCCTTTATCCTCTTGAAATAAATGAGAGGGTCACATCTCGACAAGCGTGGATGAAACATAGTTTTCAAAAAATCAATTCATGTTTGTCACCTCACCGTATTCTTGAAGATGAAAAGGACCAGAAACAGGACTTAAAAAGAAGCTGTTACAGATGTATAAAATTGTGGTGGAATGGAATGCCTAATTGGATGGGAATATGATTAAGACTGAAAACCATCATAGAATTGGTAGGTTGGTGGTCCAGTATCCTCGTCGCTTCAGTGCATAGATCTTTTCTCTACAGGAGACCTATGAAGTTAAGGCTGGAAAACCATAGAGAGCTGGTATTCTTATCAGTGTAACACCATTTAAAACAGCGGAGGTGTCAAATTCAAACGCATATTCGATCCTTAAATTAGGGTCCCCTCTAACAGGCTTGTCCTTGTAAACATTTTGTAGTTGCAGGGACGGAGCCAGACTCAACTTTAAAGAGGGCCCGAGATTTTAAAGGTAAGAATTTTTTTTTAAAGGTGCACTCATATTTATAATTTTAAAAATTTTAATTATATAAATAATTTAAAAAATTAAAAATTAAAAGGGGGCCTATACATGGCTCCGTCCCTGTGTAGTCGTAGGGATCCAAGTAGTATCGTTCACAAAATCTGGATATGTGAAATTCTAGATCTAATTTGATTTGTAG
Source organism: Erythroxylum squamatum (assembly GCA_025629845.1). NCBI lineage: Eukaryota > Viridiplantae > Streptophyta > Magnoliopsida > Malpighiales > Erythroxylaceae > Erythroxylum > Erythroxylum squamatum. Next base: position 8,864,391 of record JAOTBA010000008.1, on the reverse strand, counting down.
TTGGAGGTACATGGCAGTGATCATACTAGAGGCCTAGAGGTGTGGGGGAGCGGTGGCTGGTGACTAGAGGAGTAGAGGACCAGAAGTGGAGGTGGTTGGGCAACAGGCTTGAAGCGACAACACACTTGATGGAGACGATCACCAGCCAGTACCCATTATTTACATTTCGTACCATTTTCTGGTTGATATAGTACCTTTCGACTGGAACCGACCTGTACAGTACGAAACCATAAACATTGCTTTCAAGCTTTGTCACTCAAGAACACTTCATAAGACAACGTCAACTAATCGCCCTAGCACTATCATTAGCTAGCTATAAAGCTCTCTTGAGTACTCTCTAAAACTTCTCTCAGAAACTTATAGGATTGAGTACAAATTGACATATATATATAACAATACTACTCCTGACTATTTTTGAGATCAAACTTTGATAAAATTGTAGTTGATGAATATTATTTGGAATCTAAAATTCTTCTTTCAATGAGTATTTCTGTCTCATACAATTTTAATATCTTAAACTTACCTTTTTCTGCAAAAGATAAGGTTTTTGAAATGACGACCCAAAAATTTCAAAACTTATCCTTTAAATTTCAAAACTTGAGGATGCAAAAATACACGGTTACAATAAGTTAGACGTCCAACAAAAATGGTCATGTTTACCACTTACACGAATGTATTTGACTCCATACATGCATGTATGATCTTGAAGTGTTGACTTTCAACTTGCACACGATTATAGAAGCTTATGCGATCATGTACATGACCGTGTCTACCACTTACACGAGCATGTGCCTCCCAAACATGAGTGTGTCTTTTAATAATAGCTTCTAATCATTAATTTCTACCTTAAATTCACCCAAACTTTATTCCTTTTAATCCATGAAGACATCTAAGACCTTCATAATCTAAATTTAGTAGTATTAAACAAATAAACATCGATATAATAAGGTTGGAACCTACAACAATTTGAATATGAATTTATATTTCACGTTGTTTTATAAAATATTGTTTTTACCATCAATATTTTGAGAAAATTAGATTAAGATGTGCAAATGAATTTCTCTTAAATTTTAATGAAATATCATAATAACTAACATAATGACAAAATAAATTGAATTTTTAATTAAAGTGACCTTCATGTCTACTAAAAACTAATTACATGTACATTTTTTCTTTATGCTCAAGATTCGTGACGATTAACTCTTCCTTAGTATCTTAAGTATGGCCAAAATATTACAAAAGATAAGATATTATAGTATTTCACTTTTCATTACTTGAAATTAGATTGTATTATTAGATTGAATTGAAATGTCGTCGCCATGACCTAATAGCTTCTGATCGTTTTTTATTTCATGAGAAATGAAAACGATTTTTTAGTTTTCAAAGTACATGTAGACTGCTTCTTGTTAATGTTACCTGCTAGGTATACATTGGAAGGCAGTCAAATCTGGACAGCTGGTCAGCCGCGCATGACTTGGAACTGCTGCAACTTACAATTTCTTCATCGAATGTCTCTATTATTCAGTGGGTCTGAAGTCAGAACTGAGATCTTGAGGTGATGCATGTTATCCACGCTACTCTTAAATTATTTCAATTCAACGTGGACCAATTCAAATCACAAAAAAAAATCAATCAATTCTCATCTGGTGAATGAATTCTCATATTAGGAGATGCTTCCTCGTGCGATTTGGATTATTCGAATTTGGAAAGAGCCATTTAATAAGCTTAGTAAAAATTGCAATAGAAAAGCTTAAGCCCTTTAAATTATTGGGAAAATCTTGATATAATCTAATTTATATCAGCTAGTACTTTTGACACGCTTCCAACAAGAGAAAAAGTCTCAAACTACAATGTAACAACGTAAGCACTCACCCACCTAGAAATTCCAGAAACTCTAAGCTTTGCCAACCAATATTTCTTTTGCGTGGTTTCTAATGTCAGCTTAGGAATTTGGATTTAGCACACAGGGAGAATGCTCCGTTGTTCTCAATTAATATTGATTCGAGAAATCTTTGGCTAAGGTGGAATGATATTTTGTAAACAATTTACAAATATTATTAATTGAATCAATAGCTAATGACGGAGAACTAATATAATTGGACTCAAAATAGAGTAGACATTAATTTCATGCTCTATGTTTAATTGGAACATTGGTTGATGAAAGGATTGAATTATAGGGAAAAATCATGCACGGAAAGGTTAGTCAAAATCACTTTGACATTCCTGAATATTTGGGTGGTCATGATGCGTTGTTAGACGCCAATCTTGATCTATAGTTATAAATTGTTTAATTGGAGAATTAAAGATAAATTAAAAGGAGTTTTAATTTATCTAATTTTAATTATGAATTATATTTATAATTTATAATCATTGTCAATCTGTTAATAATCTAATGGGTCACACATAAATAGTAGTTTAAAAGAAAAAATTTAATTTCAATTAAGTTGGACTTAATAATAAAATTTGAGAAACTTTAAGAGACAAATACGAGATATTTGATTTTATTAAAAAATAAATTAATTATAATTAGAGTTTGGCTTTAATTATAATTGAAATATTTAATTTTAATAGAAATTAACAAACTTTGATGTTTTTTTTTTCTATAAATAGGAATAAGGATAAGAAAGCTAATACTCTTACTTATTCCTCTTAAAAGTTGAGTGACTGCTCTGTAAATATCATTAGAGACTAGACGCATGAACGACTCGTGGTTAACACATCAAAAGGGTTTCAATAGGAAAATCAAATCAGGTAAGATTTTATATTTTATGATTCGAGTTTAGATTTTTCAAATTATTCAATTTTCAGGATCTGATCGAAAATAGTATAATTTTATTTTTTCACTGTGTTCGTGATTCAATCACGGTTGGTTTCCAACTTTGAAAACCATTTGGTAGGATAAGAGATATGATCATTCTAAATAAAATTTTAATAAAATGAATTAAGATCTTACTACAAAATTAGATTTATATCAATGATTTAAAAACTTAACTGGTTCAATTAGTTCAACCGTAAAAACTAATGTTTTAAAAATCAGACTGAAAGTTACAAATTTGAAATATTATTGAAAGAAATTGTCTATACCCCTCAAAAAATTTGAAGTTTAATTAAAAAATTGTTAAATAAAAAATAATTAATTTATTTTAGTTTATAAAAACTTATTAATTTACAAAAATTAATCGATTAATTAATAAATTGATCTTTTTTTAACAACAAGAGTTATTAAAGTAAATCAAAAGTTGAATAGTTCAAGGTTTTTACCAATAATTAAAAAACCCAACCGGTTCAAGCGGTTCATCCGTCAAAATCTTAAACTGTTCAATTTTTCGGTTTAATTGTTAACTTTAATCTCTTGATGTTAAAAACATATCAATTTATTAATTATTAAATTATTTTTCATAAATTGATGAATTCTTTTAAGCTAAAATAAATTATTTAATTTTTATTTGACAATATCTTTTTTTCAATTAAACTTCAAATTTTTTGATGGGTAAGGACAATCTCTTTCAATCATATTTTAGATTATTTAATTTAATTTAATCTTTAGTTAATTTTATGACTGTTTAATATGAGTTAAAACTTTTAAACTTTAAACCTCTTGCCTTACCGTTTTAACTTCTAATCTACTTTTCAAACATTGATTTATATTTACGTGATTTAAAAGATGGTTTACAAACGATACTTGTATTGAATAGTTAAAAAAAATTTAAAACGATACTTATTTTAAATAAAAGGGAGTATTTATTAATCGATTGGCTAGCTCAAGGCAGCGTTGATAGAAAGATAAGGCAATGCCAAATAGCGCCACGTATAAAAACTTTCGGCATCTGATTGGTCTGTGGCATTCCCCAAAAAGGTTAAGCAGTATAGTGGGGTCAAAGTAACACAGTGAACCATTCAGAGAAAGCGATGTGTCGAGTACACATGGGCTCGACTTGAAAGCCGTGTGACTGTTCGACTGGAAGTGGAAGCAGAATACTAGAAGGAGGGTTTGCCAGGGCTAGACTAGATTCGATAAAGTGACACGTGGTACTATCTTATTAAGCTCATACCAAACACTCGTGCTTCCTTCATATTCCTCCACTTGCTGTCCACATTCGTGCACACACCCATCAGTAGAGTATTGATACGCCTGCGTTTGTGTCTCCACGGAAGGAGATGAGAGAGTGAGACGTGGAGGCGGCAAGACTGTGGAGCAAGGGACGCGTGGGTGGTTTGATGATGAGTGAATCTTGTAGGTAATATACGTGTCGACTTCATGTTTAGCTTTATGCCACGTACACCTTCGACCACCTTTGTCTTACAAAAACAAAAAAATCTTACAACTCGCTTTTTTGTCGAGTCTAGGAATTAAATGTTTCCACTTTCCAGTATTAACCAGAAATGCTCCGATGCCCTTAATTATTGTTTCTTTGTATTGTTCTCTCCTTTTTTTTTTTTTTTTTGAAGAACATTCTCTCCTCTTTTAACCTTCTCTTTTCAAAAGGATGGTGACACTGGATGTTGTATGCATGTGACACAGCGAAGAAGATAACTAATCAATGTCTCGCTGTCATAAGATTATGGAGATCACTCCACCTTTTTCTTTTTTTCTTAGTCATATCAATATAACATAAGTGAACTTATTTAACAATCAAATGTGCAAGAAACTAGAAGTCTACCACGCGAAGCAACAAGTAAAATATAAATAGACTTAGAATGAAATAAGAAGACAAAGCTTTTATATATACACAGGGGCGGATTCAGAAAATTTTTTAAGTGGGGGCAAAATTTTAACGGGGACAAAAAAATTTTTTTACTGAAGGCAAAATTTTATTTTTTTTATACTATCAAAATTTAAAATAATAATTTTTATATGTAAAATCGTTTGGAGCTAGTGGAGGCAAGTGCCCCACGTGCCCCTACTGTAGCTCCGCCACTGTATATACACGTATATAAACTAGATCTTGTTGGAACTTAACATATATATGACAAGCAAGAAAATGACAGCATTTTTCAGCTTTTGAAGTTTCGGGTCGTACCTGTTAAGCTCATTCGTAGTAACTATAAAATACCCCAGATATATAAATTTGTGCAACCAAGTAATTCCCCTTTCTCAAACTTAACCCTTCCAAATCCATGCAGTCTTTAGAGCTTCATACTAAATTAACAATCATGTCTTCCATGTAGCATACGTAATTATCTTAGGTATATACATCCAAAGGTTTGCACATGATGATAATACAAGTTTCTCAAAGCAACTGATCCTAAATTATCCATGCGTATCAATGAAGATAACAGCAGTGATTAGGCATGCGAACAAGTTATTGTCCCTTAACTGGAAAAGCTTCTCCTTAGTCCTTCCCAGCACATAGGTATGCCTTTCCTTTGCCTTAGCTATCCTCATTCTCACAAATATTATTACCATAAGTAATTTAACAAAGTCCTATTTAGATATAAAACTGTTCATTACCCAACATCTGTGTCTCTTTCATTTCTTCATCCCCAGCCCAGCGATTGATCTGACTACCCAACTGCATTATAAGTACGAAGAACGCAAGTATCAGGGGTTATATCTATATCTATATCTATATCTAAAAAGCTTAAGCTTATATATATACCTGTGGAGTTGAATACCACGTTTTTAATCTCATCAAATACCCAAACCTAGAGCAGCTCTGACGTCAAGCCTCCAAGCCAACCCTCCAAACTCCATTCTCCACACGTCGCATGGAACCATAAGCGTTGGCCACTCCTCCTTCTGCAAACTCACCCAACACGTAAAAGTTGATGACCACGATAGAGATGGTGCTAATTTCTCTTTTATTACCAACCCAACTCTGATCTCCGGAGACGGCGACGCCTCCTCCTTCATATCGTAGGTTCTTCCCACCATCATATTCTTGTAGGCTTCGTTAATCCAACGTACAGCGTTTGATCCATCCGATATGAAACCAGGACACGTGTCTGTTTCCAGATTCCTTATTCTCTCAAGGTCCGTACATCGCAGACTTGCAACCCTTTCCATGCACGCGTCTGTCACGCACTCCACCCTTACCGTCATCTCCAACACCCTCTTCTTAACCGCGGTCATCTTCGGATCAGACGCCACAAACCCACCAACTACTTCTTTCATGAAGTTGAATAATATAGGTGGATCTTCAGAGACTGTACCCTCGACGACGGCAGTTCCAGTGTCTGACGGAGATTCCTGGGTTAGATCTGTTTTATCACAAAACAACTCAAGTGTCAGAATCTTCTTGCTTTGATCATCTTCTTTCATTTCTTCGCGATCTGAGGATGGTGCTGCCATCTTTTTCCTTCTCTTGTATTGTTCATTATTCTTCTTAACTCTAACGTACTTCCTCTTTACTCTTCCCCTAGAAAGTAGACTGTTCTTATTCTCTGGGTTCCGGACGGTGGAGCTGGGATCTCCAGTGGCTGGCTTTGGCGCAATCGGCCGGAATCCGAGCATTATTCTGTTGATTATCGTCTTATCCTGCTCATGGTGAGCGGTACATGTTAGCACGGGCCATGTTTCTCTGCCGTCCATCTCCGAAGTCCTCCTTCCTACCTAGACATCTGTCCCCTACACGCTCTCTCTTTCTGGTTCCCAGATTGTTTTGGAGTTCAGGCGATAACGATACCATCATTTACGGTTGTTAGGTGTATACGCAACACGTGTCTACGGCTACACGTACAACAATAGATACACCTAATTGGTTAAATTTTGGTCCCACCAATTGCATAAAATAAAAACTCATAAAATTAGGCAAAAAAAAAAAAGGAACAAATGATCTGAAATCATAATATAAACACAAAAAATAATAAATTCAGTTAAAAAACTATTTATACCAGAGGCCTGATATTACTTGGATAATTCTTATACATATTTTATTTTATGATATTTAAGTATTATTATATAAATTTAAAAATTCACAATTTGTGAAAGAAGAGCTAGAGGTTGAATATGAATTATTGGATAATAATCCAACAAATAACCTGCTATTAAGACAACCAGATAATGACAGGTTTATTGAGATAGAAGAAATATTTCATGGGTGTTCCGATCCCCTAGTCTCGGAGCAAGAAGGAAAACAAAAAAGAAGAGATATTCTCCTTAAATGATCATTCTCATTTGGATTACAAGAGGGTTAAGTCAAACAAATCACATATTCAGAATAGACTGTCTTTTTTAGATGCTCAATGGAAGACAATTACTAATCATATATATCATTACACGGTTGTCCTAACTATTCATTGAAGTCTAGTGACATTCAAGGTTTATCTAGTAAATTGGCTAAGTGTTGTTTCATTATCAACAAGAAGTAACAAACACTTGGCCAATGGAATTTGCTATAATCAATTCATGTACTCTATTTTGAGGTTTCTGTTTTTGTAGCTAGATTAAGTGATTCATTGTAAAAATATTTTCTTGCTCTGTTAGCATTAATACAATTCTTTTTATTTATTTAAAAAATAATGAACAGCTGTTTATATTGGAAGTTGATAAAATAAAGAACTTGTGAGTATGCTATTAGCTTCAAACATAATTATTCAACACGCGAATGCATCATAGAGTGAGAGCTCTGTTGTAAGAATAAAACTATATGATGTTATGGTATCAGCATAATATTAATATGAGTAGCATTGCCTTGGATATTGATAGACAAAACACACGTGTTCCTTTCCTATTAACTTGGAATCTGTGTCGTGCACTTACCCACTGATTACTCTTCTGCCACCTTCTCCCTCACACTCCCTTCCCGCGAGTCACCATCCATCACTCAATCTTTACTTTTTCTTTTCTTATAACACATTATCATGAAAAAGTTTTCAGATTTATCAATGCCGGGAGATTCATTTTTTATTAATCTTTGAAATAATTAATTATGTGAAACTGAATAGTACGTTGAAGGGCATGAGAGTAGGCGTAGAATGAAGAGATGTCTTTTCTTTAACGGTCAGGTGATGTGGACGCGTGGACGGTGCGATGGCCAATCGGATCTTGGGTAACATTCGGTAAAGTGGTGAAGAAAAGAAACATAGATTTGATGTTTAAGGCTCTAGCTCCCATGGCTTGGCCGTTTCTCCAATTTCTGTTCACCACGTGTCCATCACCATTAGGCTGCACCAATAGATGACAATTGTACAAAAGATAGCTTCTTGTTATTTTTATTACATAATTTATAATAAATCTTAATATTAATAACCACAATAATAATATTACTTATAATAACATAACTAATTTTGTATAACATATATCTTACTAAAATTAATAACATTAACAAATAGTTGTCATAATAGGTATAAAATTTTTACTACTACTACTAATAATAATAATAATAACAATAAGAATAATAATAATAATAATAGAAATTTTATTACAATTACAAGTGGATAATAGCATAATTAAATATTGTAATGTAAATATTTATACAATGACAAAATAATAAATGAATTACATCAACTCTTCTTATTATACTACAAGGGCATTTTTGTTATTAACACTGTTTTTTGTTTTGTCCCTTGCAACCAAACACATTTCTGTCCTTAGGACAAAGACAATTTTCTCTGTCCTGTCCACTGCAACCAAACATCTCACTGTTTTCAATTCTTGTTCTGTTTCGTCATCTTCTGTCCCGTCTCGTCCTGTCTCTGCCTGTTGAAGACGCTAACCATACAAACAGTAAGTTTGGGTTGTTCAGGCCAAGGCTTACCTGAAACCTAACTCTTCTAACTAAACGATGTCGCTTTACTTAAAAAAGTTAAACCTCGAATCAGGCTGGACTTGATTTAGCTCATGGACTGGCTCATTGAAAATACCTTAATTTAAACTTATGGATTAACTCATTGTCATCTCTCCACTTAAATGCCACTTAACTTTCTATTTCTCAATCTCGAAAGTTTACATATTGTTAAAATCTCTATATAGCCTTAAACAGGCAAGCAGATGGTGGAAATCACGTCTCACAACAACATTACCTCAAGGCTTTGCACAAGCTCCATTGGACCCTTCTTTGTGAGTAAAACCTAGTTATTCAAACTTCATTGCTTCGCTCACTTGTGCAGATGACATTATTTTACCTAGCAACTCAATGGTTGAAATTGATTTTGTAAAGCAGTTTCTTCTTTCAACTTTCACAATCAAGGATGTTTTTCAGGTCTTGTGCTATGTTAACAATAGGCAAGGACCTCTTCTTTCCGTCATCATCAGCTACACAACTCAAAAGGTTTTTCTGATAGTGATTAGACTTCACGCTCAAACACCAAAAAATCAATTTTAGTTGCTACAATTTTCTGGGTGATTACTTAATTTCCATGGAAAGCAAAGAATGAAAGATTCGGAAGCAAAAAGTAAGGCATACTATAAATTCAATTGATACTAACATGTATGTTAACATCAAATACCATATATACATTAAGAAAATAGTATTCTGTATTTGCTAATTTTTACAAACACATTGCTCACACACCTTGTTTCCACAATCCTCCCCGCGATGAATCAATTCTCAAAAACCTAACATAAAAAGATCATTTCTTTTTTTTTTTTTTTGGCTGACCAGCAGACATTGTGAATCTTAAGAACTGTTTGCTCTGTACAGCAGATTTCTCAAAAGCGGCAGGGCCTTCGGTATCAAACACCGTCAAAGTGAAGCTCCCCGTGCAAATTTCTTTGCATGTGATTGACCAAAGCCATTGCAGGCTTTAAACCTACTGGAATTGCCTCACTGGGAGTGGAGATAATAAATGGTCCAATACAGTTCACCGAGGACCAACCTGTTCACAAGACGAAAGATAATCTTTGACAGATCAAAGTGAGTAATAACGGAAGAAGGAAGAGCAGAACTGGCAGAACTATCCCAATACGGAAATAGAAATAATCCTTCCCAATGAAACATCTGTAGAACTTTTCACCAAATATTTTAGGCAAAAAATCCTATGAGATACGCAATTACCAATTTAATGCGTGCAATAGATGTTTCACTGGAAAACTATAGGTACAGAGGCTTCAAGCATCTTTAGGATCTAAATGTCCGTCACCCAATAACTAAAGCAAACACCTCACCGACAGGGCAGCATAAATACAGAAGTTGAACTTCTAATATTTTTGACCTTCAGAAAGGAAGATTACCCAATCTGCTGACCCAAGCTAAGATTTTAAGATCGCCGTCCTATATAAGGAGAAGCTGAACCCAAGGATGCTGGCAATGGCCTCCTGACAAATGGATGATTTAAAAGCTGATCTGCAGTAGGGCGATTATCGGGATTAACCTGCAAACACTGCATGATAAAATCCCTTGCATCGTTGGAGAGTGAATCAGGAACAGGAGGAGGTACACCTTTGCCAATGCTATACAAAGCTTGCATTTGCTGAGTCACAGAAAGAAAATACACTATTAAATGCCACAAACAGATATAGCAAGATCATTTCTTGTAGCTGATTGCGGAGCAATGTGCCAAATTCAATCAAATACCAACCAGAATAAGGATATGCAATTAGAATAGGTTACAGGTTCCAGCTACTCATGACCGTAGCCAAAGCATATATGTCATAACGAAAACCGAAACGTATCAGAAAAGCTCAATTGAATGAGAATAAAGTCGTATGAATCATTACTAGAATAATGTTCATTCAAAATTGTTCCACTTCATTCTGTTTTGTGAACCAGAAATATATAAAGGCAGTCCGGGAAACACATTGAGCAAACAATACGATAAAGTACTAACCTCAATTAATGTTTTAATTGAATTTGAGTTATCTGAGATTAATTTACTCTCCCGATGGTAAAACGTATTGCAGATTGTCCAAGCTCACCACCATGAGGTTTAGAATAAAAGACAAAAAGTAGTACTTACACACCAAATGCGAGTATGGAATCACAGTGAAGCTTAGAATAAAAGACAAAAAAGTGGTACTTACACACTCCAAATGCGAGTATGGAATCTCACGGGTTAGCATCTCCAGAACAGTACACCCAAGACTCCATATATCAGCAGGAAGTCCATAACCTTGGTTTTTACGGTTGACAACCTGCATCACAATATTTTTAGAAAAAATGATTAGAAAATCTTTTATCAATCAAATAGTCAAGAAAGCAAAATTTAAAGAAAACCATTTTACAAATTCTAAAAGACATAGGAACAATGTGTGAACGACTTAGAATTAATAGAACAGACTACATCTTATAAAACCCACCAAATTACAATTGAAACATGTACTCAATTTTCTCATATGTAGCTGATGTTTCTAACAAGAGGTTCTCAATAGAAATCTCAATGGATATCTTAAGAAGATAATGCCAAACACAAAGGTTCAATAGGAGGATAAAAGACCTGAAAACATTAATGGCAAAATTTGTTCAATGCTCATTTATATGCTTTATATTTCAGTTCAATTTTATCCTCTTACAACCTCCACAATTCTTACATATGGCTTCATAAAGTTAATTTCACACAAACATATATCAAAATAATTGTAGCATGTTGTTGTCCTTCACTCAACTTACTGGTACTGCAGGAGAATAGATGTGTCAGGAAAAGATAAAGAAAAGCATATAGAAGCGGCTTAAATTGAAGCCAAAATTATCTCTACAAAATTTTATGTAAATAAATTTCTCTTTAAGTCAAAAAGCATAGACAGAAACCTCAGGTGCCATCCAGAATGCCGTCCCCTTGCAAGATTTGACATCATTTAATTTGGTTGCCTGAAAATGAAAAGGATGCAATCAAGAGAAGAAATTAATACTTTTAGAAGTCCAAAGGAAGCAAGGATATAGGCAAAATGAACAGAAACGTTACCTTTGCCAATCCAAAATCTGCAAGTTTCACAGATCCATTTGAATCAACTAAAATATTTGCACATTTGATATCCCTTGAATTCAAAGAAAGTTCAATGAGGACAAGTGTACTACACATAATATTGCTACAATTCACTTAACGTTTATATGTTTGCTTAGAACATGAGGCATAGAAGATAATGGAAGTATGTAAATCATACATATTCCAAAATTCATCAAATTAACAGTCAACAGAACAAATAAATTTCAACCAAAAACAAAATAAGGAAGATTGTTAGACCATGCGAACAACAAATGACATTGAATCCACCCATTACCTGTGAACAACATCACGATCATGAAGATACTTTAAACCATGCAAAATCTGTCTTGTGTATGCACAAGCATGGGAATCCAGAAAATGATATTTGTGATAGACACCTAGAAGGGAACCTTGAGTTACAAGCTCAAGGAAGATATACAGATTTGATTCATCCTGCACAAATCAATTCAAGAAAAATGTTAAAAACCGTACTCTCACATGTGCTGAACTGATGAAGCAATTTCCAATAACAATTAGGAAACAGTTTTAACTTCTAAAGCATCATAAGAATAAAATAATAATAATAAGAGTAGATGCAAATATAAAACTGAATTGAGGTTGCAACAATCATACATCTTAAGAAAGGAAACAGTACCTTATCTGTGCCATAATATTGAACTATATTTTCATGTTCAAACTGACTTAATAGAGCAATTTCCTGAAAAAAAAACACAGATTCTATGAGAAAAGAGAAGTCGGCCACAAGAGAACCAATAACTGTAAAATAATCAGGCTACGACAGCAACAAAGAAACCCTACCTGCTCAAGTTGGAAAATACTTTGCCTTCCTTGAGTCCCTTGATCAAGTAAAGACACTTCTTTGACGGCAAAAAAGAATCCATCACTGCGTGAACCAGTAAAGCATAATTAGCATGCCAGAAAAGGAAAGTCCAGAACCCAATTGAAAGAGTAAGTACAATAAATTATGATTTATTTCTTTCCAAGAGAAAGAATAAATGTTGACTGATTAAGACTCCCCAGTATACATAACTGAAGAAGACATTTACAGTTCAACATGACAAGCAAGTATATGTTTAACATTTGAGATCAGGGAACTAATAGAAATGCTCTATTCTAGAGATCAACCCTTCCAATTTTACTCAAGCGCTTCCTAGGCTAAGAACCATCAAGTGAAGTAATTACACCGATAATGTATAACTCCAGCCCTGATATCTTGGCCTGCAGACTCTAACAAGGGACACTTTCTTTAAAATTACTTCAATCAACACTTTTGATATTCAAGATAAAAGTTATAAAAGATGTACGTTTTCAGTTGTACCAAAGGAGAAAAAAAAAGTTTCAGAAGACAAGGAGCCATCCAGGGAAAGACTGCCTTCGGCACAGTGAAAGAGATGGCAAACCAAGAAGGACAAGCCATAAATTGACACCGTTTCACTTTTAACTTTAAATATTTTCACTGCGGGCTTTTCAGAGCTGCCGATTGAATCTTTCATGCATGTACATGTTATATAAGGTCTATACAAGAACCTGGCATGGCAAATGCACAGATATTCTACATAGAAGAACAACATTGAACAAGGACGAAATGTATGCAAAACTAATATTGTTTCAAATCATAACCTAGAGCGTTTATGACTCAGTTCCACCTAAAATCTAAACACCAGGAAAAAAGGCATCCCCAACTACTAAGACCCCAAAAAATGGAAAAGCATCATATTTGGCGACACGTGGATTCCCTTTTAAACCTGATTGAATCCCCAGAGGTGCTATAAAATTTAAGATCATATTACAAAATGTAGTCCCGTAACTATCATTAAGTCAGAGTCTCTGCTCAGAGTCTCCCATCCATAACCCCACAGAGGGCAAAAGAAAATGTACAGATCCGATTCTAATATTGAAACAGGTCAGAAGTTAACACCCAATTTACTAAAATTGATAATAATTAAACTAGTTAACAATAACAGATATCACTGGTTAAGCACTTACTCAGCAATTCCTTCATACACGCATCCAAACGATCCTTGTCCCAAAGGCTTACCCTTTTGCCAAGACGTAATAATTCTTCTAAACCTACCATTTGGAGAAATGTTCGACATTGGTTCCGTGGTAGTACTAGAACAGTCGTCTTCATTCGAGGTCGTAAACGAACACGACGCCGACAAAACGGTGATTTCCCCTATCCGCAACAAATTCTCATCTTCCACTCTCTTACAAACACTCGAAACAATTCCTCCCTCTTCTTTTTCTTCTTCCTCTTCCTTCTCTTCCTTTTCTTCTACCCCTTCATCGTCAGTCAACCCTATGTAATTCATTACGCAACAGTGTTCCTCGCTTTCAGGCGCGAAATTCCTAAGTATCTCCCAAGTAGAACACGCATGGTCTACAACTGGTAGGTTCATTGACGGTGGCGGTTTCAACAGAGGTGGCCGAACGCCTTTTATACCTCCTGCGACATTCAAGCGCGCGTGAAATTCAGTTGACTCGGTTTGCTCCTCCCGAATTAACTCAGTAGCATCGTTGATTTGAGCGCTACGTGGAATATCGGCAACCAATTCCTGCTCCTCTTCTTCATCCAAGTGAGTCTTATCTTCCCCTCTCTTAACACCATCAGACCAGAGCAGTTTGGAACGAGGTAAAATATCGGAGACTGATCGCATCTTCATGGCTTCCCACGCGGCAGGCGGAATAGCGAAATCGTCAGGGCCGGAGAGGCCCAAACTCTGGCAGATAAGGTCGAACTCGCCTTCGGTTCCTTCTACACGGAAGCTGGTCCGTTCCGGAAAATCGAGGGACCGCGTGACCAGAGACTGCGAGGTAGAGTCTTCTAGAGACGAAGAAGACGAAGCCGCCTCGTAATCAATACGCTTGGCTGCATTGATTCTGGCAAGCCTTGGCCTCCGACGATCTTGGCGATCCATGAGGCCGGTTTTTTTAAAGAATCGCGGTAAGTGATGCATAGGGAGCCAAATCCATCTAACCTAAACGGGAACACAAAATAGAAAGAAGAGTAGAAACTGCCAGAAGCTTCTTCTTCATCATCACCTTCTTCTTATTCTGATTCTGATTGTGGTTGTTTGGCTGACTAGATCTGGAGAGTCGTCGTAGAGGTCGAAACTCGAAAGCAAGACAGCTAGTGCGTGTGAGAGAGAGAAAATGAACGAGTGTGTGTGTGTGGAAAACCTTGCGAAAAGAAAAGAACAAATGGTAAAAGCCGTCGATAGAGAAAAACGTAAAACGCGGTGACACGTGGCGGCGAAAAGGGTGGGAGTCGGAAGGATTCGTTTGTTTCTACGTTTAAGCATATTCCCGCTGTACACATACCGTACTCCCCGGTTTTGGTTTTATTTTCTGTAGGTTTGTGCTTTATTTGCCTAAATTATTTATTTTATAGACTGCGCTGAGCATGTAAATTTACGCAAGTGTAATTTCTCTACTGAACTTACTTACTTGTGTAACTATCTCAGCTCAGGCCACCATAAGTCAATGAAATTTACTACTTTTCAGGCGTTCGCAACAAAAGCTGCTCATTGTGAAGACGTGCCTGTTTCCGCACGTCTCTTTTTCAGAAGAGAAATATCTGATGAAAAAAACTATATATAAATTGAATTATTTTCTACAATAAACATTATTAAAAGGTGTATACAAACAAATATTTTCATTTTATGAAAAAGTAATTTACATTTAATAAAAAAATATTTATTATGTTCTTAACAAATTGTTTAATAAATTAATAAATTGCTTTAAAATCCTATTTAAAAGATAAAAGGAAGCGCTAGTATTTAAAGGTCTAAAACTAAAAGACCACACGGACGTCAACCCCAAAATTTCGATACGTTCGTAGGTTTCTGGATTGAGTTGAGGCCTCCGTCAGATCATTTATTCTTGTTATTTTATATCTATCTTATTTTATAAAAAATTATTTATTCAATTTTTATATGTCTTATTTATTAAATAAAATGATGTTTATAAAATAAAAATAATTATAAAATAATAAAAATATGAACATCCATTTATTCAAATGATTATAACAGCTGATCCGTTCTTTCTAACGTTAAATGTCCTGTAAGCAAATTGACGTCAAGGTTTCGTTATCCAGTGAGCATTGCTAGTGGGCATTAGTTACATTACGGTTTTAATGTGCCAAAAGGTGACGTGTTTGCTTACATACCGCAAAACCATGCTTATGTATCTAACATTCCCATTGTTTCGGGTCGCTGGAGAGAAAGAGACTACTTAATCAAATTTTATTATAATTGTGTCAAAAAGCTTGAATCAAAACTTCAAGACTCAGATTTGGTCAGGAATAATGATGGTAGCTTCAATTATTCCAGTAAACCTGAGCTCATATCCAAACAAACTATGCCCGTATTTAGACATATGCCTTGTTTTATTAAAATAAATTATGGATTCACCTTATATTCTTTTTATAAAAAAGTCTGCAATCAAGTGTAACAGTACGCAACTTTGTTTTTAACTAGTAGAAAATTCTATTTTTGAATAACTCACAAGAAAAAAAAGATAATAATAATAATAATTTATAAATAGTAAACAAAAAATAATAATAAAAACAATAATTAAATAAATAAACAATAATATTAAAAATATGATATAATAATATAATACAATAAACGAATAAATACTTAATGAATAATATTTGCAATCTGGTTGGGTCGGCTATTCTAGGCCCAAGCCCAGGTCCACGTATCCACGGCCCATTTGCAAGTGGCAACCTCCCACTCATATACAATGACCTAAACCTAACAGGTATTTACTATATAAGTTGATTATCTCCTCACGACGCAGGTACGAGAGAAAAAACTCTACTTGTCTCTGTTCTCAATTATCAAAACCCTTACAAAAACACTAACTTGAGCGTCGGAGGGGCCTTCCGGGAACCAACCCCCAGCGTGCCTTATTTGTTTTGTAGGTATCCTGTAGCCAAAATCAATCAGAATCATGGATCTGAATAATGATGTTCACCCCGGTAAAATCCGACTGAACCATCTATCAAATGTCTAAAGGAGGGTACACGGGAAGTTTAGCTGGACAATTTGTAAGCTGTAGTTGTCCAGCTATTACTATCTGCAAGAAACTTTAGTTACGTAAATTTGAAAAGTTATAAGGTATTACTGAATATTATGTGTCACCTTATCAAGGAAAAAGTATAACATCACGTCTATTAACGTGTAATCTTCAAGTCATATAAATATATCCTGGAAGTTTTATACCAACAATAAATATATCCTGGAAGTTGTATACCAACAATTAAGGAGCAACCCTGCTGTGCACATGCAAAGAACTCTTATAGCTTTCTGGTTGCTGATGGAGAACTTAAGACATGTAGGAAGCTAGGACACTTGTCCTGGACGAAATGACAAGTGGCTAAGAGCATTTAGAGTTGTACTACTTTAAGTGTCCCATGTAATTAACTGCTACACGTTTTATGTTTAAGGTCCCATGTCATGGTTACAAGGATCTTGCGTGTAAGGGCTATCGTTCCAGCTTTATAATGAATTTACCTTTTAACTTAAAAAAAATTAAGGAACAAACGAATTTTCACACATAAAAATGATACCATGATCTTTTATTCATAACATTACAAGAAAATTACAAATTATCAATGGAACATTATCGACGAAAACAAAACGGTAGTAAATTAGCGTTGGAAATTGATTTTTCGACGATAATATTGTCGGAAAATTTTTTATATTGGATAGACAAAATATCTGTCGGGAAAGGCGGAGGGAAATTATCCTGACAATTTTGCTAACATAATATAGCGACGGAAGAGCGATGCTCGTTGGTAAAATAGGTGGCAATGGTTGACAACAAATATAAGTGTTAGGGTGTACCGATGGAAGCAATGTCCGTCGGTAAAATTGACGTTTTTAATAAAAAGAAAACGACATCATTTGGTTTAATACCAAATGACGTCGTTTTCGTTTAACCTTAAACCTACCCAAAGCCACCTCCGGTCCATCGTCTTCTTTCTTCTTTATTTTCTGCTATTGTTGTCGGTCTTCTTTGTTTTCTACTATATCACCGTCGATCTTGCCCATCATTCGTCCTCCATCGTGCGTGCTTTGCTCTCTTCCATTGTCCATTAGTCTTTAGTTAAGTGGAGGCTAATTGTTGCTAAATGTTTGAGTATTGTGTGTTATTTGATCTGTGGTTGTTGAATAATGTGTTTGAACGTATTTATGTTAGTGAATGATGGAAAAATAAAGTGAATTTTCTATTATTTAGAGATGAATTTGGGTTGCCTACAAAATGTTCGATGAAATGTTCTTTAGTGATGAAATATTCGATGAAAGGTGTTAAAGATTCCACAACTGTTATTTATGTTTTAAAACAAATATATTAAATTCAAAGCAAACTTACTATTAGCTTTATGTTGAAGTTCCTGGTTTATTTAAAATTTCTTAAAGCATAAATATTATAGATTGACCTATTTTTTCAATATTTTGGAAAGAATCAAATTGAAAGTAAGATTGTGTTAAAACTTGGTCCAATTGCAGGGTGCATGTTTTTCAAAATAAGACAAAAACAGTTAAATACCAACAGAGGGAGAACGATCTATTTTTAGGTTGAAGACAACTTTGGCAATGCAGTTATATAGAATTGGATTTATATGGCATCGAGTCTTTTAAGTAAATATTCTCCTATTTTTCTAAAAAGAAAACGTAAATATTCTCCTTCTTGTTGTTATTGTTTTTTAAATTATAAATAAATAAACTCTATTACTAATTATTTATGTTTGACCTTTTCCTTTGGTCTTTCTAAAGTGATATCAATCCTCTTAAATCAAAGGCAAATAACAATAAACACAAAAATAACAATAAGTTTGGAATTTGAAGAAAGAGAAAGATGATTTAATTTTAGACAAAATAAGCCATTAAATAAAAGAAAAGGATTTTTAAAATAAAATTTTAAATTTATTTTATATTGCATATCATAAAAAGTATATTCTTAAAATATTGTAAGTATAGTCATCATGTCACTAAATAAAAATATAACTCAATTTTCTAATAAAGAAGAATCTCATGAACTTTTATACTGAGAAACATCAAGCCAAATAACCAAAAACAAAGAGAAGTGACATAACATGACCTATCAAGTCTTGACAAAATTTTCATCTAATTCATTATTAACATTAACCAAAACACTAAAACTTATAGTAGCATAAATTAGGCGGCCTAAGATATTATAAACCTACAATTATAACATGCAACCATAAATTTAAGGATACAACACAAAGGTAAATAATTAACATAGTGCTAAAATGTGAGAAACCTAATAAAATACTTCATTTAATTATAATTTATTTCATAAAGGGGCCAAAAAGAGAAAACAAAGAAATCCTAAGGATCTTTTCTATTTAAATTCTAATCTATAATATGAAGATCCATATTCCACTCAACCAATCGAATATAGTACAAATCATTTTGAACAAAGATGTCAAGTATAAAAAGCAAGATAAGGCTAATTATATTGCAATAAAACTAAAAAAAAGTCAACATCTCTTTGTCACAACATTAGTTGGAAAAAACAACAAATCTTAGAAAAAGTAACTTACACATAGTTCTAAAAAATCAAAGTTACTTTAAATGCCATAAATAAATAACTAAAATCAAGTACAACAAATAACTAAAATCAAGTACGGCGTATACCATGCATCATTTCATTAACCATCATTTTGTCTTCCCCAAGCTGGCTTTGAATTCTTTAATAGGGGTTACTTATTAAGAGAATATAATAAGACTTTTATTTGTCTTATTCCTAATATATCCAACCCTATCACATTAGTGGATTTTAGGTTAATCTAATGTTTCAACTTTATCTATAAGGTCACATCCAAGTTATATACTACAAGACTAAGGAATGCTATTAAGCCTATGATCGATAAAACACATACTGCTTATATTCAAAGAAGAGACATAGGGGACAACATACTTTTAGTTTAGGAAAATTTCAAGAACTACATAAGGGAAAATTATCCTAAATGTTGTGCTATCAAAGTGGAGCTCATAAAGGAGTATGATTCAGTTAAATGGTCCTTTAATTTCTTACCCACACTTTGCAAGTATTCAAATTTCTTACAAAGTATGTTGATTAGATACATCAATGCATTTCTATAAATTCTTATAATATTTTAATTAATGGCTCTCCTACTAAATTGATCAAAGGTGAAAAGGGAATTAGGCAAGGGGATCTTATATCCCCTTACCTCTTTGCCTTTTTTGTTATGGAATTCTTATCAAGATTGATAAGACAATGCATTAGTTTGAAAACAAAGTTCAAGTATCACAATATATAAACGAGGTTGAGTATTCACAGTTTAGCCTTTATTGATGACCTCTTGATATTTATTGGAGGTAATCATCATTTAATTAAAAGGCACTGATGAATGCCTTGGAGACTTTTAAAATTATCTCGGACTTGTTTATTAATAAGAAGAAAAGTTATTTGTTTATTTACTTATCTACTACTCATTACTAGTTCTCTTTCATCACTTGTTTAAAAGAAAAGAACCTCCCGTTTACTTACTTGGGCATTCCCTTTTCACATAAGAGGTTATCCCTTATAGAGTTTGTTGGGTCCCTTTTCCAGAACCCAACTCTTACTAAATCACATGTGTTGGATCCCGCTTGTCTCCGGAATCTAACCCTTGCTTTGATACCATGAATGTTAGATCCCGCTTGAGTCCGGAATCTAACTCTTTATAAAATCATGAAACGTGATCTTTGTCATTACTCCTTATTTCTGGATTTCCAATGCTCTTCAGAATCATGAGACATGTGCGGATTACCCTATAGGGTTAATTCATTTAACCCTCATAAAGCATGTGCGGGTTTCCTTGTTAAGGTTACTTCAAATGTACCCTCATTAGCCATGATCGGTTCCACATCGTTCTCATAACATCTCAAGCCACAAAAGGCGAGCCACACAACGGAATTACAACAATCACAAATGAATTTTTCAAAATGGTAGCTCTTAGTCTCTAGGTTATTTAGAAACAAGAACCACCTCATTCGGATCTCTATAGCTCAAGATATGCTTAAAAATCCAAAGTATATTCATAGCTCGATCAAGCTCTCCAAACCGACCCCTCACTTCCTTTCTATCAAACTTTTTTAATTTAAATCCAAAAGCTATAAATTTTTATGGAGATGTATAAAAACATGTTAGGAATCTAACGCCTTAAGAATCACCTCAATCGGAGGTCGGATGAAGGATTTATGGTCAAACGAATCTAGTATGTTCATGACCCTACTCGAATTGAACATGCTTTGGCGCAAACGCCATAACTCTCACTATAAGTGTCGGATTGACTTCGTTTTTGGACGGTTAGAACGTAGACATCTAGGGATACGACTTTTATGAAGACCAAAAATTGAAATTTGGTCGTTTCGAGGGTCATAATACAGGGACCGTGTGATCCAACACGGTCAGGCCGTGTAACCTTCGGGTGAAATGGTGTCCTTGCGCCCAAAAACACATGGCCTATGTGATTTCACACGGGCAGGCCGTGTAACCTTTGGGTGACACAAAATTTTCACCCTCTACGACCCTCCAAATGGTCCTAAACCCATCCTAGCATCCCCTTTACTCAAATCTTGCCAAACTCAACTTTTTCTAGTCCGATATCACTTTATAAACTCTAAAGGTTCGGGAATTATGTCCCTACGACATCCTAACTAGTAATGATCATAACTTACAATTCCGATATCGAACAATTGCATACTTTATAGCGTTGGAAAGCTATAAAGACGAACGACAACTTTGATGAAGACAATTTGGTCTAATTCAATCTAAATCAATACAGTTTTTCCTTGGAAATCAGCATACACAAATTACCCTCATGAAAATCTTAACATTCCAATTTCAATTCCTTTATTACAACATCATTTATAACAATTCAACCACCAATTGGAATTCATCCAACTCTCAACCTCAATTCATTGACTCCTCATATTCAATAACATCTCATCATTCACCAAAATCCTATCTTGCTTTTTCCATAATATCTCACATATATATATAACAATGATTCATGCTCAAGATTCAACATCTCAAGTTAATGACTTCAAACATATCTAATTTCAACTTAACATCATTCATACCCAATCCACATTGCAAATCCATACACAAATCCATATTTCATTTACATCATAAATTAAGAGTTTACAAACTTCAATGGCATTTCTAAGCCACAATACAATACCAATATCAATATCCAAAATACAAAGATGCAAAACTCAATAATTTCTTGAAATACATCTAAAGCCTTGGTTTACATCAATGATTCCAAAACATATCAAAACATGCATATCCGAAGTAATGTCTTGACTTTCTTTCACTCTGTTTCCTGCTTATCACCTGGAGATGGGACGGAGAGGGGGGTAAGCTTAAAAAGCTTGTGGGTAACAGGTTTATAACGAATAACAAGCAAAACCGTTTACAAGGTTCATTTTCATAGAAAATTCTTATTGTATCATAAGACACATGGTTCTTAAATTTTCAACCAATTTCACAATAAAACCAAATCATGTATGCATCAATCACAAATCGTGTATGCATCAATCTTGTCTACATATCATGAACACATAAACACATTAGAATGTTTTGGGTTGGTCCAAAACAGAACGTACTACACATTTCCGCATAGTGGTCTTGAGTAGCCGTGAACTTAGGGGAGTCCATGAAGGAGCTCCATGCCACTAGCGGGCAGGCGGGAGAAGCCTTTTGACAAGTGCACTTGACATACTTAAGGGACCTAACCAAACCCACATAACATGCATTTCACAACTTGA
>JAOTBA010000008.1:8822599-8833205 GCA_025629845.1 Erythroxylum squamatum | reverse complement strand
ATAGTCCTTGAGGAATTTCCTACGAGGCTATAGCTATTATCAATAATATCACTATATTTTCATCCATTTGCTTATCACAATGAGGGCTACTTACGAAGCATGGTCATAAGAACTCAGAATGCCTTTATGAGGCCAAGGATAGTTTGGGCACTCTAAGCCATGCTCAGCCTCATCAGCAGACGCTGCTGTTGCAAAAACCAGAAACCCAGAAAGACCAGCCCCAGCAAGGGCAAATGCCCTAAGAGACGTCATACCAATAGATCTAGCATCATCATCAACTTTTGTTGAATTGAATAAAGTCAAAGCTGGGCGGGCCTGCAAATAGGATATACAAACTATTAGCAATAGTAATTAATTACACCAAAAGGCAACTAAAAAGGTGATTCTGAGAAGCTGCCCATTCAAGATAGAAGGAAGACTAAATGATCTGAAGTATGAAGCACTCTCAAAGAAAAAGGATCATACCATGTGCACAAAATTGAACCACAATGCAGGGGATGGAGCATAAGAAATTACACAAGCAACCAAAGAGGCACATTGAACTGAGACTGGAACATGGAACATCAAACTAAATGAAAAGATGGGAGTTCTTACAACTGATTGTAAATGCAATTTTCTCCGCAGAAGCTGGTGGATCAGTCCTCCAGCCATTGTACGGTAAGACCCTCTTAACTAGTTTTCTGAAACAATAAAGGTAAGTATCAGTAGCAAGAGAAAATATACAAAATCCACAAAGATACACCCATCTGAGCTTTGGGATGTCAAGCCTAGCTTTCCAGATTGAGAAGTGATATAAAATTAATCTTATAACTCCTATTATCATTATTCACAATCAAAATCAATTTCCCCAACAAATTATACTGATTACTATCATCACACCGGGGAAACAGACAACTTTTGAACCACCATAAACATAACAGGACCATTAAACTCGTCATATTAACTCCACTTCACTTAAAGAACCCGCAACAATTAATACCTCATGTTCCCTGAAAGACCAGAAAACCCGAATAGGATGACAAATGTATATAAACACGAGACGAATAATCTGGACAGCTCCTGCGCATGTTTGAGTTACAAACATTTCGAACTATGGATCAAACCAGAAAGCTATCACATTTTAAGACATGTACAACCTAGGAAAACTAACAACTTAATACCATTCAAGCAAATCACACCATCGACAAAACATGATGTTAAAATTCTCGAACCCATAAAAACAGTAGAAACGGCGGAAAGATCAAACATGTCCAGTATAAACACCGCGAAAGATGACTGAAACGACCAGTCCCCGCCAGAAATTCTCATAAAAAAGAACACAGAAGAATCTCTAAAAGGGTAATGTAAAAGAGTATTAATCGATGCAAAAAGTTAAAAAAGAGGAATATGAATAGAGAGAACGGAGAACTTACGGTGTGGAGATTGGGAAAGGCGGATTTAGTTAAAGAGAGGAGGCACGGTTTCGAGATCCAGAAAAGCGAACGATTAGAGAGAGTGTGGCGAGCAGACGAGACGAGATGACAGGTGCAGAAGGCAGAAGCTGTTACTACTAGACCAAACTAGGCTTGCGAGTTTATTGGATGGGCGGCCCAAACCCAAATACTAGGAAGAAGGTTTCTAAGCCTCTCGCTCTCTCTCTCACGCTCAGACAGCCTCAATTAAGTGGAACATGTCGAATTAAGAAACCTTTGACCATAGAAGACCCATCTACTTAAAGGAGACTTTTGAAACCCATCAAAAGAATCATAAGACGACACCTCAAAATCACTCGATTACACCATATTACCAGCAATTTTTAGTTTTTAAAGCTAAGAAACATCGTAAATTTGGTCGTCCTAGTTGTCATCGTCCCTCATTCTGAAATTTTACATTGAAGCGAAGTTTAGAAAAGTCTAATAGTATACAATTTTACCTCTATATAATAGAGAAGTTATTTTCGATAGATTTATATACAAATAAGATAATATAAAAATAATACAAGGTACAAAAAAAAGATAAAACTAGCACGAAAATTTTTTATGCAACTAAAATTATAATAAATACATAAATAAATAAAAATACAAATAAAAGGGAATACTTAATAGAGTCCAAATCTACGAGTACCTACAGGCTACAAAGTTTGTCCCTTCTTATCTCTAAATAAGTTACGAGATCTTCCTCATAAAGAAGAATCATCGTCTCCTACTAACTGCTATAATGTTATAGCTAACTTTAAAGGTTAATCCTTTACCCTTAATTAATCATACTAAACTTTTCTATTACTGGCCAGTATCTTATTAAATACCAATTCTGACATATCCTCCTTCGTCACTTCTGTTCCGTTTTTGTAAATTTGGTATTTTTGTAAAAGAACATATTTTTAATAAATAATAAAAATAACTGCGTAAAACAGACAAAAATTAAAAGCCTCTCCGCTTGCACATGCTTGACTGTATAACAAAACCATTGGCGGCCCACACTTTCTTCGAGGACACCAATTCTTTTCCCGTCAAATTCTCCCTGCCTCCACATAAAGATGGCTTCTTTCTGGATTTTGAGTTTGGACAAACATGGCCAGGTTAGGTCACAACCAAATTATCAAACACGTTTCAACAAAGTTGGTGTTTGTAATATCGTGTGTAGCTCTTTTAGCTACTGCTTTCGTCGCTGACTTCCTCTGGGCATCATCTTCCTCCATTTCTTCTGCTTATCGATCCGTTGCATCCAAGTGGGCTCTTCAGAAATCTGGAAACATTGTAGTTCCAAGTCCGCTTCCTTTCAAACATGAGAACAAGGTTTGTGTTCCCTTATGTTGTTGCTTTGCATTGATGATGACTTTCTTGTTAAGAACATTTTCGATGCGTATTTCTTGATGTGGGTACTAATAAGTCGAGGTTTTTTCTTTTGGGTTTGTCTTGTACTTGGATAAAAGCAAGAAGAGATTAAAACTGAAGGAAGTGATCGTGAGTTGTCAGCAACTGTTGCTGATTTGCCAGCGCCAGAGCTAAAATGGGAGCAGTCAGCACCGGTGCCTCGTCTTGATGGCTATGCAATACAAATCAAGAATCTATTTTACGTATTTGTTGGATATGGCACCATTAATCATGTGTGAATCTTTCATCCATAACCACTTCATAGATTTGACATGTCAACTTAAATGTTCCTCTGGAGTAATTGTGGATGATGAACCTATCTTGTAGGTGCATTCTCATGTTGATGTATATGATTTTACCAGTAATAAGTGGGTCCATAGATTTGATACTCCTAAAGAAATGGCAAATTCTCACCTGGGAGTGGCAACCGATGGCAGATACATATATATTGTCTCAGGACAATATGGTCCCCAATGCAGGACTGCAATACCTAATACATTTTCCCTTGACACTGAGACAAAGTCATGGCAGAGCTTGCCTCCATTACCAGCACCAAGGTATGTGACTCCATCAGGAAATCCATAAGAGTGACAGTTCCTACTTTACCCACGAGGGGTGAAGCTGATACACAATCAATTGCAAGCTTTCACTGGAATAGATTAATTTAGCGATCAGTAGTATTCAGTGGGAGGAAATTGATGGTACAGAAGCCCGAGAATGATTGAAGAAGCCGCCATATATAGCCCTTCTCATAACCATTTTAATTTTAGTTGATGTATGATTTTGACATAAGTCGGCATTTGCAGATATGCACCTCCAACTCAACTGTGGAGAGGCAGACTCCATGTGATGGGTGGGAGCAAGGAAAATCGCCACACGCCGGCTCATGATCATTGGAGTATTGCAGTAAAGGATGGAAAAGCACTGGAGAGGAATTGGCGAACAGAAGTTCCCATTCCCCGTGGAGGGCCACACAGGTCTCTTCCCTTCCCGGCTTTATTTTTTTCCATTTTATAGGCTTGGAGGATGAACAACCCTTCCTTTGTTGACAGAGCTTGCATTGCGGTTAATGATCGACTTTTTGTTATTGGTGGTCAAGAAGGTGACTTCATGCCCAAACCTGGGTCACCTATATACAAGTGCTCTCGCAGGCGTGAGGTTTGCTTGTTTTTTATTATATCTGACAACGTTGTTGGAATAATCTTGAAGCCAGAGTAGCTGTGATCACTGATATTTCCACTCATTCAGGTGGTCTATGGAGATGTTTATATGCTAGACAATGAAATGAAGTGGAAGACTTTACCCCCAATGCCAAAACCTGACTCGCACATCGAGTGTGCTTGGGTTCTCGTCAACAATTCAATCATCATAACTGGAGGGACAACAGAAAAGCACCCTCTAACTAAAAGGATGATTCTGGTTGGGGAGATTTTCCGGTTTGATCTTGAATCAATGGTATTCATCCACCATCTGCAGCTGCATAGTATATGCTACTTTCATTTTCATAATGTGCACATTCCATAGTTTAGTAGAAACTTCCGGTCACATTTAACAGGAATAAAAGGCCAGCTAAATTCTGCTGCTATACTCTACTATTAACTTGGAAATGGTTATTGAGCTCTGGACATCTGGTAACTTTGAACCTGAGTATTAAGTTTGACATTTTCCTTTTGTTATTTGAATTACAGACATGGTCAGTGATTGGCAAACTTCCGTTCCGCATAAAAACTACACTGACCGGATTCTGGAACGGATGGTTGTATTTTACATCAGGGCAGAGGGATAGAGGGCCGGCCAATCCACAGCCTCAAAAAGTAATCGGAGAGATGTGGAGAACGAAATTGCATCTTTGAGCAGTTGACATCGAACACCACTTGTAGCACTGCCAACTGCAATTTTTGTCATTTTTTAAAACCTTTTTAGAACCATACGTCTGTTATTCTTCTACCTTCTTGTAAGTTTATATACCTTCATAGAAACTTCTATTTGATCACATTAAGCAAATGAGCCACTAATTTTACGTTGATTACCCGGTCCCAAGCCCTGCTGATCAGGAACAGTGTATTTGTAAATGTTATGTAGCTTCCTTTCATGGAAGTATATTCATAACATTCTAAGCTTAAAACTGAAAGGTGAAATGGATAGAGGATTCTAACTTGCAGAATATACAAATTACAAAAACAAGGTTGGCATCATAGTAAGCTAAAACCTAAGAGGTCTGCTCATTTACAAATTAGTCAACATCTCCAGTTGATGCTTTACATTACCAAAAGGGTAAGTGCTAGTAATTACCACATGAGCTGGTATCAAGTCATCATAAGAGCTCCCAACTTGAATCATGCATGCCATTCTGTCTGCTTCTCTCTCTCCCAGAAGCCCTATTAGAGCCATTAACAAACCAGTATTATAGAGTAGTCCTAAGCAGCAGCCTGCAAACACCATAAATTAATATCAGAGCAGAAAAAGAGACCGCAACATTCTTAATTACGCAAGCAGCTGTAAGGCAGCAGTTTATTGACACAAAATGAGAAGCTTGCAACAGACACCTTCCTAGTTAGTTTCAATTTGTCAAAGGCATTTGTTAATGGTACAAGAAATGCTTGGTGCAAAACATTCACGGCACAATTTTATTAATTTATGCAATAATGTATGGGAAAAAAATCCAGTTTCTGTTCCACTAACCTGATTAATATTCTTCCACCCGAAAACATGAACTTCAGTACAATATAGTTCCAATTTTTACCACACTGATCAGGTCATTGATAATTTCTGCAAATTGATTACTCATATTAACATTTGCAACATCGACCAAATATAGAATAGCCAAGGCTGAGAAAAAGAGATACCTCTTTTCATCTTAATAGAGGGGCATAAGGAGCTGGACATGGGGACACATTATGATCAGGTAACTGGCTTATCAAATCAATTGCTGCCTGCAGACATGTATTTAGCATCTTCTTTTCTAATCTAACAAGTTGAGTGGCAACTCGCTTCTTAGGGTTCAAGTTAGGATCAGCCAACTGGGCATAAGAGAAATTTATCAAATAAAAATTACTGACACTCGAACAAATTAGGATTCAATCAATCATCAAAACATGTAATACCAATATTACCATTGACTCATCTTCACTCAAGCTAGTAGGATAGCCAGCTAGACGTCTCTCAAAATAATCAACAAGCTGGTCCAACACTGCTCGTTCCATACATGGACTCACCTATATCACATCCAACAAATTTCAATTGAAAGCCATCAGAATTCACTAGACTCTTTCCTCAGAGGTCCAATGAGAAAGGAGTTAGCAGTTGCTATTGAGTCAGATCTAGGAAATTAACTTCACCTCATCTGTCCCTTATTCTATATTATATACATCTTGTTCATAATTAGTTCAAAAAATAGAAGAAGAGGTGAACTTACTGGACAGATTGGACCTTGAGAAGAAATAACTGTTTGCATCTCAAAAGGATCTGATACATAGCCCAATCGCAAATAAGGAAGCATATCTGAGATAGTTTCTTTTTCCTTTCCAACATATACCTGCAACGGATACAAATCAAAACCATCTACAAGAAAGGAGCCCTATGACCATCTTTTACAACAGAAGTTTGAATTTGTACTTGAAACACTTGGACTGACAATTTGCCATTTCTTTGAGCAACCATTCTCTTCTCCTGGTATTGAGGGTCCTCTGTGTTTAGTGCTGCCTGGAACATGCAACACATAGTGCATATCAAATCAGTTGACTTGCAAACACATGAAATACAAATAAAAATTTCCAAAAATCAGTATCACCTCAATGGAAATTCTATCATAAGAATTATCCTCATCAACAAAACCATAGTTAAGAAGCAACTTTGAATTAGGTTGTGGCCCACACCTGAAAGCAATCTTGAATTTCAATATCCACTAAAACAACACCAACAAGCCACAAAACAGCACCGAATTGGGATTACTAAAGCAAATAGCAAACCAGACAACAATGGGTTCTCCAGCCTTATATGGACGATCAACCACTAGTTCAACAGCACCATCAACTGCACTTAACATTGCTTTGCAGTTGCTCCTGTAGGCAAGCAAAGGGGGTCCAAGAGGAACCAAAGCAAATCTCCGTGCCAAACTGACTTTCTAAATACAAAAAGGGGTACTAACTCATCAATTTGAATATTTCATGCCAAAAGGAACCACCAGCATAATGGCAACAAACAAAACATTCTTGCTCGCCAGAAAGGAGGCTGAGAACTGTGTCACATCAGAAATAAATACAGAAAGGAAGGTAGGCAAACAGATAGGGCAATGCTCAATGCACCCACATCATAAATTAACAATTCAGTTCTGAGCAGAGGTCTCCTCTAAAATGTGGAGCTAACTCAATAGTTATGGAGGCAGTCTAGGACAAAACGCACACTAAAAATGCATGATAAAGTAAATATCTGTGCTCACTTCAAAGAAGCAATAACACAACCCAGAAAAGGAAGAACTGAAATTCCAGGTCAATTTCAGGAAATAAAAGATGAAAGAGGATTGGTTAGTATAATCAAAATTGATAAGGCAGAAGCAAATTGGGCTCCTATATGACTTCGCTATCTAATCTACCAATGACACCACCTAGGGCAAGGACGAAAACTAGCAAATCCCTTGAGAACAAAATGGAAAAGATACAGCGAACAGGAGAAAAGTTACCTGCAAATGCACCACGCATGACTGTACAGCAACAAAAGCTTGCTTAAAAATCTCAAATGGAAATGCTTCAGTGGGTATATCATATGGATATTGCTGCAATGAAATAACATAATCAGAATAACTTGTGGCAAACAATAGCACATAAACCCTCCATAAAGAGACTCAAACTCTAATAAATAACTATACAATTCTTTGGTAGAGCAAGTAATGAATACAACAGTATAACCTGAAAGAGCGAACCGGCCATGAACCAAACCGTGTCCAGTTCATCATATTCCCTTTTAATCCCTTCTGCCCTTTCAATAACTTCACCCTACTTCACCAACAACAGTTAGATGGAATTTTTTTAAAAGATGAGAGCAGCACTCACTGTAAATATGCAAGAACAGAAAAAAATATGATGGTGCCAGTATTGATCATTCAGAACTGTTAGTCAAATGAATAGCATACCTTAGTGGGGCTACCAGTCAGGAAAGCCAGTTCAGCTTCTGACCAAAGAAGTGGAGACTCCACAGCTAAATGGCCCCGGCCTCGCTGGCGATCAAGCTCTCTAATGTAAGGATACCAGAAAGACTTCTTTCCCTGTTTCTTCTCATACATCAAATGCAATGCCAAGCATGCTAATTCTGACAGTTTGTTTGTGGTTAACAACTCAGCTGCATGAAAGACAAAGTGGAAAATGAAAAAGCCACCACTTGTAAGCTTAACTGTTAACAAGAAGCAGATTGTCTAAGTTAAGTGGATTGATGACAGTCAATCACATAACAATATAACCAAATCATACATCCCTGCGGATATAAAGATTCTACAACATGGTTTTGACATACACAAAGTCATATTAATCCCTTCTGTGTCCTCGCTCCAATCAAGTCAATGACCTAGTAAATGGGTGTGCACAATCAGACCACTTCCGCTCATCTTCTACAATAACATCATAGATTTTGTACAACATTTTAGCTAGTCGACAATGCTAAATACCACATCTTGGCATTTAAGAAAAGTCAAAAAATCCAAAAGGGTAATTCGAACTTCTAATTTGGGACATTAAAACTCAATCCCCATCTCCAATTGACAATACGCTAAAACCTTACCAACAGTCTCGTTTCCTAGTACTCTCTCCAGCGTCACAACAAGTGAATTGGGGACTGAAAACACCACATCTCCAGCCTGCAAGAACGCATCTTAAGCCTAAAATAGCAATTAACGATTAAAAAGCGCCCACAAAAGGAGAGGAAAGAGAAAATACCTCAAGATCCTGGCTTGCAGCGACATAATGAATGGGCTTGTGCTTAGAGTCATGAGAAGGCCTCTCCTTGAGGACAACGTTGCATCGAGGCAGTCCGTGTTTGTGCATCCACTCTTTGAAGTCCGCAAATTCCTCTTCCGACCCTCTTTTAACACTGGAAACTCCATGGCTTCGTTTCGCTCCCGAGGAATTGTCGGCGAGGAGAGTGTCGGAGCTAGACGCCCGGCAGGAATTGGGGCAGCAAAAGGAGCGGAAGGAGACGAAATGGCGAGGTAGGGAGGAGAAACAGAGCTCGGGCCTTGGAGAAACGGCGAGAGGGGAGAGAAATTTGTTGTGGAGGGACGAAACGTCCATCGTAGAAAAGAAACGTTTCTAATGGTACTGGGAGGGAGAGTTATGAGAAGATGTTATTGTCTGTTAAGTTTGAAGGAGATAAGAACCCTGCGAGCCTCCTTCGTCCTTCCTGGGCCTTCTCCTGTAATTCTAAAATTACACGATACGAAGGAAAATGCCGTAAAAGTTAAGACCGGTGACTAGTCTCGGTTCTTTTTCTTTTAAAGCCTAAAGCTCGGCCTGTTCTTAGCCCTAGGCCTAGGCCTCCTAAATGCAGTCCAATTTCCTTAGACATGCACTTTTGCGTCCTTGTACGGAAGAATACTAGGAAACAACTGTAGCTGTGCCTGATACTGATACTCAACTAACGAGGAACGGGATCAATGCTTGTTGTTGGCTTCCCCTTGTTGCTATCTCCTCCACTTTTGGGGAATAGATCTTTGTTCTATTTCAACTTTTTCTTTTTTTCGAGAATTTGTTCTATTACAACTTTTGTCATTAAATTTGTGGTTAAAAATTAATAGCATAACTTTGGAACAGGCTATTGGGTACGGATGATCCTGTGCCTCCACTTCTGTCCTAAAATTTAGCATTTGCACATCCCCATAAATAACCTTCCTCCTCAGTCCTCTTTCCTTCAGCCCTTAATCCAGCAAAGCTCACTCAGTCAGGACTCAGCAGTCAGCACCCTCGTCCACTCTCTGCCTTCTCGATACCGCATCACCCATGACTCACCGTGACGCTTCCACGATCCTGGTCGATCCTCGAAGCGGGTTCAACTCAGTTACAAGCACTTTTCACAGCCTCCGACCACCGCTACAGCTCCCTCCAGTGAACATTCCTATCACTGCTGCCGATTACGCTCTTTCCCTCCTCGCCACATCTCCATGGTCACTTGACCACACGTCGGCCCTCATAAACTCTGCCACGGGCCGGCGTGTGTCCTACTCGGAGTTCATTGGGGCAACCGTATCATTAGCCTCCTATCTCCAACGAGTCGCCGGCCTGACCAAAAACGACACTGCGTTCGTTCTTTGTTCAAACTCAATCAAAGTCCCTATTCTCTACTTCTCTCTTCTCTATCTCGGCGTCGTTGTTTCGCCGGGGAATCCAGTAAGCACTGTCTCCGAGATTGCCCGACAAGTCGAGCTTTGTAAACCGGTGATCGCGTTTGCTACGTCGTCCACTGCTCACAAGCTCCCTAAACTGAAGCGAAAAACCATTCTTTTGGATTCTCCGGAATTTGACACCATTATCACGACTAAGACTGATCAAACTCGCCATTTTCTGAGAGTTGATGTGAGTCAGACCGTTGTTGCGGCGATCATGTACTCGTCAGGGACTACAGGGAAAGTCAAAGGAGTGATGTTGACGCACAGGAATCTCATAGCGGTAGTTTCGCCTTTTTATACGCTTAAACAAGAAAGAAAGTCGCCGGCGGTGATGTTATGTACGGTTCCGTACTTTCATGTATATGGGTTCTTTTACAGCTTCAAG
>JAOTBA010000008.1:8804387-8815277 GCA_025629845.1 Erythroxylum squamatum | reverse complement strand
CACCTTTATCGTGGGATACTCGTCGGAGCGACCTTCGGGTTTCCCGTTGTGTACCCTACGGTGAGGGGGCGCTACATCAGCTATATAAGCTACATACACAAAACGCAAACATCATTTACAGTACAGTACCCCACTCTATACTCTACAGTACACTACTCCATACTATACAGTATAAATACAAGTTATTTTACGCAAGTTTTAAACTTGACTAAACTTGAATTAAATAGGATGGATATTCAGGTTGGTTTATCTGGTGCATTATACCATGTGGACGGATCTCTTCAAGCTGTGCGACAACTGCGTAATGTTGTTTCGCATGTATCACTTTTGATACTTGGAACTATGTGGATGGATCTCTTCAAGCTGTGCGACAATTGCGTAACGTTGTTTCGCAGGTATCACTTTTCATACTTGGAAGATCCATTCTTCCAGCAAATTTGTAATGTTTTCCTAATCCTACCTGCCTTTATGATGTTCTCTGGTCAGTATTTCTTGAAATGACTTTTTTAGCATATATGTATTGCATGTGAACCATGGTCAAACGTCAAACGTTTTTGTTCACAGGATCCAGTACTCTGCAGTGTGACAGTGATACAGTAGGTGTATCAAATTTCTAAAAGTGTACTCTTTGGGTTCAAAGTTTTAGAATAAGATATTCCGATTATAGTATTCCTATCATGTTCCATTAAATTTTATCCACATATTTACGTGGATCTTACATAAATGTATAAATGAGATTTAACAGAACAGGGATAAAATGGAGTAACTGGAACAAATGATTAGATGTGCAAGTTTTACGACAGAAGAGGAGGTTAAGACCGGAACTATGAAAACTAGTAATTTTGAGATGTCAGCCTTACAAAATCCCTCTGACTGCGCGCCTCTTGCCACAAAATTTCACCCGTTGAATTCTTCCGTTTATGGCCTAGTTTACCAGCTATTGTAGAATGTCCTGGTACATACATATATACGTAGGGAGTGGCTTCAAGGCAACTTTTGTGCAGCAATATGGCTCTTCTCCTTTCCTTAGTGGACTGAAGTCTTTGTCTTTGAAGCCTTTCCACAGAGTACGCTCACACGTCATTCGCACTGTGGCAGGTTTTCAGGTGTCAGTATTTTCCTGTGTTTTGATTGTATTATATTTTTTTATTTGGTTATAGTATTTGGTTTGATGAGCTATGAAACTGAATTTTATTTACAAAACTTTCTCATTTGGCATTTGCTTATACCTTTCTTTCAATTGAGAAGGCAATTGCTCTGATCAGTGAACCATTATTTCTTGAAAATTGCCTCGAACATAGAAAAGATAACTGAAATTGCTTTTGGTGGTTGAAAGTTATTTAACCTATGATATAATACATTACATGTGTGGAACCTGTTGCTTCACGAGTATCTTTGCCAAGTGATGACCATTTTTGCTGTCACCAGCTTGGTTATGCTGCAAAAACATGGCTTGGGGGATTCTTGGGCATGATGGTTTTTGGAGCTAGGGAAGTAAGCAGAAATGTCGATCTGGGTGATGAAACAACCACCATGATGTGCAAATTTGTTTTTCGAACATCTGAAGCATCAATCATAGAAGAGATTGAATCAAATCTACGAGGCTGGTTGGATGACCTTATTGATGGGGATGTCGAATACAAGCGTGAAGATGGAGGAGCTGCTGCTGAAAAGCTTAGGATATCGATGGAACGCATCACCATAGACAGCAGAAGAGGTTGCCCATATGGCTTCCAAGAGTGGCACATGCTATGCAAGGAAAGAAACGCAAGAGCTAAGTCACCGTAATTTTCTCCTGGAAGGGGAAAGTCTGTATTTTTAACACGTTAGAATAGGTATAGCAGTATAACTTAAATTTTTGTCTCCTTGGAATATCCCTATTGTAAATCTTGTACTGGCTAGTGATATTTTGATAATTCTTGAAGCATTTCCTCCACTTGCTGCCTATTGCACTTTCATGGGTCCAATTAGAATTGATTGCAAGAGCTCTTCACAAGCATATTAATCTGCACTGGTAATGTTTCCCAATTGTTGCTATATTACACTCATGCTGACATTAGGCTACCTCATCAGTTTTAGCTTCGTACTCAAGTTCTACATATGATAATTATAAGGTTTCCATTCTCTGTATGTTACGATTTATCACCTGCAACGCATGCTTGGGAAAAGGAAAGCGGAAGGCAGTGTAAATGCTAAATACTCTAGTAACCAAAATACTCGACTTAGGTCCTGGTGCCATTTCACATGCAACTTTACATTGATTCCACTCTCAAACTGCTGCCATTGTAAACTTCAATGCCTATGATCATGTGTAAAGTCTTAGTAAAGCCCTAAACAAATTATGAGAATAAGACAAGTGACCGACGGAGGAAGGCCTGATACATTAATTAGAAATGAAATCAATGAATTGAACTATGTTTTCAAGACAGTCGATAGGTCAAAAGAGGAAGTTACTTGCATGTATCCATTTCCCTTACAGAAAATCAGAAGGCAACATCCATCTCTTTGAACATGGAGGCCATAAAAACCAAACATGATTGCCGCCTACAAACATCCTCATCCTTATGTATATTGAAGCACACGCTTCATGCTTCTCATAGGTTGAATTTCTGAGGAACAGGGTCAAAGTCATCCAAGTCAAATCTTTGACGCTCCCTCCCAGCCTGCGATGTATATTGAAAACCATCTGATTAGCCCTCAACAAGTTCCTGAACACCCTCCTCTATTAAACATTACAAAAAGAGAACCGGATCACCTTTGCTAGGTATGAAGGATCACAGGACATTAGCTCATCCATTGCAGTCAGCTTCTTTGACAGTGTCATGAATCTTGAAGATTGGACGGACCAAAAAGAAAGGGAAAATAAACAGTTACTCATTCACAACAAATTCAAAATGTCAATTTTCAATCTTGCAATAGCAGAGTTAAAATAAGAATAGAGATTTAACGACAATAAATTTACACTTCTTATAGGACCACATAGAACATGCAAATAGTAAATACATCCAATGTGAAATTAATCAACAATATAGCATGACCATATAACGTTAATTGTACTTCGCCTAAATATAACATCTAAAAGGTTTCTCTTTGTTTACAATAATTTATGATCTTCAATGACAGTTCAACCGAACTAAGAATCCTAAAGTTAAAAGGCATACATCTTATCAACCTCAAAATTGCTTATCAACATTGAAGGGCACAATTGAATAGAGAAAACCAAAAGTGACTATACCTCTGAATTGAGGAGTCAATATGCTCAATCATCTCACAAGTTTTATATTGCTCAGGATCCTCCAAGAATCTAACCATACCATCTTTCTGGTTGATAGTTGCATATATCTGACCATCTTGAATCTAGAATATCACATAGAATCATCACACCTCAGATACTGAATAGTTGAATGCAATGTTGATTATCTATTGTCTTCCCTTATTAGGGCAAACTCACAATATGAATTCTTTGTATTTTTTAAGAGAACCAATAGAAAAACTAAAAGAAAGAAAAAACAGCAGAAGGAACTACCATTTGAAGCACGTGCATTTCTGCCTCCTTAGAGCTACTGAGCTGCACCGTGTTGGCTATATCTTGAAGGGAAAGAGTCAAATAAGTTTGAGTCAGTCTCTGGATATTTCTTTTATACATGGACGATACAACCTGTTTCACCAGTCCAAGATTCTTATCCTGAAAAGGAAACCAAAGCCCATTTAAGAAGACAGAAAGAACCCAGTGAAGATATTATTTTAAAACAAAATCTCAAAGATGTGATATTGGCCTCACACTTTCAAACTTCTCCCTGTTTGTCTGAACAAATGATTCCAGCTCTGAAATTTTTCCACTGCTATAACTCATAGCCAATTCAATGTAGGGCTGCTCAAGGACCAAAGTACTGTATGAAAAAAGGGCTCAACCAAAATAATACAAAGGATTACAAGCAAAAATTGAGAAATAAAATAAAATTTTAGTTAATTTTATAGATTAAAAGAGTCCACCACAGTTAAATGGTAACAGAAGAAAAATTTCTGGTTAAAAACTTGTATCCATGATGTGGTGGCTAATACGTTCAAGTTAACTGTGACAGAGGTTGAAAGTCTTTAATATAAAAAATCTCATCAAGAGTTGCATAAAAAGGCCAAGAAATTTACCATCAGACATAATATGAAAGCTATCTCTATTCCATGACAAATCAAGTATTGCTTATGAGGCTTAAAATAAGTTAGAACACTACACTAAAACGCCGATGCAACTATTCCTAGCTACACGACTAACAAGAAGGCCAGCACTGAATATTCCAAATAATTGATCTCAACGAATTACTTTATTCATTACATTGAAGTTATTATTATAATCACCTGGCAAAAATTCTTTAAATTCCTCTGAGCAGCTGAAGATGTGTACTTGGGGAGACTGGTAGAGAACTGCTACCACAAGAACATGTAATCAATTAACTTTATACCAAGTCTCGAAAAAGAAATACTTTAAATCTCAGAAAAGAAATGCTTTCAAGGGAAAATGTATCAATAATAAGAAAATTATCAAATATACCTGTCCATATTGAATGAGGGAAACCAACACATATTTTTTGTATGCCTCAACGGCTATAGCATTTATGGTAGACATAGGGGCAGTGACAACCTGAGATGAGGCAATAAGGATCAGTAATATATCAGATGGTTACGTCATTGATAGATGATCAAAGCTCAAATAGCCTACATTGTGTAGAAGCTCCAATGCTTTCTGGAAACGCTTTTGCCCAATGCATATCATCCCTCTGTAATATCAAAGACTGAAGTAAGAATTTCCCAACAGAAAGAAATTAATGAAGATCAAAATGTCCAGATACACTAAAATCGTCTCTGCCATACTAGTCATACTGTTGCTTCTTGCAAAAACGCACTTCCATACCTAGGGTATGCTTGGCATGTTTTTATGGTTCTAACCATGTAACTGATACAATGCAGGCATATCTAAACTCAATAAATGAAAACTAATCACAATCTAGAACTTGCAGCAGAAATGCATCCTGATTGATAGGTATAAACCTGAACAACAATCAAGTTGCTAAGAATCTAATCAATATTGCAAGCTAGCGCATGCGCGTGCTCGCGAACACAAGCACACACACAAATGTTTGTATTTGTGTGTTAAAGAAAAGCCGACCCAATGAGGTAGGAATTATCAGGAACAAAAAGAAAACCTTCAGAAGAAAATCATATTGGCAAAATGAAATAATATTATCAGATTCCATGAATACAATCACCAAGCTGCAAAAGCAACTTACCCATAATAGCAATAAAGGAAAAAATCTCTTGGCTGATCAACCTCAAAGATATCATCCTCTAGAATGGAAATGCCAGCTTTATAACATTTGGCCAACAAACAAAGTTGAAGGAAATCAGGATGCAGCGGAGTCAAATGTTCAGAGTTGAGCTGAACCTTCCGTGTAGCTGCTAGCAATGGGGCCACTCCCCGGATAGGTGCTTCAAGCAGCATAACTTGCTCTTTGAACCTCTTACAAACATTAATGACTGCAAACACAAAATAATTACCTAGAGAACCACGAACCAAATTCGTATTCGAACATTTGACATCCTGAATTATTTAAATGCCAAGTAGGAGACAAGTACACAAATCTGGCGCCATTCTTATCTGCTCTGCAGCACAGAAAGTAATAAATCTGGCCGTGGCGGAGACTATCATATCGCTTTGGTCTCCCCAAACAGGACTGGATGTACATGCCTCGCTGCCAAAATGAATAAGCAACAAAATTTAAACAATCCTACTTCTTTCATCCTTCCAATTCCAGAGTTTCACTATACATACTCGTTCGAATACAGGTTCTGTATTATTTTCACCACAAAAAATACACCATAAACATATCATCTTTACGTTTTGGTTTCTCCACAATCAAACAAACCCACCAGTTAAGCGTAACAAATTACCACAACCCCACCTCCTTAGCCAAAACATGAAAAGTAAAACATCTAATGGAATTATGGACAAGAACCTGGCAAGTAAACCCTAAAGCATACAAGCACAAAAGATGAAAATCAGAACACTTTAAAGAGAAAGAGAAAAAGAAACATACAGAATGTAAAGGTAACCGAGGGAGTGGACAGAAGGGTCTAGCTGGTGGAGAAAAGGCAGTAACCGAGACGACTCAGAACGGAGCGACTCCTCAGCTTGCTTCAGGTAATTGTGTAGTGCAGACAGATCGGAAGAGCTACCCGATAGCCCCTGGATTTGCGTCACTAGCGATTCTACTGTATTCATTCTTCTTCTTCTTCCTCCTCTTTCTTGAGCTTTCCACTGATGGATCAATCAATACAAGTGATACATGTAGAGTAAGTGAGAGAAGTTAGAGAGAGAATCGAAATTGTACGAAAAAATAAAATTTAAATATGTCAAGGAATGGGATTCTATTGTCGACTTCGGCCCAACTATGGGCCTAGGTTAGTGAATGGATATCAGGCAGTTGATTTCGCGATCAGTTCAGTGGGCTCATAAAGCCTATGAAGCGACAAGATCCCAAAAGCTTGGAGGAAGCAAAAATGGAGTCCGGAGCGAGTCCAAGAAACGGGGAGAGAGGGGGTGATATACTGATACGAGAGATTATGACTTTGTGTACAAGGATGTAGAAGGAGCATCGACGTAGTGGGACGATATACAGAGAAAGCGTGGGAATTTATTCCCAAAGCCTCAACCTTTCACGCCTGCTTCGCATCAAAATTCACTTCCTAAAGACCAAGCCATGGATCGATCACAAAACCCCGGCCGAGCTTGAGGACCTCGATTACGATCGATTTCTTGAAGTGTACTGGTTCTCTTCTCAATTCCTTCTGTCACTCCTTTTCTTGAATAGTTAATTTTTTTAATTGAATTTGGGGTCTGAGAAAGACAGAAATAGGATTGTTATCAGATGGGGGTCGATTAAGTTGCCTTCTTTATTGGATTTTCTTTTCTGGTTCTTTTGTGGAAATGTGCGTTTTTATCTTGCAAACTCTCATCGTGTAGAAGTTGAATTCGACTTTGGTTAGTTGAAGAAGCAAGAAATGAATGGTGTGTGTCAATATAGGAAGAGGAGGTTGGCCGAGATAAGGGAAGCAGCGAAGACTCGGAACATTTATTCCAATTTGGGTCGCTCTGATTTTCTAGAAGACGAGAGGTTTCTCAAGCTCCCCCTGATGTGTAGGTCGTTGTGTTTCTGTCTGAAGACGGGTATTTTCTGGCACACTGTGTGACTTGAAGATGTCTGATTGCGTTTGTTTTCGGTTTTGCACTTGCAGATATCCAGAATGTAGGGTGCTTCTGCAATGCCTGGAAGAATTGGAACCCAGATATCCTGCCACAAAATTTGTTAAAATTATATCTACCGATTGTATACCAAACTACCCAGATTGTAACCTCCCCACTCTATTGGTGTACAAAACGGTGCTGTGCGTAGTTTTGCCCGGAGTTGCACCCCTGAAGGTAGTTTGCATCATCTCAGACTACTTGTAGCTCGAGTATTTTGGATTTGTATATAGTTTTTTACTCCTCTTTGCTTCACTAGGTATCTATTTTATTTACGCCTTATTGAATCTGATTATATGATGCTTAAAGCATCCCTTCCCAAACTTAGATGTTAATTCTGTAGCTTGTGTGTTTTGGATTTGTAAATTGTTTCCTGCTTCCCTTTTCGTTTCACGTATTTCACTTATAAGACAAGGTCATCGTATTCGAATGTGGCTTCTAGTCTTAGATCTATAAGAATGATGCTGTCTTGCTTTTATTGGTAATTGTAATGCAGTTTGTTCGTGGTTAGTACATAATTTCTCAAACATAGATGTACCAATGCTGCTGGGTTATGCTCTTATCCGTTAGCTTATCTCGTTTATTATCTGGGCGAGTGTATCAGATTAATACTGATGAGCTATCAGATAAGTTTGTAAGATTTGCAGAGCACTAATATTCTTTCACTCAATTCAACCATTACCTCGGGTGCCACAAATAAATCATGACTGGACGGGAGGGTGAGCGTTTTCTTTTTCCATGTTGAAAAGGAATTTGATAATTTGTGAATAATACTTTCATTTCCAAGACAAACAAAATATTGAGTTGGTGCACCTTCCTAGTAGCTAGCCTAGAGCTTAATTTCACAGATTTCAGCCTCAAGCATCACAAAATTTCTTGATGAAAAGTCCATAGAGCGCCTAAAAGGAGTTTCTAGGAGCAAAAAACCAATGACTGTCATTCCAACAGCATTTATCCCCAAGCAAATTTTCATTTGGATCTCAGATCCATGGCAGTATTATGATGACCTCGTAGAGAAGGTAAGCCTGGAGGAGAAGAAAATCAGCTACCACTCTCGTATACTTGACTTAAGCCTCAACTTCTTTTCTTTTTCTCCTGCTGGCATCATTAGTAACGTCCTGCTGCTGTTCAGCCTTTTTCTGAGCTCGAATCATGGCTCGTCTAGCACGCGGTCGCATTTCTCTTACATTTCTGGGGGGCATCTCATATGGTTCAAGAGGTCGATCACCAAAAGGGTGATCATCATTAGCAAAAATCCTCAGTTTTCGATCTCTGTCCTGCACAAAGATGTGACAAGCAAAGTGTTTACCAAATGTTAAGAGCATGCTCCTTATGCGATACTTGAAATCAATAAATAGGAAAAAAATTATTTATCAAATCCAAAATGCCAAATGCTTATACGACTTTTAATTTTCTGAACACAGCATGTATGTGACGCAGTTTTTCTTTTTTCAACTTTTACCAACATGACCAACCATTAGCATAAAAGAAACAAAACCAAGAGCTAAGTTACATGCCAGCACAACAAAGGTGGATAATAGGTTCAATGGAAGTGTGTTGGGCATTGAATTGAAGGGATTACTGAGGCAATGAAGACCTACATGTACCCATCAACCTACATCACGAGGAAGTCACAACGCAAGAACGAGTAAAGTTTTAAGCAAATACATAGTGTCTGGTACAACACTCACATCACGTAATTTATTTCTTGGAAGCATACGTAGGACAGCTTTCCGAATGACTTCTGTGGGATCTTTGGCCATCTGATCCTTTAAACTCCTTTCTTTGAGGTGGCCCACATAACTGATAGGTAACATTTGATAGGACATAAGAAGATGACCCGTGATAGTGTTAGAAATCCAATTCACATGTTTCTACAATTAAAGTTACAGCATAAGCTCAATATGACACCTTAGAGGCTAGGACGTTTAGCGAGAGTTTTTCTAAACCCCAAGCCTGCTATTCATACATTTTTCAAACTTCTTCAACAAAACAGCCATTGGATCTCATAAATAACAAAAGTCAAAATACTCAACTAAGAAAAGGTTCCAGTATAGTCGTCAAAATAAATATGGCAAGCATTCAGTTTTTCAAGGTTTTATTCAGATGATAACTAATTGGAGCAGATAGTTTTCTATCATCTATGTGTCTGTGCATTCTAGATTTTGCAATTATGAACATGTGCACAATTGTTAGCAAGGGAATGTGATACTTGCCCAGTGTGCCAGCGGTAGAATTTATCAGTCATTTTTCTTCCAGTAACACTCACATCCTTTGCATTAAGCACAATGCACATATCACCATCATCACGATTGGGGGCATATGTTGGCTTATCCTTGCCTTGAAGGACTACAGAAATTTGGGATGCCAACCTTCCAAGGACCTTGAAGGAAAAAAGAATCACATTTTAAATCTTGAGCTTGAAGAACCAAGAAAAGAAATGTCACCTGAAACATTTCGAAATCTTTAACTCATAAAGAAGTGCAGAAAGAAATTTGTTTCAATACAATTTCTCCTTAACCAATAAGCATATTGAAATTGAAATTGCATTCTCTTTGAAAAGCTCACAGACTCACCTCAGTATTTTTCCAAATGATAATGACAATTAAGATTAGCGTTAACAAAGCCACGAGAAAATAAAAGATAATAAAACATAAGTTTTCACAAATGACTTTGATGACACAAAATGCAATTTCTACCCTACAAATTCATCGAATATTGTGAAAGAGAGTGTATTTGAAGGAGATCCAGATCCTACTTGGCCCTTGGCATCAAATACTCTCCACCGCAGACCTTCCAAATTGATACGTCTCAGGCCAGCAAGTGCTTTCTGCAAGCAAAAATCACTTTAACTAAGTGTTAATCATCGAGAACTAAAACAACTGGCGTACCAGCAAGAACACACATTTTCAATTTCCCCAGTCAAATCTATAACGCAAAGAAGCTATCAGGTAAAAGACTTGGTGCTACAAACCATAAGAATTACAAAATTTCCACCGCATGATAGGCAGGATCTCAGAGGCTCCATTTTAAGAATTAGATAAAATCAACAGCCAAATGATGAAAAGTTGCAGCCAATTAAAACCCAAGAGTAAGTCATTTAATAAAATTAAGAAATTAACTTCGCGTGCATCAAACGAAAGCCTGAATTATCATCAATACCCACTATAACAGGTAAATGAATTCAAAGCAAAACTAGAATCTGAACATCTTCGGAAACGGGTTTTCAGAGTTCGAGAGAAAACGCACCTTCATGTTACCCTGAAAGGACGTAGCTGCTTGAGTTGCCATTTTCGTGAAACCTTCTCCCACTTCTCTGACTAGTCTCTCCAATCTCCGCTACACACAAATCATTCACCTAAGTAAGCACCCGAGGAATTCACAGATTCGAAGAGGTTGTGTGATTCAGGGTTTAAAGGTCGAAACCTTGAAGTGACGCTGCTCCGGAGAGAGACTGAGAGAGGGGTTTTAATTTTATACGTAAACTTGGGCTGTCCAGTCCAGTTTTATTGCAATAACGTAACTTTTGGTTTTGGGTTAGGATTTGAGGACTAGCCAATATTCTTCATTCTCCACGTGTTGGTTTAATGAATGCG
>JAOTBA010000008.1:8782087-8798264 GCA_025629845.1 Erythroxylum squamatum | reverse complement strand
CCATGTCAACATAAGTGCACAAATAATAAAAATAATAAACTAAACATAGTAATGGATAGATAGAAACTATGTTTAATGTTTTTTATGTTTGTCATACTCATACATTAACTTTACGTATTCAACTCTTTTTATATCATCTGGTAAAAAAATGGATCTTCTTTGTGGATCTTCAATCAACATGCAAGAAAAGTAAAATTCAGGAGTATTAGTCTCTAAACCAGGCAAAGTACAAATTTTTTTCAAAGTATTTGTAACATCATGATGTGACGCACCAGCACTAGTACTTTGTGATGCACCAATATTCATTGTGTCCAGAATTTTTGTAATGGATCTATTCATCTCCATTGTTGCACTCTATCTCTCTTGAATCAATTGCATTATGTCGTCAAGCCTTTTTGCATCTTCTTCTCTCACTCCCTTCATCATGTGTAGCTTGAGGGGTGGGGGTAGGTTCTCTCCACACTTCTGCCCAATTGTTTAGACCACTAGTCTTATCTATATTCTCATGATCATGATAGTCTGACAATTGATGATGAGCATTATAACTATTAGGTGGAGAAGGAACATATGCTTGTCAACTTCTCGTTGTCCTTGTGGAGGGTCAGCCACAGGACAAAATGTAGTCTCTCTTCAGACCAAACATCCAAAAAGTTGATC
This sequence comes from Erythroxylum squamatum, assembly GCA_025629845.1. Lineage (NCBI taxonomy): Eukaryota > Viridiplantae > Streptophyta > Magnoliopsida > Malpighiales > Erythroxylaceae > Erythroxylum > Erythroxylum squamatum. The sequence continues at coordinate 8,797,607 of JAOTBA010000008.1, read as the reverse complement.
CAATTTACATTCAAGCTCAAGTTCAAGTCCTTTCTCTTTAAATGTTTTAAAATTGATTTTCTCCTAAAAAATTAAATAACTTATATTTAACTAACTATTTAGCATTAGAGTAAAGGAAAATAACTTAAATTGGGGAAAAAGGGATAACATTAATCTTCAGAGTCCACCACTCCTCACTAGCAGCAATTGTTCATTTGTCATAATCCCATCCTAATCCCGTTTCTTTCCGTTTCAACTATTTCCAAAGACTCCGTCTAGTTCTCATCCAATCAAACTTATTTTTTAGCTTTGTTTTATCCCATGTTAAGTTGGTCACTTTGTGAAACTCTTACTCCACCTTCTTCCATGGTAACCTTTGACCAATAACTCCACCGAGTTTTCTCATACTCCTTTCAATATGTTGGTTATAAATGTCACAAAAGATAAGAAGCATTTCTTTTGGCCAACGAATGCTACCTATATCATTCCCCCTTGACTTCCTCCTTTATTTCCTTTTTGGGATGATGTCATCTAATCATATAACATGAAAAACATTAAATGCTAGTTAATCAATTTGCAATTGATTTCATCACTTAAATAGTTTTACTAACTTGAATTAGACTATTTCAAAAAATAAATACATAAATACTTTTTATAATCGTAATATTTTTATTAATTACTTAATTTAAAATTATTTGATCTCTTAATTTTAAAATGAGTAATAGAATTAAATTGTGAACATATTCAAAAATTACATAAAATTGAAATATATTTTTATTTAAAATATTACATTATAAAACACTTTTATTAAATTACTATTTGTTTATATATAATAATTTAAGAAAATTATAGTTCTTTTGGTAACAAAAGAACTATTAAATAATGAAATATCATTAGAAAAGATAAATATAAATTTGTAAATATTAAAAAATCAAGTTTTAATGCATGATTACGAAAGCATCTTAAGAAGATTTGGAGAAGAATAAAAAATATAGAGAAAACCTTCTTAAATATGAAAATAAAAAAGAGAGAAAAGATAGAGTCAGGGATAAAACAAAATGGTTGCAAGTTAGGCTTTGGTAGAATGATAGGAGAGAGTTCTAAATTAACAAGGCCATTATAAAAAATAATGATACTTTTCTGTTCACAATTTAACAAGTTTAAAATAGCACTTCAGAAACATAAATGTGCGTTAAAATAAAAAAAATTAGTGCGAACGTTTCTTTTTAAAATTGCATATTTACTGTGAATAAAAAATTTATTACCTATTTTTCTTTTAAATTATTGTTTGTTTATATATTAGAATATTGATTTTCATGTTATTATCATTCTAATATGTTATGATGCTTGTACATAAATCAAATTCAAACTCTGATTTGGTTATTCCTCTGACCCTCTATCAAACCTCCATCATCTACTCACATTTACATATCACACGTTAAGCAAAGAATTTGTAAATACCATAAGGGTTTAAGAAAAAAAATCAGTAGTAAATAATATTAGAAAATGATAAATATAAACAAATATAAATTTTTATAGCATTTCAGAAACATAAATTTATAAAAAAGGGTTAAGATTACAAACATTATAAAACTATTACACATAAGCTCTTTTTTCTTCTTTGTTTTTTATTTCTTCTTTCGATCTCCACACCATTAAAAACAGGCCACAAAACATAGCATGTTATGTCACTTTTGCGAGAATAATAAGACATAATTCCTGAAAAAGCAATAATACTAAACCGATCATTAGATGATCAATTATAACTGATGATTAAAGACAGCAACATTGATAGATGATTAATAAAAACAATGTAGCATTGAATATCTGATGACACAATTCATAAGGCTCCTATCTGTTGAATGCTACCACACATAGTAAATTGCTAACGATGTCTAACGTGTAAGAGTAGATATGGGACTAACTTTGTATCGACAGAAACCATTAGAAACTATGAATTATTTTGATATACAATTTTCAGAATATAAAAGCAACTCTTGCCTATTTCAGAGTGATCTTTATATGAAAACAGACCCTTAAATTCAATTTTCAGAACATAAGGTCTTTCAAAAGAAAATAACTATCCATATCAAACTAAGGCAAAAATAAGATTAACCACATAATGGCTTCTGAAAAAAAAAAGAGAATGAAACTCCAATCCAACGAATAAGATTGATACTATTAGAAAGTCAGTGAACTTCAAATTTTAAGCATTTAGTCAGAACGAACACACAAGTCGGTGATTAAGAAGTCTATGGTTAATTGTAATGAAGGTATAAGATACCGCATAAGGATACAAAATCTGATCAGACGCAAGCTATAAAACCATCAAGAAATTCAGTTAAAGGGATCAAACTTTATATATCATTGAAAAGGAAGAACTACCTAATTTGCAAATCCCCAAAATAGCATTGAGATCACCACACTTCCGAAGAACCTAATGACTGGAAGAAAGCAAGTTGTAAAAGACTAACAACTAAGCAATAACACTAAATAAAAGTAGTTTGTACCTTATATATGGGAGAAAGTGAAGTGTTTTGCCTAGCTTGATGATACCTAATGACTAGAAAAAAAGCAAGTTGTAAAGACTAACAACTAACAATTGTGTTGAGCTTTCCATTTTATAGGTGAAAAAGAGACGGTGAGCAGTTGAAAGTAATAAATGGAGATAAATGCAATAAATAAAAAAGTAGCTATTGCCCGAATGAATTTAATACAACTTTCTACAACATACTTCATTGTTCAACTGCAGCAAATCCATTTATATCTCAACTACTATCAGACTTCATTTAATGAAACATCTATCTCAGATATACTTTCAGACTGGTCCCAAAGAGGAACTGCAGGCACTGATGTTCCCTTAAATCAACAGATAGTTACAACTAGATAGTTTGCAAGATAAACTAGATAATTATAATAGACAGATAGTTACAACAGAGTTACAATTAGATAACTTGTGAAATCAATAGATAATTCCAAGGAAAGATTGTAGGATAAGTTACCTGTTAGGCTGAGATAAGTGGACAAGCGTTTTTGCTCCCACTTTACCCAGACCTAACTTGCTCAAAACAACCACTATGTATCATCCGCTGCATAAATTGATTAAGCAAAAGTAAAATTGGAATCAGCATAGACGCAACGTAAAGAAACAAGTAATAAGGTGGTACAAGAATAACATAACAGATGAAATCAATTACTTAACATGAAAAACCCAATAATTGTTCAACCTCACCAATATATTTGAAATTAGATCACCTCTGCAGCATGTAAGATTGCATTCGTTCCAAGACAGATACAAAAGAAGGAAAATATGCATAGCTTTCAAACTACATAACCTTCTGAAGAAGTTTTCTCTTCTGACCTTAATTTCAAAACCTTGGTGGCCCAACAATCTCATCAAAGACAGATCACAAGGCCAACAAAACTAAAATAAAGAATCAAGCTTACCCAGAAAAAGGACAGGGTTATCAACACTCATCATCAAAGGTGACAACCTCAAAATTTTAATTATTCTACCAACAGAAGAGGAAAATAAGGCTCTAAATACATTTTTTAAAAGGGTATCACAACTGATCTACCCATATTTGTAATATCTCTACTGAAGGTACTCAAATTTCAAATACCCCAAGTATTCTCTAAGTATCTAAGCAACGTAAAGAACAATAAATGCACAAAATAACAATTGAAGCGAAGAAGAAAAGTAATAGTCAAAACTGTTGAAAAGAAAGGAAACAGAGAAGGTTATGAACAGATGGAAATTGGTATTCAAACAACAGTACTAGCACCAAACCATTTGCACTCCTAGGACACAATTTCAGAGCAACCTCCAACTCATTTTACCAGTTGTACATTAAGCCCATCTGTTACCCCAAATAGCTTCAATACTATGTCCCCAACGTAAAGACGCAATTTTAAGAACTAAGCCTAGTTTTTCATTAGCTTCAGAGTTCAAAATAAACAAGCCTTAAAAGAAAAACACAAAGCCACTCCCAAACTCTTTTAGTCATGGACTGTTAATCAAGTAGGTAACTTTCATCCAACAAAAACCCTTGAATCAACAACCAAGTTAACGACTTTTCAAGAACCAAGCATGCCCGCCCAATAAACATACAATTACACGTTCAAATAGACAGAAGGGAAGGAAAAGAGAAGAGGGTTAAGGTTATTTTTCCTATCACAAACCTGAAAACAAACCGTGGTTAAATCGCCGCCATCAATAGCCGTTGTGGGATTGCGTCAGAGAGAAGAGACTAGTGTGATCGACAGCCCTAAATGTACATCTGAATGAAAAGAAAAAAAGGTGTAAAATAGAAAATGGAAACAAGAGGAAACCATCAGTTTCTCATGTAAGCTACATAAATCTGAAACCGTAATGAGTAAGGGCAAAATCGGCATTATAGTAAAAGGTAATCAGTTGATTGCCCTAAACACTCCTTACAAGGAGCTTCTAAATTTGTAGCCGGTTGGGTGAATCAGCCAACCCAACCAGCTTATAACCAAACAAATTAATAGCATCTTGATAAAGTAAATCAGCTGATTTTGGTCAATCAGTTAAAAAATAGCTGATCAGCCAACAAGCAAACAGGGCCTTAATATCCTATTTTTATCTTATTTTAACTAATTTTATGCCAGTAAACTTAGCCTTGGTATGTTCATCCAACGTATGATTTTACTGGAATGCTTGACTTGTTGAAACAAGCTGTGTAAAGCTCCCCTTGAATCGATTAGCTGCTGTCTGAGTCATAGATCCTAAAACCTTATCAGTGAATCCATACGACCAAATGTAATAAGTGAAACCTTATCTATGCAGTTAAGATTTATGTTACTCAGGCCCTTAATTAGCAATTTTCTTTTTAATGTCATTTATGTGAACCTTAATCTTCCATTGTAGTGATGGGATTAATATTAAGCATGGAGCATATGCAGATGAGCTTCTGATTAACGATGGGCTTATTTGGTAGACAACCAATCAACTATTTTTTTAGTTGATTGGTTGTCATAAGTTGTTTGAAAAGTCAAATAGTATAAACAGGGACGGAGGTAGGTGGGGGCCAGTGGTACACTGGCCCCCCCACCCCTAAGATTATTAAATAATTATATATATATATATATATATATATGGACGTGGTTATTTAGAGGTTAGTGGTGCATTGAGCCCCCCAAAATTTAAAAAATTAAATATTTGGACCCCCCTATTTTAAATTCCTGACTCCGTCACTGAGTATAAAACATGTTTGGTGGGCAGCTTCTCCAATAACTTATTTAACATAATCAGCTAGAAGCGTATTCAACAATCAGCTAAAACTTTTAAATAGTAAAAGTCAAACTTACCCTTGTTTGTATCCTTGATAAGCATAAGCGGTTGATGTTCCTTTCTTGTATGGATAAGTCGTTTTCTTGGTTTTAATGAGTGGGTGAAGAGCGATAAGCATAAGCAGCTGATGTTCCTTTGTTGTATGGATAAGTTGTTTTCTTGGTTGTAATGAGTGGGTGAGGATGGGTTTCTGCAGTTATAGGTTAAATTTTTTTGTAAATTTTAATTTTTATTCTATTTTTATTATTGTCAAAATTTTAAGTTTTGTAAAATTAAATATTTAATCGTGATTTTATAAATTTTTTTAAATCATGTCCTTATAAGTTATTTTTAATTTATTAAATAATAAAATTCATAATATTATATAAAAAATACTAATATGATGTAGCTTGCTACATTATTCATATTAATAGAAAATTTAACGTTGAATTATTATTTTTATTATTATTGATATTATTATTATTATTAACATTGTTGTTGTTGTTGCTGCTGCAGCTGCTATTGTTGTTGTTGTTATTATTATTTTTATTTTTATATATTCTATGTTTTTTATTAGAGCTATAAACTTAATTTTTGTATAATTAAATATCTAAAATCTAAATTCTTATAAGAATATTCAACGAAATACTAAGATATATAATATTCATACCCTTATAATTTTTTTAACGTAATATCCTTATAAGTCATTTTATACATAAACAGTTAATACTAAACATCTAATTTTACCAAACATAAAATAACAAACAACTAATACAATCAGCTGATCAAATCAGCTGATAGGATCAACTATCAGCTAACAGTCGATAAAATCAACTACTTGTCAAACAGGTAGATGTCCTTTCACTTAATAATTCCGGTTTCTTCATTATTGAACGGCAACAAAGTCCTACCACTAGAAATTTCCGTCAGGCTGCCTGTAAGGTGGTTATCAAGTATTGTGACGACGTAAAACAAGGCGTAAGAAGGGCATGTCGAAAGGCAAGGTAGTGAAGCTTAACTTCTCTTCAGATTTTTCTTTTTGTCATATGTCTGTATATTGCCAACTAGATAATGATTAAGTTGTCTTAAAGTTCTTTAAGTATCGTCCTGACGAATTTGAAATGTTACAGGAACATAAATGGGATTGTAGACCATTTCGACCTTAAATAGTTGCCAAGGCTGTGTGCTTGTCAAGTAAAATTTCTGTGTATATGCTATGAACGATAATCATTGGTTCAAAGGATGAGGAATCATAACAGAGTTAAGAGATATAAAGTCTACTCAAGAAATGTCGCATTCCCAACTTCTTGTTTGTATTGAAACCGAGTGAAGTGATGGAGAATTTGACATGTAAACCATTTGTTGACTTAATTCTGTAGCATAGAGTTGGAGTCAACATTATGGGTTCCTTTAATTGCTTAATTAGCCGGCAAAGACTTTTCAAGAACCGGGGACATCTAATCTTATATTCTTTAGCATTTCATATGCCCTTCATTCTCGTCTGAAATTGTGTAATGTAAGGGGATTGAATGGCCACAAGCGAACATTTGTTTTGTAGTCAAAGAGCCATTTTATATAAGATTGCATTGATCACGTCAATAGCCATCGAAGACAAGAAGTCATGAACGCTACTAACTTTACCAAGAGCATGGAAAATATCATTTACAGCTACTGTAGATCAAAACCTTTACAATGGAACTCCATGGTACATCCTACTTAACAGCGAAGTACTCAGCTAATAGAACTAATCTACTATCTGAACTTTTATCCCTCAAGAGCTTGCCTACGCGCTCTGTTTACCACAAATGGCCTCCTTTGTCACCAATCTTATGCCTCTGATCCAAAGCTCGGCCTCTTCAGAGCCACCATCACAGACGAAGTGCAGCTCCTTGTTCTTGGTAGTTAAAACATGAAACATACCAGGTACGTCTGCATCACCAGTGTTCTTTCTGTTCCTCTGGAAGGCAGGGCTTGGACCTAGCTCTGCCTTTCGGCATACAACATTTCTCTTGTTTGAAGTGCCCCATTTTAGTACTCCAGTATCTGCAACCATTACTATTTGCTTCTCATGAGGAGCTCCCTTCCCTCCTTTGGTGTGCTTCTGTACATGAGAACCTCGTAAAACCAGGTCGCGAGCAAGCTTGTCAAGTATCACCGCTTCTGCATCATTTCCTACACCATTACTTTTTTTCGCCAGGGACACAGCAGTTTCACCTCTAGTATTCCTGAATTCACAATTAGCCCCTTGAGAAATCAAGAGCTCACACGTGGCCTTGTGGCCTTCCCTTGCTGCTAACATTAGAGGAGAGTAGCCACCGCCATCAGGAACATTTACGTCATAATCTCTTCTAGTCAATAATTTGACAGCATCCAAGTCTCCACGACGAGCTGCACAATGTAATGCATAGAATCCTCCTGCATTCTGGTTGCCCCTTTCAAGTGCAAATTCAAGCATTACCTTCTCGAACATATCATGGTTTTGGTTTATTTCAGACAATTTTATTGCACTTTCACCAGCTTTGTTATGTAACTTTACATCAGCACCTGCATGTACAAGCACCCGGAATACATCAACATGACCCTTCAAAGCAGCAAACATGACAGCTGAGAAACCATTATCATCTTGGTGGTCTAGGTTAATATCTCCCCACATAAGCAGTGCATTTGTAGCCTCTACATCACCTGCTTGAGCTGCAATGATTAGAGAAGAAAAAACAGAAATGTTGCTGGATTTGGGAATCTTTCCAGTCCTGATAACGTCAAGGACCGTTTGTTGAAAACCAAGGTTCCATCTACTTGATACAGCAAGAGAGCTAGCAGATTGTCCAGCAGCGTTAACTAGGCCAAAATCAGCACCCTCCTTGGCCAGTATTCTGAGACATTCTCCATGCTTTTGCTTAACACAAATCATTAAGGCTGTATCACCAGACTCAGTGCTGGAGTTCAGATCACAACCTGAGTCAATTAGGCATTGAAGGACACCTGACAAGCCCAAACGGGCAGCCATGTGAATTGGTCGAGACTTAGTTTTCAATGTCTTGATGGGGCACTCCATATCGGCATATGAGCTCAAAAGAACCTTCACAGCTCCTACATTGCCACAAAGAACAGCATGATGGAGAAGAGTTCTTCCGTAGTGAGGAGTATTGGGTGACACACGTTGCAGAAGCATCCTCAAAATGATGCCAGTAACTTCAAAAAACTCTACTGCACACCAAGTGATGGCATACGGCTCAGCTAACCCCGCACCCACACGGAACTCTTCTCCTGTACATGTGTCCCATGACCAAGCTCCTAATCTCACATCAACATCTATTCTGGCACCGCCCTGTCAATCCATTAATCACGCATGTTTTCCAGTCATTCAACAGAAATATGCATTACTAAAGGAGGATAACAAAGATGACACAGGTGTTATCCCACAAAAATGAAAAAAAAAGGATAAATAAATCAAAGAGAGAAATCAATTTTTGTGAGATTGTAATCTGTCATTGACTGTGACCAATTGAGCCTCAAGAACAGATTATAATGTATATTTGTTTAAGTGTCTAGAGACAAGAATATCAAGCAATTTCATCATCAACAATTCACCTCAAAAGGACAGAATAAACAAAAAAGTATTAACCTCATTAGAATCAGTTACCACCTCTGAATGAATTCTTACACTTGGAAGCCAAGTATGCTCGAGTAAATCAATCAACTTTTTTAATCTCAATTTCATAACACTGATATTTCATAGCAAAGAAGGTGATTGTCAGGCTTGAATGTATTTCTACCACCCTAGTCCTTTAAAGATTTCAACAGAGAGCACAGATGAAAATTCACCTTTAGCAGCATACGTACAACAGCAGCCTGCCTGCTGACTACAGCAGCAACAAGCGCAGTACAGTGTACACTGGTGTGCAGAGAAGGCTTAGAGGACAGCAGCAGTAATCTACCAGTTGCATTGACGTCCACGCCACACTGCCATTAAGTGAGATCGGCCACATCAATATAGGGCGAGTAATTAGTATACTTACCCGGAAATCCAATGCTTCTCATACTGGGAATGCTATGGGAATTGAAATAAGCTAAAAGAATGTCACTCGGAGATGAAAATTTACCTTGATGAGAGTGTCCACTACATCTACAAATCCTCTGCAGGATGCTGTGAGAAGTGCATGAACAGCAACATGTGGTCGGACCAAATCAGCGCCTATGAGCAGCTCCGCGGACCTTGCCTGCCCGTAACAGCTTGCTTCCAGCAAAGCATCCTCACAAGCTGGCTGAGATGCTCCAGCTTTAAGTAATATCTCCAGTATTTCATGGTGGCTCTCCCTCACAGCTGCTGTAGTTGCAAATCCTCTAAAGAGTTTATGGTTCACATCAGCTCCAATGCTCTGCGATTAAGAAAAGTCAAACCTTTCAGTAATTCGTAAGAACAGCGAATAGGCTCCATTAGGTGCCTTGTGCTTACTTCAAAGATTTGTCGCTATGTTTGTTTAAAAGCTTTTATCGGTTAGCGTGAAAACATCGCAGCAGCTTATCAAGCAAATAATTGCATGGCCATCTACAGACAAAGATGGAAATATTACTGACGTGCTAGACAACATGGCAGGGAAGCTATAGTCAAGTGGGCAATAAAATATTTTTAATCATTTAATAAATAGAGGGGATGTAATAGGCTTCCCCCATTAGCCAAGATAACAAGGCCCCAAGCAAACCATGAATGATTTCAGGAAAAAAAAAATAAAAGACTTCCATACAAGAGGCCACCTTGAAACCAAAATTTCCAACTTTTATGAAATTGCTCCACAAAGGAGGACCAAGTCTTCTGTTCCGAAAACCCAGTTCTAGTTCCCCTTAATCTCAATCATTCAATGAAATAAATTAAATTGGATGGTTGAAAAAAAAGGAGCGGATCTTCTGGAACAGATCGACAAAGTTACCAGAAAACGATAATAATTACGCTGTCTGTCAAGACCAAAATCATAAATACCCGTTATTATGACTCGCGAAAAGTTTCGTTACAACACTAGGCTTCGCTGAAAACTAAAATTGACTCGATTGAAATCTTACAGAGAAAATATATCCTCCGGTAAATAACTTGTCAGCGTAATATGAACTAAACTACTGCAATTCCATACAAGTAAAGGCAGAGTTAGTCGTAGACAACCCTGACCTGATTGACGTCTAGAAAGAGAGAAAAAATGTAAACAAAAGAGAGAAAAATTGATTGATGTGTAAGCCGACCACTAAAACTGGAATCAGATCCTCTATGCCCGTAATCCCGTGTCGTTACAAATGATTCTATCTATACAAATATGTAAGACTTATAGAAATATATGGATGGAATAGTTAGAAATAGAATTGGCACTAAATTATGATCACATGAAATCATGTTGGCACAAAATTATGGCACAATTTGAGTCCTACATATTTGAGTGGATGTGATCGTCTAGATCAGAGTTGGTACAAGATTATACGCACGGATAATTTTGTCCCCAAAAGAGAGACTAAAGCGTGAAGAGATTTGTGCTGTGATCAATACGAAATAAAGTGAAAATTATCCAAAATTTTAGCGAATTTCAAATTCATTCGACAGCAGAAGTTAAATAATCAAACAAACTAGATAAAAATAAACTTAATAAAAATAAGAAAAGAAAGGTCACACATTTAATTTCAACTGAAACCGCTACACAAAATGAGACTCCAGGAGAAATTTCAATTGGAAAGCTCCGAGTCCGACCTTTCTTTTGTTTTTCCCTTTCCATTTTTTCCAGCAACTAAACTACCAATATTTTGCGGACCAATGGTAGGAAAAGCAAATTTAACGCCTATAGATTTGTGGTCCACATGATCCGGACAGAGTACAATACTCGCTAGCTCAAATCAGCTCAGAAAGAGTGATTAGGTTGGAAACCAAGGAGCTTTTAAATTTTCAAATGCAACATAAAAGAAAAATGTAGCAATCTCATTACCAGCAATCTCTTGACGAGAGCAACATGTCCTCCACGAACGGCCAGGAACAGAGCGGTTACGTCGGTTTTAAACTCCTCGAAGTCAAAGCGAACTTCGCAGGGCAGTTCCCCGCGCAAAACGACCTCGCTCTTCCTGCTCTTCAAGCAGACAGCTCCGACGAAGTTGACGTCGACGAAAGGGTCGGCGATGCACTGGAGAGAGGTGGCGAGATCGCCGGCGAGAATTGAATCGAGAAGGCGTTGGGAGATCTCGGCCTCGTAATCGACGGGAACCACCTGCTTGCCTGAGAACACCGTCATTGGTGAGAGGACGCGTGGCGTAACCTCAGTGCTATTCAATTATGCTTCCGTTCTGTCCTCTCACTCACTCACTGTCTTGTGTTTGTTTGTTTGTTTGTGTTAGCGGGACGCGAGACTGAAGAGATGGGGAGAGAGAGAAACTTGAAAGAAGTGAGCGCCAGAGTAGTGTGTGCAGAGGTTTGTATTTATTTATTTATAGAACCATATTGTCCTATATTTAATTAATACGACGTTAGATTTGATAATAAATTATATAGATTATTACATTTAACGTTTTAACAGTGAGTGGTCGGTCAAATGTTGTCTATCAGATTCAAATGTTGACTGATGGGTCCAGTGGTCATGGACGAGCGGCGATGTTGGTGGCTCCGCCAAAGTAACGACGTGCATTATTGCAGAAGCAACGTAAGATCTTCCTCTTATAATATATTTTAATTTACACGGTCTTAATTGATTCAGATTGTGGGAAGATTTTATAGTGAAAAGATTCTATATTGTAATAAATCAATAATTTAAAATCACATGAGTTGTTATAATGTATATTATCATATATGTGACCTTAACCTTATAGTGTTTAGGAATTCGTACACAAGATTTCTAATACTCCAAACTTATTTGAGAGGGGAAAAAAAAAGACAGCTAAAAATTAGAAGTAGCAAACAAAAATACTTTGTCAGGTGCTCCTACTACTCTTTCGGGGTTTCTTTGTCAGTTTTGGAATCCATCCCTTCAAGACTTCAACTTGTTGCTTAGTTGACAGGGTCAAATATCTGTCCACTTCTACTGTTTTACTTGTTGAAGAGGCTACCAGTCAATCCGATTAAAGACGTCCTGCAAGTTATTCAAGTGAAATGGTAAATTTATGATTGTTTTGCCCAAAGCTCGACTGACAAGACTGCAGTAGACGACTTTCCAGAAGCAGCCGGTGGTGTCTGTCCATAAAAACAAAAAATGTAAGCAGCTTAAATACTTTTTCACATTTAATGGAAAATTTCTTCAGTACAATGGGACCGTATAATACCATAGGTACACGTCATGATATTTGCAAGTTGGACCGGAAGAGGACCCACGAAGTGGTGATATCAGAGTATAGCTGGATGTACCAGAGCTCAATCCCAGTGGCGGATCTTGGTGAATCTTATAGGCCCCTACCTTCCCCTGTAAAACTAAAGAGTATGCATTGTCGCATTCGGTTGCAGCTAAGCTAGACAGTCAGCAGTGAACTCGACGAGTACCTCACACACCACGTGGCACAACAGGAGAGACCTCCTGCCAGCTGGAGTATGGTAGCTGCCGACCGCATGGCTTGGGTATATACGGTAAAAGGATTTGTGGTATTATCCATTTTGCAACTTTTCCAATTCTTTCACTATTTTACAGTGATTTTTGAAATTCAAACCATTGTTTTAAAAATTATATTAGAAATTAAATTGACAAAATAAAATTTTTAGAATTTAATGATTTAATGGATGCTAGAATGCCAATAAATTAGTAAATATTAAAAATTAAATGCTTATAACTTATAAATTATTTTATATTTTTTTAAAATTTTATTTAATCCTTAATTAGAATGACATAGTCCATATGAGATGTAACTATGAGAGAAGTAAACTATCAAAGATCGTGTTAATCAAACAACCATAAAGGTTAAGGCTTTGGTTAATTTTCATGTTGAATTGGTGTACCGATGACAGTTCATTATTAATCTTAAAACTGTCAAACGATTCAGAATATGTTTGAGACCCAAGAATTGCAATCCAAATGGAGACAGAAGTACACCTATTTGGACAGGGGACAATAATTTCTGACAAAAATAACCGTCTTGCCTTCTCTCCTTAATTATTTTCCTTTTTTTGTCTTTTTCTATATATTTGATTTACTGAATTATAATTGAAGCTTTCTTTGTTTTTTTAACCAACAAGGTGTTCTGGGTGGGTTCGAAGTACTATCCCCCGGATTAATCCTCACTCCTAATTTGTGAGATTTCGAAAAGTATAGCTTAGCACTATCATCAAATAATTAACACCGAAATTTGCTTAAGCAAATATCAACCCCTTACCACTGAACTTCGGTGCTTGGTGGTTTGGGCTTTATTTTATTGACAAGGATTTATCAAAACGCATGATGTCTACTTATCCTATGCATGGCATAGTCCATTGAATTGCGGGAAAACGACAAGATCTATGTATACCGAGTAAAATGCTATAAAAGTACACCGCCTCAATTAATTTTAGAGATAAGATGCATCATAAAATATACCCATGATGAATCTATCCATCAGGTGACGAAACAAAATCTTGGTAAGAATATACGCATACAGAATGCCCATAAATCATATTTCTTCACATTGAACCCCTTCCTCCATTGATTGTACGGATTTAGCTAACTTTGGTATCCAGAGATGAACAAAGACAAAATTTATTGCCTTTCAGGGGTTAGTTCGTGGGGTTTCTCTAAGGTCTCCCCGTCCCCGAATGAAAGTCTCTGTGCATGCTTGAGTTATCTTCATTTTAAAAGTTATTGTAATAATAAAAGCTGGGATTGTTCTATATTAAAGAATAACGCACCTAGGCTCCCTAAGAAAAGATAAGCTATAGTGTATTGTTGGCGTGATTAAAAGGAAAAAAGTGTGAAGTTGAGTTGGTCACTCCTTTTGAGGCCTCCAAAGTGGCGCTTAAAAAAAGTAAATACAAGTTCTTAAAATCATGGTTCAGCAGACGATGATCCATGACCACGTCCCTACATCTACATGTGATGGGGAAGTCTTTACAGTTTAGACTATAAGGGCTGGTCATCAGCCGAATGACTGTTTGATTAATATATTTCAAAATTCGCTTCATTTGAAGATGACTGTAAGGGTCACCGGAGGTGGTGGTGGACGGCTACAGCCTACAGCAACTCATGTGAGCGTCTTTATTTTAATATGGTCTTGGCTATCTTTTATCATGGTCCTACGTACGCTATTGTTAGTTCTCATGTCAACTTCTCTAAAGATAAGTACGTACGGATGGTAGTTGACTGTTAAACCTTGCATGCCAAATTGCCATTGCCTCCCCGTACTTCTCTTAAAGACTTTATCGGGAAACGCAGCAAGGTAGCTCAGAACTCGAGCGGCTGTACAATGGTAAGTACCGGTTCCACAGGCGAAAGTTTAACCCTTTTAGAAGTAGGAATGTTGCACCAAGTGGCGTGATCCTGTGATTAAAGTTGAGAGCCTTAACATGTAATTGCTTGTAATGTGAAACCTTTAACATATTGCTTAACGTGGTTAGTGATCGAAGTATTTCTAATTATTCTTCTAATCTTGAATTGATGAATAGTTGATGCTAACGTAATTCAGAGAGTTAGTTTAAAATTAAGGTAAATTAAAATATCAAAATATAATAAAAACATAATTTTATTACTGAATTGAGATAAATTGTAAATTATAATTAATTTGTACTAACATTTTAGGCTATTGAATAGAATAAGTGCGCTTTGATTGTTAGAAGTTAAAAATATTATTCGTAACGATACCTAAAATAAAAATAAACTAAACTAAGTCTCTGTTTAGTTGGGCTTATACCGGTAGAACTTTTATTAATAGAGTTTTTTTTGTAGATCTTTATTTATAATAACTTTTTTAAGAAGCCAGTTGACTATTTAACTGTCATTTAAAAAAGAGTTTTTTTGAAAGAGCTTCATACAGTAGACTGTTTGGGAATATAAAAACAAAACACATTTTTAATTTAAATATATTTTATTTTGTAATAAATATTGTTTATGAATATAAATATTATTTAAAGTATATTAAACAATATGCAAATCACAATATATTAATTATTATATAATTTTAAACCACATGAAACATAAATAAAAATATATCTAACCAAATATTTTATATGAATTTTAACATAAGTAAAACTAATATAAAAAATAAATATTAAAACATATAAAAAGCCAAATAATATTATATAAATCTCAAAATAAATATTCAAGTTGAGTAAAT
>JAOTBA010000008.1:8762498-8774535 GCA_025629845.1 Erythroxylum squamatum | reverse complement strand
AATTTGGGCTTTTCTGAAAAGCTTCAAATTTTAGCTTTTGAAAAAGCTGTATTTTGGCTTTTTCAAAAGCTATTTCTGCTTGAAAAGTGCTTTTGAAGTTTGCAGCCAAACACTCATTTTTTCCTGAATATAGCTTTTGCGGTGGAAAAAAGTACTTTTGGAGTCTCCAAAAGCTGAACCAAACAGGCACTTACTCCACCAGCAAGTTTTTAACAAGTTAAGCCAAAATTAAAAAAGGTTTAACATTTATAATTCATTATCCATTAACTATTATGCTTCTTAAAGATTTGAAAATTCTTTACAAACTTCTTCACACTCAACTTATTAATAGATACAATTTTAAAATTTAATTTATAACTCATTTAATAAATTAATTAAAATTTAATAAATTAACTCGTTAAAGCTTGTGAATAGCTTATTATAGACTTGTTATGAAATTTTAGCATATCAATTTTTATTTATCTTTTTATAGATTGCTCACATGTTTATTCATGAAATAATATTATATATATATATATATAAAATTGAACTTCAATTTTACTTATTGTGGCATTATAATTTTATTTTTAATAAAATTTGCAATATAAAGTTTGATCTTCTCAAATAGCTCATCAAATTTTGATTTTAAGAAACTTATTTAATCCCATTATGAGAAAGATGGTGTATTGATAGCATATCAAAGTAATAATAAAATCATACCAACAAAATCAAAATGATTTAATTAAAATTCAGGAGTATAATTTCATTATATTGCAAGGATTTTTCCAATTTTTAGTAAGACATTATTTTTAGTAACCTCTTCAAATTGATTATCAATATAACCGCCCACACTAAGTTATAAGGAAAGCCCATTTGTTATTGGGTTTTGTGGATTGCAATACTCATTATATGTATTTACAAAACAATGGCCCGAGTGGAACTCGGCCCTTGAGTGGAAAACGATTGCCAACGTCACAACTAAAGATGTGCCAACACCGTTCAAGTTCAACAACCGGTAATTCAGTCGTTGAATTTGAGCGGAATAGCAGTGACCCGACAATCCAGAAATGGCATCAACTACCCTGGAAGATCAGAAGAAGCAGAGTACAGTACCCACTTCTTCTTCTTGATTCTAAAACTATGTTAAATAAACACTCATATTAAATATGTGAGATAGGAATGCAGGATAGAATTTCACCGGAAAAAGTCATGATAATGGTCTCAATTTTTTCAGGTTCTGGTAAAAGGGTCGCTGTTGTTGGTGCAGGTGTCAGGTAGTTTGCTTTTGTTGTCCAGTCCATTAGTCATTTGTCTGATCTCTGGAATACTGACCGCTTCATTGACTACTGTTAAGGTTTTCTAAGTGATGAAGTGTTTTTGCATGTAATAAAGGAGAAATCTTTATTACCTTTTGAATACTTTTTGGCATTTACTTACGATATAAAAGTTAACCTGGGAAATATTGGCCTTATTCCTCTTGATGTTTCAAGAGCCTGGATATTCAACTCGGGATTTGTGTCTCTCTTATGGTTTATAAATTCTTTTGGGATGTCTACCTTATGAGGGATGCTCACCTATGTCAATGTATGTTGAAGCGGGCTTGCTGCAGCTTACAAGCTGAAGTCACATGGCTTGAAGGTCACAGTAATTGAAGCGGAAGGAAGAGCTGGAGGGAAACGGAGAAGCGTTTCAGATCATGGTCTTATATGGGACGAGGGTGCTAATACCATGGTACATTAGTCCAAGATGTTATGTTAGATTATTTAGTGATCAACTTTTATCTTTCACTGGGGGAAACTTTGATGAGTTAGAACTACATCTATCTGTCAGGAGAGAAGTTCCTTTAGCTCCTTGTGAAAGATGCTGAGATTGTTGACATTTGATGATGATGATTCTATTGATGCCTCGTACTGTAGTTTATTTTTGTTTATTTCCTATTTTGTACAGACTGAGAGTGAGAAGGAGGTCAGAACTCTACTTGATGATCTTGGACTACGAGACAAGCAACAATTTGTAAGGTTTCCTGTATCATCATGAATGTATACGTGCTGTTTTTCCCGTGAACAAATGAACCATAAACCTTTTGATCACATTCTTTCAGTTAATACAACAATTGTTGTTGTGGTCTTTAGTTTGGGATGCCAACACGATTTTGAAATGGCTTCGTTTGTGGTACTCAATATAGTGAAGTATGCTTAGTAGTTCTCAGGTTCCTTTTTGAAGTTTATAGCTCATAATCTGCCTTACTATTTTTTTGTGAAATGTCACAGCCAATATCACAGAACAAGCGATATATTGTAAGAAATGGGAAGCCAGTGCTGGTACATTCACCTTTTTGTGTATTTGCTTCCAACAGATATTGCTTCTCTTATAGCAAGATTAGTCTTCCTTTCAAATGCATCGATTGTTTTGACTCACCGGTAGCATTTGTTTGCTGAATTTTGAAAACCAGTTACCCACAAATCCCATTAGGCTGATCACAAGCCACATTCTTTCTGTGCAATCAAAGGTTTGTTCATCTGGAATTAATTTTAGTATCTTAGAACTAGTCCTAAGCTTTATTTCTTGAATATGCAATCCCTGCATGCTTATGCATGTATTGTTGTGTTTGCAGTTTCATATCATTCTGGAGCCCTTTTTGTGGAAGAGAAGTGAGTGTTCAAAGAATTTTGATAATAACACACTTGAAAGGTAAGAAATAGAATTTGCCATTGCAATATACTCAGTAATATTGCATTTTGTAAATTCCTTTTAAGTTTCACATTTTAGGCATTATCTTACTTTTTTTATTCTCTGCAGTGTTCGTGGGTTTTTTCAGCGTCATTTTGGAAAAGAGGTATGATGTCTCACTTTAACATCAGAAGACATTAAAATAACAGTTTTAAAAGTTTGAGTAAAAGATGGTTATTCTTTTTGTTCTCTCCAGGTTGTTGATTATCTTATTGATCCTTTTGTTGCGGGCTCAAGTGCTGGAGATCCTGACTCTCTTTCTGTAAGTAGTAGTCTGACTGGGGACTGGCTTGCCTTCTGTAAAATTCATGATTTCTTTCACCATTTTTAAGAATCAATCTTCCTGGCTCAATTATCCAGGATACGTTGAGCTGCATATCCTTTTATGCCACGCATAATCTAAAAGATATATTTGCTAAAAATGATATCGTGAATCATATCAGGCTTCTGAAGCCTGATGTTAGTTTTAAGCAACTGCTTTTAGTAGCCAGTAGTCCACGTACTTGAAAAAGAGTCTTCGCCATTTCTTCTCTTCTTAACATATTCCACAAGCTCAATCATCTTGTTCCTTTTTCTGTTTTAGGCCCAATATTCTTTTCCAGAGCTTTGGAATTTAGAGAAACGGTAATTTACAGCTTAGTTTTTTATTACCTACACTTGTGTGCTAAGAGTGTTTCATTAGAAAATGATTTAGAACTATGGTCTTGACATCAATGACCTTTTGTAAAATGTTCATACTTGCTGCTTGATTCACTTAAGTTGACGAAATGCAAATATTGTTACTTTTACAAGATTTGGTTCTATAATAGCTGGGGCTATTCAAGAAAAGTTATTTGCCAAAAGGGAGAAGAGTGAAGATGGGAAGTCTGCTCAAGAAAAAAGGAAATATCGACGTGGTTCATTTTCTTTTCTAGGTGGAATGCAGGTAGATGTAGTGGACACCTTTTCCTTCTCACTTGATCTAGCATAGGTGTTTCTGCTTATATGTCTTTGTATCCTTTGGTTATATTATCTAAGCTACTCTTGGTGTCATCAAAGTTCAACTGGATCATTTTTATTGCTTACGGGTTTGCAGCTCAACCTATGTCTTTATCAGCATATGTAATGGTGCTTGATTTTGGCATTCTTAACTTTAGGTTATCCTGTTTTGGTGATGGATAGCTTATAACTATAACTTCTACGTTGGGAAGAAAACTAGCTAAACTTGTAGGCTTGTTACAAGTCAATGCCAAAACCAGCCGCAGAACATAATGTTATTTACTAAAAATTAAATTTTTTTCTGATTTCTAATTATGCAGACTCTCACTGACACACTATGCAAAGAGCTTGGGGAGGACAACCTAAAGCTAGAATCAAAGGTTCTTTCATTGTCATATGTTCATGATGAGAAGTTAGAGAACTGGTCAATTTCTCATGCTTCAAAGGGTGACAAGCATTCACAGGACTCACCTTATGATGCTGTCATCATGACGGTTAGTGGTTTTGGTAGCAGCAATTGTTTGGGGTGCTTATGTTGTTTTTCACTGAGACACTGCATGGTATAGTATCTAAGTCAACATGCCTAGCCAGTAAAAATTACTTGTTTAGCATGGCGAGTGCTTAGAAACTGTTACAATTATTCTATGTTGCTTGAATGGAATAAAGATGGAAAGAGACAGAAGAAACACCTAGGGACACTCAGATATTAGCTGTTAAACCCATTCTGAACTTCTATTGCATAGCTAGTTTCGGAGTAAGTTTGATTTCTTGGTCAACCTATAATTCAGGATGTCCATTACCTGAAAATGAACCTTTCAGTAAATGAATGATTTATTGGAAAACTTTCCCCTTTCTTTGAATAACACAATTCCATCTTGCATTCTCTAACCTAAACACATTCATGTATATACACATCCTCTAAGACCATGCCTCGTTATGAACTTGTTTTGCTCAGGCACCACTATGCAATGTCAAAGAAATAAAGATTACAAGAGACAGAAATCTCTTTCCCCTGGACTTTATTCCTGAGGTACTAATTCCTATAGCAATATTGTCATCCTTGGCAATTGAAGAGCTTTCCATCAACTCAGAAACTGGGGCCATCTTCCTATATATGCATCTTTACCTATCACTTTAATTTTTAAGCAAATCATCTTTTCATGGTTAATGGGTACAGTCTAGAAGGAAATATTTTAAGCAACATGTACTTTTTATAATAACCATTTCCTTTTTTAAAATTTTGTTATCATTTGGAGCAAAACCAATAACTTAAACTTTCTTGCAACAAAATAATTTTGATAAGCTGGTGAAATGTCACTACGGGCCTTTGTGTGCACGCTGAGTAGAGCAGACTGGTACCCACTTCAATTTTGCTTCAATATTAAATTATTGATTGTCCACATATTGTCTCACCATGTACTAACCAACAAGGAACTGCTGTTACTTTGAACTGCAGAGATAAAAGAGATATCTAATCTGCCCAGCTATCTAGTAGTTCATTTTTACATCACTAACTCTGTTCACCGTTATTTTGATGTTAGGTGAGGTACATGCCACTGTCTATCATAATCACAACATTTAAAAAGGAGAATGTTAGGAGACCCCTCGAAGGATTTGGAGTTCTTGTTCCCTCCAAAGAGGGACAAAATGGTTTAAAAACTCTTGGTAAATCCTCAACACTACCCAATGCAACTAAATACCTTGCATTTTCTTTCTTATTACAAGGTGTGCTCCTGTGTGTAGGTACGCTTTTTTCCTCTACGATGTTTCCTGATCGTGCACCCAATGACCTTTATCTCTATACATCCTTCGTTGGTGGGAGTCGAAACGCTGAACTAGCTAAAGCTACAGCGTAAGAGGAACCTCTTATACTTCTGTTTGGAAACTATAAGCCAATTCAGAATACATCCAGTAGCTTTATACTCAGCAAAAACCTTGCTTCTCTACGTTCACATATAATTACCTGATGTTTCAGGGAGGATCTGAAGCACATTGTAACTTCTGATCTCAGACAGTTGTTAGGGGTTGAGGGAGAGCCTACATTTATGAAGTATGCATATACCTATTTTATACGCTTTTGTTCTAGCTGAAATAAATGTGTGGAGATGAATCATTAGAACATTTTGTTGCAGTCATTTTTACTGGAGTAAAGCATTTCCCTTGTATGGACAGAACTACAATGCAGTAGTGGAAGCGATCGAGAGAATGGAGAAAAACCTTCCTGGATTCTTCTATGCTGGTAACTGTTTATGGATAATTTGTATAATTGTTAGGATTGTTGAAGTACCAAGTGACCTTAGAATCTTCTAACAACTGTCCTTAAAACCTGTAATCTGTGCCTGCTTGCCAGGAAACCATAGAGATGGATTGGCTGTCGGGAAAGCTATAGCCTCAGGATGCAAAGCAGCTGATCTCGTGATCTCCTACTTGGAGCCTTCATCAGATGGCAACATTATGAAGGAGTAGGCATAGTTTGTACCTTTTTCTTTGTCGAGTAGTCTGACCCTCCCCTCTTTGCTGCTGATAGTAATAAAATTTGTAGCTCATCATTAAGGATGATCTCTATGGTGGTCAGCTTGTTGATGATATCTTAAAAATCGTTAAGATGATCAAACACTAATTTTCCAGCCTTTAACT
The DNA here is from genome assembly GCA_025629845.1 of Erythroxylum squamatum. NCBI lineage: Eukaryota > Viridiplantae > Streptophyta > Magnoliopsida > Malpighiales > Erythroxylaceae > Erythroxylum > Erythroxylum squamatum. The sequence goes on along the minus strand of JAOTBA010000008.1, from coordinate 8,768,211 downwards.
TCAGGTTCACAAGCTTCTTAATCAAGGAGCCTTTATTTTAAGCAATATTCCTTTTATAACAACCCTCCAATTTCTTCCACAAGTCGAGAGGATCCGTCTCTTAAGATATGTGGTTAAATATGCTAATACCAATCTACTGCCTAATAGTTACTGAGATTTTTTGCTTCACTTTTTCCTACCCTTTATTTGTCTATATTTTTTTTAATTGAATGAGATATTGTCTTTTATACTTTTATCCACGTTAATTAGATCATAGAGATCTTTATAATATATGAGATCTTCCATCATAGGTTTTCATATTGTGTAGTTAGTCGATGTCAACTTCATTATAGAGCTACTGTCACTCTTTATACTTGAGGCTTTGATATCAATTGTTGGACTCTAAGCAATAACACCTTCAAGATCAGTATGATCACTCAACCAATAACAAACTACTTAAAGAATACAGATGACTAAAAAATAAATTGCACACATGATTTAACATAAAAAACCCTCCAGTATAGAGGTAGAAATCACAAGATAAAATAACAATAAATCTACTAAATCAAATAGTAAGATTCAAGTGATGTACGTTTTGAGCTATTTTACTCAAGTACACCTTAAAAAACAACCATAGCTAAAGTCTCTTTTAGCTCTCCCACAAAATTTTTAGGATTGAGTACAAATTATATATATATATATATATATTCAATAAAACTATAGTTGAATAATGCTATTTGGACTCAAAAACTCTTCTCGAATGTTTCTATCTTACGCAACTTCAATCTTTCAAACTTTTCCTTCAATCAATCTTAAGAGGATAAGAGTTTATACCACTTTCAGTCACCTATACAGTTTGTGTGGTGACTATGTCCCTGAAAAACTTGACATCATAGAGATATACAATCCCAATGACTTACACAGTCTGCGAACACAATTGTATCCACCAATGACCTATTAAAGTAGTACCTAAGTAGTTAAGATGTCATCCGCTAACAAAGTTAGGTTTAGTGGCCTTGTGTTAACTTTGTTGTATCCCGTAGATTTGGACGCTAGCAGGTATATATTGTTATTTGTTTTTTCATCTATTTAAGTATGTATTGTAGTTTTTATTTACTTAATAATTTACTATTATAGTTTTATCTATTTTTTTTGGTACCTACGTCACTCTTAAATTGTCTCATTTATTTGTGGGTCTATCGGAAACAACCTCTTTATTACGTTGGGGTAAGGTTGCGTATTACCAGACCTCCCCAGACTCCACTTCATTGCGAGATTTTAGACTGAGTGTGATAATGATGATGTTTTAAATACTTAAAAATTGCTCATTTGAGCAAAGATTTTCAACACAAAAATAGTTGGAGTATTATACCTTTGTAACTATTGTAGAGTTAAAAAACTTAGCATTTTTTTCTAATCTTTGTGCATTCTTTCTCTTTTACTACAAAATATTGATATTAAATTGTGAATGGATGAAAATTTAGAGGAAGTTAGGCTTATATCAGTGATATGCCACGTCAATGCTTACGAGACATAAATTAATCATTTTTATTAGACAAATAGGTCCAATTGTGATACGTGTATACTATGTATTAAACTAAGATCCACTTATCTTATTAATGTAAAAAAAAAAGATCCACTTATCTTATTAAACTTAAATTAATTTTAGTTGTATTTTTCTTAATTTTTAAAAACTCTAATAAAACCTATTAAACCTGAATTAATCTAAATAATATAATTTTACCCCAATTAAACTCTTTTAAACCTAGAAACTCTAATTACCCTAAATTATCAAATTGATTAATCTCCTCCGTCACTGTCCTCATGAGTACTAGGAGATTTTCAATAACAAACATGGTAGTTCAACTTTACCTTTGAGTATGACAAGAGTTTCTCCAAATGAAGAACATTCACGATAATCTGGAAGTGCACAAATAAGACCAACTAAAAGTAACCTTACTGTATTCTTCCCAAAAAAAAAAAAGAAAGAAAGAAAAGAAGAAATAACCTTACTATATCTTTCTCATAACATTTTAGTTTTGTCATGGATCAACGAACAAGATAGAAGCAACGGAGGGGGAGACAGAGAAAGAGATAAAGGAGGATGACAACATTGAAGGTGGGAGGGGGGTGATGGCGATGTTCTGAACAGAGCTGGAGTTAAGAACAGTGACGAAGGGAGCTAGGTTCATCAATTTGATAATACAGAGTGAAAACATTTTCTCTTTTATTAGATGTCATTTGTTCTATATATGTAAACTTTTTAAGAAATGCCACAATAATATTACATGACAAGCTGGGTGGATTCAGACATCATCCTTTTCCTTTCATCAACATAAGTTAATGACATTTGTTTCAGTTGATCCGTTGTCTTACTCAATCGGTGTTAACTTCTAGTTAGCTGCATGTGCAAAAGCTTTGTTTCAGGTTGCATTTGGATGACTGGAGCATAACCATGGTGAAACAATAACTGCTGAGTAGTTAAACAATAACTGCATGAACCTTGGAATTATAAGGGAATATTCAAAGTAACTTTCAGTAAGTGTCAACATCAACATTTACAGCATAATTAAATCGTAAATTGGTATTCAATAAATTTATAAGTGAAATTCAATAAAAAATACGTAAAAAGGACTTTTGAGTTAAAATATAATATTTTCTAGGCTTCTAGAAATGCAGGTTCTCGAAAATTTTGCTAATCAGTTGGTTGAGGGATCTGTCATAATGCTTAAGAAACAAGGGAAGGAAGGAAGGTAGGAAGGCAGGAAGGAAGGAAGGAAGGAGAGAAGTCAAATCCCACAGAAACAGAAAGATGTTGAGAGACTCAGTTTCTGCAGATGTATCCATCTGGATGGCTACGTCTCAACCTTTCTGTAAGGATTACCTTCATTCTTTAACTTCACCAAATCAGGAGGAACAAACGTCAAGTGTGTGTGTGTAAGTGTAACCCACCATATGGTAGTGGCCAAAGGCAGTTAAGGTTGTTAAACAATAAATAAAATTTGTAAATTTTTTTAATTTTATTTAATGTTTGATAAACAATAAATAAAAAATATTATTTTAGTTTATTTAGATTATTTTTAACAGCAGCTTAGTGACATAACAAAGCCTTGTCGGCCGAATCTAAGCCAACCAAGCTAGAAAACGACACCCTATCCGTGAATGCCTCCACGCGCGACCACTGTTCGTGAGTTTATCCTAAATAAAAGATTCCTAGGTTACACAAACGTTCAGACAGACCAGTCAATGCACTGATTGAAGCGTGTCGTAATCGCTCCATCAGGGCGCGTGATATTACCACTGATTTCAGTAATCTTGGGCTTCGTTTAGTCTGGGATGGCACTTCTCTCCACAACAATGAGGACCAAATTATGAGAGAGAAATTATTTTCATCTGTTAAAGGACAGGCTTTTTTCATATTATTCAACCAATTTTGGAAATTCTCTTCTCTATCTTCACATATAACTTTTTCTTATATATACTATTTTCATTACCGGACATTCGTCATTCTTAGTTACTTGCAGCTGTCTCTCACCTCACACACACTCACTCTCAGATACTGCAAAGGAAACGTTTCTTGTGCACTGGCTTTTCAGGTAGAAGAAATGTGGTGAATGTAATCCTCAAATTTTACTTCTTGAGTTCTTTCTGTTGCTCTGTGTGCTCTTTCGTTGAGTGGAATGCTTCTAGCTGCGTTTGCATTTTGATGTCTTTGCTTTCTCCTGTCGATTTTCAGCTCAGAGATTGAAACTTTAGCTGGTTTAAGTCTATTCTTCGGTTGATTTAATGGGGGGATCCAGTGGGTAGTGTGTGAATGTCAATGCTTTTCAGTCACTAGGTAAAAGTTGTTGCTTGCATTTATATTTGCTTGGATTTTCAAGATGGGCTGATCCAAGATGTGGTTTTTGAGCTAACTTAGGCCGCAGTTTTCGTAGATTTGATGTTTGATCTTCTTTTCTCTTCTGTTAACCAGCTACAAGCCTATAATAGTCTCCAAGTTTGTTGCTTTACTGTAGTTACAAAGTTGACTGCTTTCTAGCTTTGCAGTATTTATGTATGCACTTAATGCTATGTCCTGAACCGGATATTTTCTGTTTCTTTGTTGTTAAGCGGATCTTAGTTGCTTTTATAGTGTAAAGCATTTATTTTCTGCTGTTTTCTCTTTTCCTCTAGCTTGATTTCTTGACAAATGTTTATTATCATTCTTGTCCGACTTGAAATCAAGCGTGCTCTAATTCTGGATGGAGAACTATGCTGGTAGTTGTGGAAATGTTAGAGAGAACTTGTTGAAGTTCTGTGTTATCTGATGCTCTCCTTTTACCTTATTTTCTAGCAATCAAATTAAAATTCTTTATTGATATACTGAAATGATTCGTTTTCCTTATTTGTTGTTAGCATTTTATAATGGATCATATTTTGTGATCTATACATTTTGTATCGGCTTACGTGCTTATGGTGGTTTTTTTTTTTGTTTTATATTGCAGGGATTCAGAGATCTTCTTGCTCCATGTTGATAGGCAGATAACAGCTGGTGTTTACGTTGGCAGAGAGGAGGTCGTTATTGGAAAATGGTTCTTGGTCTCAGTGCAAAGGGCAAGAAAAGTGCATCACTGCAAGTGAATTATTTGATTCATATTCAAGAGATTAGGCCATGGCCGCCGTCTCAATCACTTAGATCTCTACGCTCAGTTCTGATTCAATGGGAAGGTGGTGGTCGCTGCTCGGGATCTACCAACACTGTTGGCCCTTCACTTGGATCTATTGTTGGTGAAGGGAAAATTGAGTTTAATGAATCCTTTAAATTACCTGTGATTTTGGTAAGGGATATGTCTGCCAAAGGCAAGGATGGTGATACTTTCCAGAAAAATTGTGTGGAATTCAACCTATGTGAACCTCGCAGGGATAAGATGCAATTATTGGCAACTGCTTTAATTGACTTGGCAGATTATGGTGTTATCAAAAAGCCTATGTTCATTAGTGTTCCAATGAACAGCAAGAGGAGCTTTAGGAACACATCTGAGCCGATGTTATACATTAAAGTGCAGCCAATTGATAAGGGTAGATCTGGCTCTTCGTCAAGGGATGGTCTGGCAAAATTGAGTTCACTTGACAAGAATGGAGAATCAGTTTCAGCATTGATGAATGAAGAATATGCTGAGGAAGCTGAAGTTTCCTCATTCACTGATGATGATGTTTCCTCACACTCATCTTTGACTAATGGAAGTTTGGCCTCCCAATATGGAGAGGTAACTATGTTCTTCATGCTATCTTTTTCTTTTCAATATCTCTTTTCAGTGCTTTTATTTATCTGATGTCAGTTTCACATGGTTACTTTGGCTTATATCAACTTATACTACCATTCCTCTCATTATTAATCTTTTCAGTCCATATGAACCTGACTGAGTTGATGGATAAATAGTGACATGTACCGCAAAATAGTGCTATGAGACAGCTCACCTCTATTATTAAATGCAACTAAAGACAGGCTGCTGACTTGTTAGATCATTATTCCTAATAAATTTCTTTTTCTTGGCATCAGAATGGAACAGAGAGCAAAGGAATGGTTAGCAAGGATCACAACGTTGGTCAAAAACTTGCCCTTCAAAATGACATTTCACCGCCAGAGAATTCTCATGAAGGTTCACGTGCTCTTCCTCTGCATTTATGTTCTGATTTTTGGGTCACAATAAATGGTAATGGCTCTATGTTGGCCTCCTCTGACTCTTGTTCTATG
>JAOTBA010000008.1:8723197-8745517 GCA_025629845.1 Erythroxylum squamatum | reverse complement strand
TGCTATAATACTAGACAACCTTATTAACACTCCTGAGGACATGGACATACTATGCCAGAATGGAATCATAGTCGACTGGTTGAATCCTTACGTGTCAACCCAGTTCTTCAGCAAACTCTACCTGGATGCATTTGTGAAGAAGGTATGCTATCTGGAGGTTTGTAAACAAGTGAATACGTACATGGAGAGCAGCATATGTACACAACTACTGTCGCAGCCCATTGGCGGTTGTTTTTCAAGTTGGTGGGATCCTTTTGATCCTGACTTTCCTGTAGACAGTCTATGCCATAAAATAGAAGCCTTAATGCAATGTTTTGAGTTCCTGGCCTGAAAATGCATCCTTATCCTTTTTTTCATGTCATGTACGTTAAGTACAGTACTACTTGATGTTGTTTGTTCCATGTAAAGTAGCTATTATTTTGTTCTGAGTATTGTGTATTAAATAACTTTATCCATAATCTGTCTTTCATGATGTTTACGTGAGAATTATTAGGAGGGGGAATGAGCCCAAAGAAATCTTTATTGAAATTTGTAAAACAACAATAAAGTACTTCAGTCCAGCTGGTTTGCCCGAGAGGTTAAGGGGGAAGACTTAAGATCTTCTGCACATAAGTGCGCGTGGGTTCGAACCCCACAGCCAGCACATGTAGTCTAAACTTTGTTTCGATTCGAATTACACTTTTCATCGAACAGACTATTTAAATATAAAATTTCTTTTATCCGGTGAAAACTTAAATCTAATCATTACGTTGACTGCAAATTTCTGTTTGCATTTCAGTTAAAAGGACATATCGATGTTATTAATATTTATTGTTCGTTTTAATTTTGGCTTAAGCATATTAATAATTAAGATTTTAATAATAAACAGTAAATCACGTCAATAAAAAAACAATAACGGAGATTATAATATTGGGTTAAAATTAAAAAAACATCAAATTTTACTTAACTTTATAATTATCATGTGAAAATTTAAACCTATTCATTACATTTGGTACAAAAAAAAATTTTGCATTTAAGTTACGTGACTAAACGGCATGTTATGTTATTAATCTTTATTGTTTGTTTTAATTTTAGCTGATGCATATTAATAATTAAAGTTCTTAAAGTACGTGACAAGTCACGTTAATAAAAGTAACGGAGACAATTACGTTAAGTTTAAATTTAAAAAATTAAAAGTTAAAATATTTAATTATTACTTTTAAATTTTCAATTATAATTATAAAATTGAACAAATTAGAGATTTTTTTTATAATTAACCCTTATATACTGTAATATACAACGACAGGAAGAAACTTTTTCCTTTCTTTGACATTTCTTTTTCAGGTAGAATGAAAACTTAAAACTAAGGACTTTACTTATTTAAGTTAGTAGTAATATAACATATAAAGAAAGAAAGAAAGCAACCTTTATCTTATTATATTCCGTTGACATTTTCTTTTCAGATAGATGAGATTTATAAGCTTATCACCTCCAGCAAGAAACAAAATTCGCCTTTGTATTTGAGAAAACAGTCGTGTAATCTACAACTGAATTTAGAAGCATCTTCATAATTTTCAAGAACCTGCAGAAAAAAAAAAGTCAATTCCTGATTTCTGTAAAAGAAACAAAAGGCAATTCGTTTTTGTGTTAGTGGATAAGGAAGGAGTCTTCGGCGGTTGGTCTGTGTCAACTTCTGTACTATGTCGCAAAACTCAGTTTTTCTTTTCCTAATGTTGTCAAACACCTAATTTAACTACCAACAACCTAACTTTACCAAGCCAATCACACAAATTAACCGCCCTACGACCAAATATCCGATCCCGTTTGTGCCTCATGACTCACGCCATGCATGAGAATGACATGAGCCATATCATCAAAACCCGGCCCACAAAGTCGGCGTTGGTTTCTGCAATTCTTTATTTCAGAAACCACCCTGCATCTTCCATTTACCTTCCAGAGAATATCCCACCGTGAACTTCGAAACCTCCTTATGTTCATTGGCTGGTCAGTCACGTTACGCGTCACCTCCACGGATGGGATATCTGTTCCATGACGTATACACCGACATATTGCTCTTTCTCGATTATATATATATATATATATACACCTTCCATAGCAATTGATACAATTTCCATTGTTCTCTTAACTTCTTTCTTTTGTTCATAAACATCATCAGTTTTAACGTATAGTGGTGCTCATCTTCGTAGTTGTGTGTTTGTTTTGGACTACTTTACGTAATAGATTATAGATGTGTAATCATACGTTGGAAAAGTTGAAACAGTACGAGCAAGTGTTCAAGCACTTCGATGAGAATGGAGATGGAAAGATATCACCTTTGGAGCTGCAACGATGTGTTGCAGACGTCGGACGAGAGCTGTCATTGGCGGAGGCGGAGGCGGCGGTGAAGGACTCGGATTCGGACGGAGATGGGTTTCTGGGGTTGGAAGATTTCATAAGGTTTGTGGAAGGAGGTGAACAGGAAGATAAAGTGAAGGATTTGAAGGAGGCTTTTAAGATGTATGAAATGGAAGGCAGTGGTTGTATAACACCCAAGAGCTTGAAGAAGATGTTGAGTAGAATGGGTGAGTCTAAAAGTATTGATGAGTGCAAGAATATGATAGCTCAGTTCGATCTTGATGGGGATGGGGTGCTCGATTTCGATGAGTTTAAGGTCATGATGTTCTGATTTATTGGTGAGGAGTTAGGACATTCATTTTCTTGTGCATATTTAGAAATGCAATCGTTCGTCGCCATGATTTGGTTTGTAATTAAAAAAAAAATAGTATGGATATGCCTTTCCATTTATGGTAGAGTTGTTTACAATGATGGTTCATCTGTGTCAGTGACAGATCCAGGATTTTAGTCTTGGGGTCAAGAACTTAAACCACAAATTTTTTGTAGGGGCAAAGAACTATATATATGTATATATTCCCTGAATCCGTAACTGATCTGTGTTGTCCTTTTCTTTTCTGCAAATTTATTTGTGGAAGATCAACCACTTGGGATAAATTCTGTCTCTATATGCATGCATGAAAATTTCCAAAATTTTGAAAGATAAATAGATAATCAACATACACAAATGAAAGTCATCTATCTCTTTATGCTACATTGTAATTTCGAGTGATGAATGCATTGCACTTCTTGGGATTTCACAATGCCAAATTATAAAGAATTCGAATGGGTATCTAATATACAAGGCTCTAGCTTTGCAGGGATCTAAAGAGGATCATAATGTACGTATCCTTCCTTTGAATTTTTATAAATAGGTTGTTTTCGAGACTTTAAACTTGTAATCTTACAATCACAAAAAAAAATAACTTTACAAGTTGTTACAAAACTCACCATCTAACATTTAGAAAATATATAATGTTGCAAATTCAAAACTGTACTATGAATAAAAATCCTTAAAAAGATGTAACACTCACGTACTTCTTGGGAGGATATGCAAGTGTTATACAAAACAGTATGGAAACATTTCAAAACATATTAAACATTCATTACGTGCATTTCAGTCCAATTCAAACATTATTCTTATATCATTTGACATATCATAAAATTCATATTGTTACTTACCTATTAGGCTTCCAATTCAACTCAAAGCTTTAGATTATACTAGTCCTCCCAAGTAAGCAAAATTGAACGCAACTTTATAATCATATTCAGCTAGTTTTATGGCAATGTGGTGAAGGATAACATATCCGTTGATTAAGAAAACAAAATGGTGACGACTATAGTGACAACAAAAAGGTCAGGGAAATATATAAAAATGATACCTACTCTGTTGTTGACTTGTTTTACAAATATTATGAAATTTGGTGATTTAAATAGTTTATAGAAGTTAAACAGGTAAGATAAGAAGTTTAAAGTTTAAAAGGTTTAATTGTCATAAAACTAACTAACTATTGAATAAAATTAAAGAATAAAAATATCATTGAAAGATATTATCTTTACTTATCGAAAAAATTAAAGTTTAATTGTAAAAAAAATAAAAAATAAAAATAATTGATTTGCTTTGATTTACAAAAACTTATTAATTTAACAAATTTGATATAATAATTAATGAATTGATCAGGTTTTAATAATAAAAGTTATAAAAGTACATAGAATTAAAAAAAATTAGATGGTTTAAAATTTTTATAATTAAACCGGTAAGAATTTTCTAATCATTCATATTTAAGATGAGTAAAGTATGTATTCAAGTTTCGAGTAAGAAAAAGATGGGGTGGAGGAAAAAGAAAAGAAAATGGGTATCATCTAGTTGCAAGTAAACTAAGCATGATCATTCAACCAGGAAACTAAGCAATGGAAAACATTCATTTTTTTTTTTCCACCAATCATTTTAAGGCTCAGCAAAAGAACTGAATTGTATTTTCAAATAAACAAAAGTGACATGAGATCACAATTTTATGAATTTGTTTTTAGGACATAATAGTAGAACATATGTTCCTTTCTGTCTTACTTATGATACGAACATATAAGCACATAGTTGCTGACTTGCTGGTAAGCCTGAAATTTAGGACCATTTCGTTCAGAACTCAGATGCTTTACTTGGAGTTCCTTCCAGAAGATTTGAAGTTTGTTTAAGTGGGAAAGAAAAAAAAAGGTAAAGTTGCCATGAGAATACGTCCAAGTAATGAAAAACAGTGGTGATAACTAGGAGGCGGCTTCAAATATCGACAACGGTCGACTTGTTAGAGTGATTCCAAACCCAATTGTTTATTTGCTAACTTGACCTGGAAACCTTCATAGAATTGATTTATCCAAATGTCGCCGAGGTCACTGTGGTTTCTACTTAAAATCAGTCTGCTGCATCTATATCCATAGATCTGCAGACAGCAAAATTACGATTTCTCTGCAGCCTACGGTTGATTTTATAACTATGGCAGAGTGGCGGTATATTCTGTATTTGCATGTCTGTTGTCTGACGCTTTTGTACAGGTCTTTTTCATAGGGCTCGTTCTTCAATGGCGGATCTTTGACTGTGGCAGTCAAATTAGCACATTCTTCAACGGAGAAAAGCAACACGAGATACTGTATTCTCGTATAATGAACCACACAACAGGGTTGGCTTTTTGAGTTACGGTCGTACTTACCAAAGGAAGTTGGCTTTTAAAGAAACAAAGTGAATGCAAATTGCGATGTTATAAATACTTTAGTGTCAGTGCAAGTAGATTGAGTGAAAATGTAAAACTGATACTGCCCTTCATAGTTTTGAGATTAAGAGTTGGATTGTCGACTCGAGATTAAGATTTTTCGCTGAGGAAGATAAGAATAGTTATTAACTGCGTTTATGTTTCATTGGTTTCCTTGGTACATATATACAGGAACTCCTGTCCTCAAGAAACTAGCTAAAACCAGTGGCGATAGGACAACTACAAAAATAAGCGAGAGAAACGTAGTTAATTTGAATATCCTTCAATCAGATTATTCACAGACTTGTCACATAACTAGAGGCTTAGAAGAACTTTCGCAGACTACAGCATCGTGCTCATCTGCTGCTGATTCTTGCACCAATCTCATTAACTTCTCAACTATTTCTCCTGAGCTTGGCCTCAAAGAAGGATCTACCTCAACACAAGCTCGTGCAAGATTGGCCATTGTTATAGCTACATCAAATGCATAATTTTCCCCCAGTGCAGTATCTATCCATTCCCTGAGCTCATCTGCATTTTCAGACAGCAATATCGTCTTGATTTTCTCAGACAGCAAAACGTTATCTTCTCCACTCTTGTTAGGTCTTCCTGATAAGACTTCCAGCAAAACTACCCCATAAGCAAATATATCCATGCTTGGAGAAACTTTACCTTGATGTACGTACTCAGGAGCCAAGTAACCAAGATTCCAATAGGCGGGGTTAGTTTCATGATGTTCTTGGCCCTTGGTGTCGTCGTCAAGGCATTTTTCCATTCCAAAATTTCCAATCTTTGCGTTGAACTCTTCGTCCAGGAAAATATTCCTGCTCTTCAAGTTTCTGTGAACGTAACTTGGTTTCATTATGTGGTGCATAAACTGCAAGGCTGCCGCCACATCGAGACATATCTTAAGCCTTTGAGTCCATGTCAGGAAGCAGTCGCACGAGGCAATGAATTGGCTCTTTATGGCCAACCCACCATGAAGCCAGTCCCTCAAAGATCCATTTTTGGCGTACTCAAACACCAAATATGAATCAGGACTTTCACTTGAGCATGTGCCCAACAGCCTAACTATTTTGGGGTGATGGCAAGTTGAGTTATTGAATAGCCTAAACTCAATCTTTGACATAGTTTCTTTCCGGGTGCGTTTGACTGCCAGGTCCTTGCCATTGAGACGACCATGATAGACAGAGCCCTCTATATGATTGCTCGAATCGAAGTCCTTAGTTGCTTTTTTCAGCTCCTCTATTGTGTATATCTCCAAAAGCAGCTTTCTTGGTGTGGTGTCAACGATCTGTTCATTGAGAGAACCCTGGGACCCTTCAAAAGAAACTTTCTTTTCGCTTGTGGTCCTCACACTCAGACTTAGCTGCTGCAGCTCCAAGTCTCCTTCCTTGAGTGAACTTTGCTGTTTCTTCTTCTTCAGTTGAATCACCAAGAAAGCTGCAGCAATGGCAATGCTTACTCCGACTACAACCCCACTAACAGCTATATAGACTCCAATCATCCTCATCTTGGACTTTTTCTTGTGTCGATCGACTATCGGGATTGTACTAGCAGGAAAACGCGAACTGGGTTGGCTTGGTTTTGCAAAGGGACCGAAGGTAGGCTCAGCATTGAGTGGTACCAAAAGAGTCGTATGAGGTATAAGGTTCTCAGGCTTAAAGGTTGTAGACGATCTGTTATTTGCCTTAATAATGGCTTCTGTAGTAGTATTGAAATTAATGGCCAGTTTGGAGATAGTATCGCCTTGGCTCACAGGGTATGAAAGCAAGAACCTTGTTGCTGGATTAGCTTCAGATGAAGATGGACAGGCACATAGCAGCGGTACCACCAATCGTACCTTATTAGCAAGATTCCACGGTGAAACTGCCAAGTTCTTTGCCCGGATTGCTTTACAAGTTGTCAGGCCCTCCAGTGATTCAGCTATTTCAAGAAAGCTCTCTCCTTTTATGGTAGTTTTGGTAACTTCAGCCTGTAATATACCACCACTGCATTTACAGTCAATTGGTATCAACAGAGGCTGATCTTTGAGCAGAAACTCTGTGTCAGCAGAGAAGCCATTTGCTTTAGCAATTTCCAATCGATTCAATCCCAAATAAAAGCTTAAATTGGATAGAGATGAGAAGTAGGAATTAGTGCGAAGAACTGCAAACGTCTCGCACCTTTCTAACGAACCGTTACCGTTGCAAGTGTAGCCCCAAGCATCAGGGGACTGAGTTTCACAGCTCAATGAATTCTCACCAAGTATAGGAACGAGTAAACAGGTTGAAAAGACCAAAACTATCAAGTTGAACAAACCCAGTAGAGCTGCCATTTCCATTTGCCACTCACTTCTAGACAAGTAGACCTATTAAAATAAACAACCTTTTAATTCTCAGGGCGAATATATTGGATCAATAACGACTTGGTGCCAAAGTAGGTTATTGTTTTCCCATAGACAAGACTCTTGGGGTTGACGAAGAATTTGTATAAGTTTGGTCTAACGATTCCAGCTGTTAGGTAAGTATTTTCCCTCGGGCTCCACAACATAAGCCAACGGGGGTGGCTATCTATCCCAAAGTTTTCAATGGCCGGTGATAATAACCATTACTACTAACTGCTGAAGATGAGACGTTCTTGGGCTTCAAACCTGCTTATATAGGCGATGATACGCACAAAACTTCAGCCACATACATGTACTTAGACATTGAAACTCTTGTTTGTACTATCGAGGTGTCCATACATTTAGAAAATTCGTATCTTATCAAGTTTAGCAAGCTCCTGGAGGGCTGAGGTCCTACTTCTAATAATAGAAGAAACAAGGACCTCAAAAAAAAAAAAAAAAAAACAGTGGAGAAAATTAAGCGTATGATATGTATCATGAACACCATAGCACGTAAACATAATGGCAGACATTCATGGTTACGTCAAATTTGCTCAACTTGGTGTCAGTTTCCTTTCCAGATCACATCAGAATGAGCTTTTGAAGGAAAGGATGAGAAATGCTACTTTTTCATCCTCACCTATCATGATTAAAAGGACCAAAATGCCTCTTGCAATAAAGAAATTTCAGACATAAACATGTGAGACTATCTTTTGGGATTAACTTTTCATGAACTATGACGAGAGATTGCATTCATGCATTGGTTTGGAAACTCTCAAAATCTCTTTAGATATGCGTATATGCAATTCCAATGATTACAATGAAGGAAATCTGGTTCTGCCAATGTTGTCAATATCAGTGTTGATAGAAATGATGACATCTTGATCGAATGAGAGGAAGATAAAATGAATTAAGCAATGAAGAGTTGCCGATGCATGGTAAAGTTGAGGCAGATAAGGAAAGGCTAGGGATTGATAGGTCAACCTGGCCATGGATAACTCGAGCTGAAAGCACTCAATGTTTCAAAAGGCATAGGCTACGGTGAATTATCATCGCATAAACAAACATGCGTCGTTTTCATTTTTTCTCAAAAGCCATAATCCATTGCAATGGCATCTGGAAGAACAGCTCAAAAACAGATCTGGATTTACATGAGTGAACCACTCATAAAGCGCAGGATAACACGGGCCTTTAGAAAATTATGGGGCCGCATAAGTGTCCAGAACCTGGCAAGAGCATTAAAAGCATCCCCCTGACCAATTTTGGAAATTTCGTTTTTTTTAATGATCTTTTCATGCTATATATAGAGGCACCACCGCACCACCGTGGCACCGTCGTGCAAGAGACCATTAGGCTTTCCGTTTTCTTTTATGCAATGCTTACAAGTTGATTAGTTGCTCACATTTGAGCCCAGCTACTAGAAATTCTTCAAGTCTCTCGTATCTAGTTAGTGGTCAAGACTCAAGATACCTTCCATCGACATTCCCAGATTCACTGTTAAAGATAGTATGGGAAAAATGTCTTTTAAGTTTTAACACCCCAAAACCAAAAGGTGTTTGAAATGACCGTTCAAGCGTTGAGAGAAGCATTATCTCAAAAGATTAACTTTCTGTCAAACTGTTGACAAATTTAAGACGCTAATACCTATGGGGTGAAAGTACAAGGTTACAGCAAGCACGTGTTATCACGTGCGAGCCACTAATTTCTGTTGGCGTTAAGATTGGAAAGACACCAAGTTTAGTTTGGCACAGCTGAGTGCGTGGAAGAACATGCCTTGGTCCGACATGGGAGGTTTCGTTAGCAGAGGATGTCACCAAACTGTTCCTCACGTGCACTAAGATGGTTAAAACTGCATATACACGTGCAAATGGAATCTACGCATCCAAATTTTACTTTCATGGGAGAACAATAAAGTTTCAAGTGGATAGGAAAGCCATGGATGATCCAGATACTCTTTTTAACACACTTGTCGGAGGAAGACAGTGGGCGATTCAAAGAGCAGGATAAACATGGTTCTCGGAGGGTATCATGCCAGAAGTTGGGGGGAAACTAAAAATGTGGAAATTCCATGCCTTCCCTATGCTTATGGAAAGAAGTACGGTAACAAGGAATTAAAGAAGCATTCAACTATTGCACTGCTAATGCAGAGGTGTTAAGCAAGCTTATATGAATCAATCGAACCACAATGTTCTGCAAACGGCAAGCAGAAATGGTTAATGCAAACCTGAAATACGTTCTCACAGGAAACAGCCCAATAATATATGAAGAGGCTTACCGACCAGCAGACAGCCAGAATTTTCTTGATTGCTAGAATATGTTCAAGTGATTTCGGGCCAAACTTGTTCACAAATGCAAAGATTATATTTCCCATCACTCCTTGTAACAGAAATAAGTATTAAACAGGAAATCCGATTCCATAGGAATTGGTATTGGTAAAGTTAAGCTTCCAATAAGTGCGTCTAGGATCTCAAATTGTCACCGTTGCGCACAGCGCACATTTCTTTATAAAGTAAGCAGTGATATTTAATCTTATTTGTTCCCAAAATTCCACAAACCATCAAGAATGCAAATTTGTCACGTACATGGTAAAAATCAAACCATGAAGTATGTTTCCTCTTCGTCTGGTGAAGATTTTATTTTTGTGCTGCCTCAACACTATTTCTCATGAGAGAAATCACATGGATTGGATCAGGTGCTCCAAACACTGAACTTCCAGCAACGATGCAATTTGCTCCAGCTGAAGCTGCCACGTCAATTGTCGAAGGTCCTAAACCACCATCCACCTACCAAATAAATTTCAACACAATTCAATTAGCAATAATGTAGGGAAAAACCAACACTTATGTATTTTCTCAAACACTCTAATGCATCAAACGGATGAAGACATATTATGCATATGCAGTAAACAGATACTGCATGCAAGCATAAACGCAAGATCCAGAGACAGATCGCCATAAAGAGAGACTTCCTCCCCCTCCCAGATATTCAGGAACATGCAGCATAGGGAAAATGGAACCAAGAGAGGTTGAAAAGATGAAATGGAGTCGTGGACAAAAAGCTAGATAACCAAAATGCTACGTAGTATTCAACAGAGAGAAAACGAAGAATAATATGCACTTATCTCAACTGCAATATATCAGATAAAGAAAATCCTTGAATGGGTTACTAAAGTCCAAAGAAGATCACCATGTTTATAGAAGGTACGTGGTCGTCCAAGATTTTGCAAATTGTGTACTAACAAACCCATACACCAGATCAGGTCCTACATGGTGCCTATATATCATCAAATCCCTTGGGTGATCAAAAATACTTCAAAAACTCAAACGATGTTTTATAACAGAATAAAGCAATTCTACCTCTCCACATCCATCCATAGACACAACCAACGGAGTAAATCAATCAGAAATATTGTGGAAAAGCAAAGAAAAAGGTACAAAAGTAACCAAGATTTAAGTTCTAGATTGTAAGATACGAGATATTCTCACCTCTATATCAAGCAATGGATACTTCTTCCTCAATGCCCTTACCTAGTAACAGGTATATTAAGTTATTTTAGTCAGATAATTTAGAGACTAGATTAAAAGAAGATCGAAGGGATATGGAACCTTATCCATCATTTCTGGCATGAATTTTTGTCCACCAAATCCAGGTTCTACAGTCATCACAAGCACCATTTCAACAGGATTTTCATCTTCAACCTGTACGTTAAAAATAGTATCACATATCTCAGGGAAATTGATTTATCTTTTACTTGGCACCAAAATTAGCATGCAACTTGATAAAATATTCTGCTTCAGATGCAATGTTTGTTTCTCTATGAGGAAAGAAGTGCCAAGTTCATACCAGAGGATAGACCTCTTCGATTGGGGTCCCAGGCTTTAACGCTAAACCTGGCCTCATCCCCTTTGACTTAATTTGTTGGACAAGTTCTCTCCAATTATCTGCAAGAAGCCTCATAAGATTTTTCAATTAAACAAGAAGGGTTAGGAAATGGCAGCAACATGAAATGGGAAAAATGGAGATAATCAACCTCTGGTTGCCTCAACATGAAATGTAAATCCTGAAGCACCAGCTTTAGCCAAAGGCTCAACATAATCTAAAGGATTTGTGACCATAAGGTGACAATCAAGATAAGCCCTGCAAGGAATTCCTGTTAAGAGTTTGAAACATTCAAAGGATAACATAAATTGAAAAGCTTTAAAGACGTTACTCAGTGTGTTTTCTCAAGCTCTCGATAACTGGTGCGCCAATGGTTAGATTTGGGACAAAGTGCCTAGAAAAATGCAAAAATAAGGGAAAAAATCATCCAGCCATACTTACAAAAACACCAGCTTGACATTCAATGCAAGAGACACAAAGCTTATATTAAGCCTCAAATTGCGAATAACTTAAATCTTAACAACAAGACCAAGTAAGACAGCATACATCCATACAATGAACTATCTTAGAGGGAAATAATAGCAAATAAAATCCTATGACATGAATGAAGCATAGAAAGACCAAGCAAGATAGCATACTTCCATAAAATGAACTATCTCAGTAAGAAGTAAAACCAAATAAAATCATGTTACCATGAATTTAGCATAAAATCTGCCTACTCCAATGAAAACCAACTACTCTTTGTATTGACACGGTCCTTCATATATTTCCAAGTCCTTTCCCCTAAGGGGCTCTCACTCTTCCAAAAAAGTATCTGACGATCCACGTCTTACAAGTTAGTTTGTCCGTTTTCCAAAGTACAGCTCCAAACTGGCTAACTACATATACTGCTCGAAATGAAGTTTCAGAATCCTATTTCTTTTCTCAAATTTTATATGAAATTTAAGTTGCTCGAGATCGTTGCAGAGCTTGGCCAAAGTGGACAATCAAACAATGGAACTTGGATCCATCAACAGACAACAAAATGTTAGCAACTTTATAACGAAGTATCCATTAAGCAAAAGAAACCGTAAGTTAACTGAAATATGTTTAAGGTAAGAAAAAAGAACCCGCAGGCCACAACTTATCGCAAAGAGCAGGGCATGTGACATATAAACAGAGCATTAACCGTACCCGTCCTGCAGAAAATTAGACAAAGAGCCATCAATCTAAGAAGGTATTCAAGCAATCCCATGAAAACAAAATACCATTTTGAAGAGTCAATTTATAAATTACACTACAGAAACAAGCAAAGAGACAACAAATATAGATACAGAGAAAAATGTACCATGATGTCCATGTGAAGCCAGTCAGCCCCAGAACCGATCATCCGTTGAGCTTCGGAAGCCAAGTTGGCGAAATCCGAAGACAGCATCGACGGTGCGATTTTGGGCACCACCCCCATGGTTGCCTGGAATGAGCGGTCGAGGAACAGCGAGCCGATAGATCGGTCCAAAACCAAGAGGATGTCCCGTTAGAACTCTCGTTTTTGCTTTTGTTAGAAACCTGTAACGACGTCGGTTTTAGTCCTTGATAGTTAGATATTCCTTACCTACTACGAGCCCACGCCTAACCTCTCGCCAATCCGAAGGGGTCTTAATCCGATCAAGGTCAACCATACGACGCCGTACTAGTTTTACTTTTTTTTTCTCTAATCCGCATCATCTTATTGGTATATAGATCTATCATAAACAACTTCTTTATTATATGAGGAGTAACGCTGCGTGTTATTAAACTTCTGCGGGCCTTTCTTTATTACAGAAACTTTAGACTGAGTACGATAAAGATGAAAAAAAAGGGGTCAAGGCTAGTGAAAGACAATCTATTCATTCCTTGATCCTGTACTTTTGGACTCATTATGAATCCTCTTAAACCTATCCATTTACTTTAATCTACTTTAGTTGAAGTTTGTTGTCTTTAAGAAATGACATAAGTCTCCTCTCTTTGGAGGTTTTGGAGGATAATCACAGCCGACTGGACTGCCCCACTCTGTGTGCTACTCATACATACCGCCACAATCTCATTATTGCAATTAATTGTTGTTATTAGGCTTTTGTAGTTTTGCAGAATGGGTTTATAACCATGTCCCCAGTTTTATTTGTCAATTTTCAGCATTTGGTAATCATATAATAACAAGATATCACTACACTTTGTAGATAAGGTGATAAGGTGAGTCATCACGTTGGACATGGATTGCAAACTTTTGGAATTGTCCAAACATTAATTCAATATTTTAAAAATCGGATCAAAAGTTAAATCGATTAAATAAAATTAATTGATTTGTTTTAATTTATAAAAAATTATTAATTTATTAAAATTAATTAATTAATGGATTTTTAAATTAAATTAAAAAATTGAGATTGTAAAAACAATAAACAATTTAAAATTTTTATAATTAAGCCGACATACCGATTGAGTAAACGGGCACTATTAGTTTTATTTATTTTCTTTCATTATCATTTACCCCCATTGACCTACTAATTTCTATCCATCACACAGGATTTGCTGCCAAAATCTACAGTAGTATGACATCAAAATGAGAAAGCAATTATGTGCGGCTTCAGTTTCTCCATTCATCTTTTTCCGTGTTTTGGTTGTGACATGTGCACTTATGAATGTGTCACCATATAAATGGAAAAGAGTGAACTTCTTGAAAATGATATCCGCCAACTTTGACAATGAATGAAACAGAAAGGACATTACACTTGCATCGTCGTTTTCATCTTCTTCACTTGTAGGGTTTATTTTCATAGAATGGTTAACAAGTCTACGGATAATTAGTTAAACAATGAATTTGTGCCCGTAAGGTCATAACCCATACTTGGCTGTGAATACGCTGCCTTACCTCATAGCCTATTTCTTGTGACTTACGAAACAGAAGGCCGAGCAACCGCAGTAAAATGTGTCAAGTACACATAAATATCATGCATGCATGGAATACTAACCCAACTTTACTTTTTTTGTGTATATTTTTATTCACAATATTATAGTTGTTATATTTTTACGTTAATAAATAATAAATAATAAAATTTCAATTAAATTATAATTTGTTACTTGATAATACTAAATGAAATAATATATGAGATATATTGCACTATTTTATATTATTTAATTATAATAAATTACAATATAATTAAATTTTATCAAACATCAAATTTTATTGAATTTTATAAATCAAAAATATTTTAACGTTAAAAAAAGACACAGAACATTCATTATATCAAAGATATTAAAAGATAATATTGTCGCTGAAAAAAAAACATAACCTAATCCACTAATCCTCTGAATTAGTATATTGTTCTCATAAATGTTTTACTGATGCATTCCTTAATTTGATATGTGTGTGTTTTAATTTTCATGCATGTGTGATTTAATTTAGTTTATTTTTGTTTGTAATTTATTATGTTATATGACTATTAATATCAATATATTTGCGATTTACTTATTTGAAGTTTTTAATGAATTTTTTAAAATTATTTATTGAAAATATTTATTCATAAACAGATAAATATATAAATATAAATATTTAATAAAAATATTTATAAGCGTGATACTAAACTTTAAAATTATTATAAAGTTATAATTACTTAAATAAACATATAGTGCCGACATTTTTTTTCATTACACGTTACTATCAAATAGATGCTTTCCTTCACGCGTGCCTGTACAGTAAATTGCTTATCGCCAAGCAACTTTTTAAGTCGTACAATAAACTATGCAAAAATAAATAATTTTTTATTTATGTTAAGATATTTTATTGTTTAAAATTAATTAAAAGTCACTTTATTTCATTAAGAATATATTAAAATTACTATGTTTGTGCTAAACAATCTGTTTATACAGACTTTGTTACATAATTAACAATTAGTAACATACTAGTCTTATTAACTAATTCAATAAATATTCAAAATATTTTTAATACTATAAAATACTTTAATTAATTTAGGAAAATAAAATTATGCTTAAACATAATTGAAATCGTATCATTGAATGATGTATATGTGTCTAAAGCTATATATATTGGTAGATGAGAAACTTTTTTATAAACATTAAATCGATTTTATAGATGGGAGGCGTTGGAACAATCGATAAAGTTATTTCTTTGCATTCAAAAAATATTGCATAATTGAAAAATTCAAAAAGAGGCGCACTATAAAGAGGGTCCTGTTAAGTAGATGACTCGTCGGATTATTGAAGCGGGACTGCGTTATAGAAAAAAAATAGCTTGAATAATTACGTGTTTTTTAAGGAGTCGTTATTTTCTATCAGGAACATAACAAATTTAATTAACATAAACAACTTTTTTTGTAAAATTATAAAAAGAAGATTGTGTATATAATTACCATTCACTAATTACATTTGACTTCTAAATCGATTTTTAGTAAGGATGCCCACAAATGACAAATCTTGGCTTCCATGTTTTTTTTTCCTCTCTCTCTCAATTCCATCTTTTTAAGCTCATAGCCACATCCTCACACTTGTCTCATTAGGAAGAAAGTTATTGAAACGACAGCACCTTCGCCTATGGTCGTTAGTTTGCCAAGCAGGTGCGGCATCATGCATAGACACGTAATTTGCTATCTTTTTCTTCTACAGTTGACATAATGGAAGAAGAATTGCTTAGTGAATACGGTACAATTCATGTATATATTTTAAGGTACTGAATGAGGCAATTCAAGCTCATGAAAGTTGGCATGTCCACTAATAGCCTGAGGAGTCATCATCAGAAGGCCTCGAGAATATGTGATCATCAAATGTAAAATCCCATTCTTGTCGGATAGCCAAAGGCATCAGCTTTAGAATAAAGGGAAGTCACTCTCTCGAATCGCTTCTCTATAGTGTTAAAGAATTTCTAGGACATAAACGCTGGAATTCACAGACGAATAAGACTAGTACTGGTAACAAACAACATCGTGGGCTGATCATGAATGGTAGATAGCATCAAGCAGGCTGGTGGAAAATGCTGAACATGCATGTTTATGCTTCTCTCTATGCAACCCACCTTCCAATTTTCTTCATTTGTTAACTCTAAAGCATCTGCTTTTGTTTTTTTTTTGGGGGGGAACTAGACAAGGCTATTCATCAAAGATACCAATCATGAAGATGATTAAGAATATGATTGCCAACCATTGCTTTAGACCTTTGACCGCACTCTTGTTATTCTAATCTCACAAAATAAAGGAAAGCTCCTTATAAACATTCTCCTGAGTTATATCATGAAACTCTCAAGTTCTAAACGGATTAACTTGCAATGAAAGCATGACTTAACTACAGAGATGTTACGAGAAAAAAGATTAAGAAAACAGGTGTAAATGTGGAGATGTTACAAAAGCTTGTTAAATTTGTAGATTCCTGACCGGATTTTCCCCTAGAAAAAGTGGAATCAGTTATATATCTGTACGAACATCAAATTGATTCATAATGGAGGTAAGATAATCGTCCATGGTGACTAAGGACTAAGGCCCCTGAAGTTGCCTAGAGACAGAATGTTAAATTGAATGTGAACATCCCATCTTATTCTGCTTGATTGATGTAGTATGTATGTTGTTAGCTTGTCTTGTTGTGAGGTGTCTGATATGCTTAGCGAACCCATGAAGACGTATAAGCAAAATACAAAATGAGTCCCAATTCACATGGTAAATAGCAGCAGCCACTCCCAATGAATGAAGCCGAAACCTTTACCATTCTTTTTTTTTTTTTTCCAAGTCTCAATTTCAACAAAAGCTTTCTCAATTCAGTGGGTCCGACTGTCCCTTGGTAAATCTTTAGACCATGTTCCAGAATCCATACCATACCAATAGCATACATACCCTTTCAAGGTCAATCTCTCTCTCTCTCTCTCTCTCTCTGCTGGTCCTCTTTCTTTTTTATTCTTCTCTCTGTTCTCTCTTGTAAGCCGTCTCCCATTTTCCCCTGCTTTTACAATAGCAACAAAGTAACTCCCTTCTTGCCAGTCTCAATCCCTTTCTCTGTTTCCTTCTGCTTCAACTTAACTTCTTTGTGAAAGGTAAAAAAAATAAAAAAAAAACATGTCCCTTTTCAGTGTCTGACGACGATCAGAGAGGTGCTCTCGGTGGTACAGCCTCAGGGGGATCATGGGTTCTTGTGCTTCTGTTCATAAGGGTACCTCTGATTCAACCATGAAAATGGGAGTGACTTTTGGCTCCAAAACGGACAAGCTCGTCATTCCAGAATCACCCATCAAAGATAAACCGGCAACTGTTGACCTTTCCAACAAGACTTTTGAGGACTTTGGTATGTTCTAGTCTCTGCTTTTGCTTGGCCTTATGCTCAACTCTATGCTTTTTATTTATATCACGAGAGTCCAATATTAATAAACTTATCATCTTCTTAAACCTTTCCTCGCGGTGTATGATTTGCAGTGTGCGGTGGGTGTGTGTCCTGTTATTTTTGTTATGCACGACCATGTTTTTGATGATATCAATATCTTCAATATCTTATACTATTAATTGGCATGGATATTGGACTTTTAGAATTATATCTTTCGTTTTTATTGTGATTTTCTCAATTATTCGATCGAGGGTGGCTGCTCCTTCCGTCTTAGAAATATATGTTCAAGTTTCTGATGCAATGTTTCTGTTAATTGTTTGACATACTTGTTTGATCTTTTTTCCCTCTAAAGTGCTATATCATGCCGTACGTTTCTGGCCGATCTTGAGAAACGTTGACCCCCTTTGTTTGTGCATTCCATACAATCTCTTCCACCTTTTTCATCCATATCTTCATAGCCGCCAGTTCCCTCAGCCAGCCTCTTCACTTCCGTTCCGATATAGTTGATGAAGAGAAAGTGATGGAACTGGACTGTACAACCCTTTTGAAGCATGGGGATATTTAGAACATTTTTATTTGGAGTGATCTTAGATAAACAAATAAATTAGAAGAACATAAATGATTGGAGATGAGGTTGTTCCTTTGTCCCATCATAATAAAAAAAGAGAGACTTTTCTCCCTTGAAATCAAACTTGTGAATGAAGAACTTCAGTTTCTCTATAAGAAAGCAAGTATTGAACTTGTGTCAGAATCTTGAACTCTTATGTTTATCTCAAGTAGCTGTTAACATAAAGGAGTATGGAACGGGCGATTCATTTGTTTGGACATAGCATTCTTTTGACTCTGGAATCCTTGATTTCCCACGGGACAATCCATCTCGATTTGGATTATACCTACTAGTTGTTTGCATCATTAAGATGTATGACTTGTCTTTTGGCAAGTATGCCGACTTGGAAAGTTTTGCTCCTTTAGCTGGGCATTGGTCATTCATGAAGTGCTTGATGGTGAATTATCCTCAAGGAATGGATAAAGACCTTTTGGTCCTGAGTCGGTAAGTAATTGTTACTGTTTCTACAGATAACTGAGGGATGCCGAACAGTGAAAAGAAAAATTGAAAGAAGACGACATCTTTACTGTAGATTTTGCCTGTTGGTTTCCCCTTATTGAAACAACTATCCCACTCCAGTTTAAATTTTGCTAATTAATACAGCTGTTTTCCATTGACTTAAGCAGCCCATTGGAGGTCTAAGTAATACGTTTAACATAGTTTCTTGAAGCTGAATTTAAGGAATGCCGTGGTGATTTTGGATGAAACAGGTTGTGCGGATTTTAACAAACTGAGATTAAGGATCTGTTCTTGTGTCTGAATAGAGTATAGTCTTTGACAGAAAGTTGGTTGCTCATGGATCCATGCTTATTGTGAATTTATGCTACAAATGTTTAATATTGTTACCGTGACTTTAGCTTTCTAAGGCACAAAATCATTGGCAGGTGATGGATATATCCATAAATTAGCTCTATTTATCTGTTTAATATTTGAAGTTGATATCGGTTTTACTTACTTTGCAGGTAGTAAAGATGAAACCTTTTTTGATTCCCGGCCCTGGTTAGATTCCGACTGTGAAGATGATTTCTACAGTGTCAATGGTGGTAAGGAAACAATATCTGCATTTTGTTTAAATATTTCTAGCACCCATTGCTTGGACCTTTGTCTGTTTCTTGTAGTGATATCACTCCCACACATTACACTATACTGTCTGTGTAGCTTTCAAGGATTTAGCCCTCTAGAGTATGCTATTACTTAGCTTTAGATACAGGAGAATATAATTAATTTAATATAGCTTGCGACGTTGTCAGTTAGATTTCATTCTGCTGTAAAGCTGGCAATCCTGCAATTGCCTCATGGCACCTACTCGGTAGTAGGAATTTCAGCTTGTATTTCTTCATGATTCTTTTCCCGCGCAATACAGATTTTACACCATCTCGAGGCAATACTCC
The DNA here is from genome assembly GCA_025629845.1 of Erythroxylum squamatum. NCBI lineage: Eukaryota > Viridiplantae > Streptophyta > Magnoliopsida > Malpighiales > Erythroxylaceae > Erythroxylum > Erythroxylum squamatum. The sequence goes on along the minus strand of JAOTBA010000008.1, from coordinate 8,725,834 downwards.
AGTCCATCATAGGTTCTCTGTTGGTACACCTAAAGTCAACAAAACCTTGGAGGAGACTAGTCCTGGTTTTGTACCTGAACCATCCCCAACAGGGAAAAAGAAGAGGCTATGTGAACTTTTCCAAGAGAGTCACGAGGAAGAACCCATTGATGATGCACGTTCGTCAGGCATCCAGAACATTGCCAATGCGAAGACAGGAGTTAAGGCCAACATACTCGATGTACTTCCTAAATCTGCAAATACTACCCCTTATATATCTGGTTCAAATTCTGTCTGTAGCAGTGAAAGAACTCCGAATGGACACGCCCTGCTTGAGAAGGACAAATCACAAAAATCTGTGCAGTGTTGTCTCCCAAGCTTGATTTCTTGCCGAAGTTTTAGTGAGAGGAAAAAGAAGATGAGCCCAGCTGTAGCCGTAAATGGTAAGGCAGATCCTGGAAAGCCTACCGGACAGTTGGAACATGATCGAATGTAGAACCCACTTGGTCATATGTTACATGTAACCAATCTCCAGAATCTTTATGTGTAAAGTACAATGCGACTTCGCTATAATGGATTAAGGGTGTGTATAGAGCCAAAGTTATAGAGAAGGTGGTACGTGCCAAAGTTAGTCAGGCTTTTAATTTATTAATCCTAGATGAAAATTCGCCAAATATCTTTCTTGTAATAAGTGAAAAGAGACGAATCTGCACTTGCATTGGAAGTACTGTTGTGATCATCCTTCTCTATAAGTCTTTTCTACCGCAGTTCTGTTGTAAGTGGAGATAGATATTTTAGTTTCCAGGCTGGTAAAAATGAGGTGCTCTACAGCATGTGATGCTTATTAAATTTTGGTGGCTTATATGTTCCAGTGTGTGCTACATGCCATCAGAGCAGATCATCATTACCTTTACATACATTGGTAGCTTTTTCCTATATACTGCAGAGATGCTTCATAGTAGAGCGTCCAGCTCTAACACAAGTATCCGGCCATGTGAATCACAGAACTGAAGTACCTTGCAAGCTGGATTAAGGGCACCGTTTGTTGTAGGTATAGGCAATGACTACGCTTAAACTCAGCTGTGTGGGGAAGAAAGGTTGTTTCTGTTGTTTATCATTTACGCATAAATTCCATACTCGAGGAACTTTTCTCCCAGGTTTTAAAGGAGAGCAAGAACAATGTTGAAATGCCTTCCTGTTGCGCAATAATCTGTCTTGCAAGTTTTTTATTGCAGAAGCTACCAACATTACTAATTATTTTGTATGATGTAGATTGTGGACCACTGAATTAGGGGACCAGTTGATATTTTTACATGCTTGTCTGCTTTTCCGTTAATCATAAAACCTTTTAGCCTAAAGATCTCATCTTTCAGACAACCAACTCTTGTCTTATAGTTTGAATTATCAGTTCGGGGCATAATAACACAAGACGTGAACGTTCAGGGGAGATGAGGATCGAATACCCTCTCTCTGCAACCGCTTTCTGCTTTAACTGAAGGGTCATCTGCGAAATGGTCACTGCAATGATGAAGTTCCCAACTTTACACTAAAAAGCTTCCCTCAAGCATTTGGGCAGGCTGAAACTCAGATGAACGAAAAGCCTAGACCCATTTGACCATCCCTGGCGTCACAAAAAGCTTGGCTATAACATTTTGATTTTTTAATCTGAAAAGCTTATAGTGAAGTTGGGAATAACGGACATGTGAATCTTAGCGTAATCATCAAAAAGTTCGTGTAATTCTGCTGGTAGTTTGCCATTTTTTTATTCTTTTTCTACATTCCTCCAAGAAATCCGTGATATTTGTAACTCATGCAGTTTTTATAATATCAATATTTAGTGGCAACAGTTGACAGACAAGCAGATATGGGCCATCGGCATTTCTATAACTAGAACCATGGTCAAATTTTGCCCCACACTCGATATAATGCAGGAACCAATGGTGCAGCAGTGTGAACGCCACGACATAGTCAAAGCACCACTCAGAATGAAATTACGGCGAAGCCACCCGAATTGTTATCCGTGTTGGGAAATCCGGTTGAGATCCGATCCCGATCGCATCAGAAAAATCACGAAATTTTTTTGTGACACTTGATTTTTCGAAAACTAAGATCTCTTTAATTCTATAAAATGATTGACATAAAGTATAATAAAGTGTAATTTAATTCGTACCTTATTCCGAAGCTTGTTCTTTATCTTGTTGTATCCCTCGAATCGTTTCTGAAATCAATCCGTCTCAACCACCTTAGCCGCACAAATGTCCAGCCTCTAACGGTATCCATAGAACAGGTTAAGAGAACTTTGTAATTCTTACAGAGAGGGTTAAGCAGGCAGTGCTAGTTCCATAAAACTTAAGCCTATTTATAATAAGCTTTGGACGTTTTAGTAATTTAATTAAAATTAAACCCATATAAGATTCAATATTTCATATTGATTCTTATTTATTAAATATCTCATATTTAATCATAAAGTTTTTCAAACTTTACAATCAAATCCAACTTGATTAAATTAATTTTGTTCTCTTCAACCTATTCTATATGTGAGACCTATTAGGTTCTCAAATATGTTCGCAATGATTATAAAATCTAATTTTAATTCATAATTAAAATTAGATAAATTAAAACTCCTTTTAATTTATCTTTAATTCTCCAATTAAACAA
>JAOTBA010000008.1:8691343-8707414 GCA_025629845.1 Erythroxylum squamatum | reverse complement strand
GGAGATTTTAAAGTTGTTTCTTCGTATAAAATTTTAATATTTTATTATATTTAACCATAAATATTCAAGAAAAAATACAAAAAATAGAGTTAATAAAAATGGGTAGAATATGGGTATCCATGGTTCAGGTTTTACTCTACCCATATCCATATCCATTTTTTATTACTCAACCCATATTCATATCCATATCCATCGGTTTTTACAATTTACTACCCATATTTAAATCCATTAGGTCGGGTAGTGCGGATATTAATCGGGTTGAAAACCCACTGCCATCCCTAATTGGGTCACACAAACAATCCATGAACCAACGAGAACCACTATAGGAGGTTGACGACAGATACGACTCACTAATGTCGAGATCCAAGATAGAAGGGCGTAGGGGTTATGTTATTCATTAAAGAAAAATACCGGCCAAGCCATATATTTCAGAAGGAGCTTTAAATTTTGCTCGTTTCCGACAAAGAAAGAGAATAAGAGAAGGAGAGCATGAAGCTGAGGGACGACTTGCTAATTTTAGGAGACAAGGCCTAGAATGCCGAGGTATGAAGACCCTAGAATTCCAAACTACTAAATCTCATAAGGCGAGATCTCGCCTTATGGAATTTAGTGTTATGGAATGAAGACCCTAAAATTTCAGACTCTTAGCGCAGATCCCACACAGCACCAACACAAGCACCAGCAGCCACGCACACCAGTCATCTCCCAACCATCCTCGTTCAGCCCACACAGACACAACACCCCAGCCATCCCAACAAACTCACCAACCAGTCCTCCTTCAACAAATTCACCATAGTACATATCCTTTCCGACGCTCACCCTTTAGGGAAGTCCTCAATTATTTATTCTCTTTGATTATCTTTATTGAGTTACGAGTATCTTATGCATACATTAAGGACAATGTATGATTTAGGTGTGAGGGAGCGAGTGTTTTCATTCTGATGAATTTTGTGACTTTGCTTGGACTCATAATATGTTGATTCATATATTAATTATTCCTCATGATAACCTCATAATTTTCTAATTGTTGTTTATGAATAATCCTTAAGTTAGGATACATTTTTATTTAAGATCTAATGCATGAGAGCGATAAACATGATTAGTGTTTTCATTAAATTATTTCAAGTATCTCATTGATTTTGTTGAATGAAAGTATGCAAGACTTGATGCATTTTTGACATCTACATGAGCTTCGAGCCTAAGAGCATTCATCACATGTGTGCTCACATATATCTTTCTGCTGTGTGTTATCAAACATAGCTTGTCTATGCTAGAACTTGCTTTTGAATACGTGTTAGGACCACATTTTTTTATGAATTTGTATATAAATATGATGAGGGAATTTAGGATAATTATTTTTAACTTAAAGAAGCCTACCTTCATTTTTATCCATGGAAAAACAATTTGAGCCTTACCCTTTCTTTTCTTGCAAAATAACTTTGTTACAAGCCAAATTTATCCTTTTTGTTGTTGATATCTTTCATAATGTTGAACCCCTAAATTGAAGGAATTGTATTAGCATATTTAAATAGGATTTTGGTTAATCGCGTGAAAAGTAAATTAGATTATTCAAGTTGCATTGTTTTTTTTAGAATGGATGAGAAGTAAATAAAACAAAATATCCTCTTTAATATTGTTGTTGAAAAGAAAAATAAAAGAAGAAAAGAAAAGAAAAGAAAAAGTGATTAAAAGAGATGTTATTTGAATCAAATGAATTTTGATTTAAGTTGAAACTTGTGTGGATAAGTTTGTATGATTCCCTTCAATTTATTTAGCTAAAAAGTTCCTTTTGTCATACCTTACCTAAGCCACATTACAACCCTTATAAAGCCCCTTTGATTTATACATTAGGTTCATTTTGTTTAACGGTGGAGATATAATTCTTGAGCAAGCTTATGGAAATAACTTGCTATGTTTTGATTTGAGAGCTTGATGAACCTTAAACACTTTGAACGTATAGAGTGAAATCCTTGTGAGGGTGTCAAGTCTTTTTCATTTGATTTTGATGGAATTGATGAGATGCTATGCTTTAACAATGTGTCATATGAGTGCTTATTCTCTCGATTGTTATTTTATCTTCACCCTTATATGTGAATTAGCTTTTGGATCTTTTTGGATGACATGAAAGGAGATGAGAGGTTGTTGTGAAGATGATTAATGTATTGAATTGATGTATGCTTGAGGACAAGCAAAAGTCTGGTGTGGGGGAATTTGATAAAATTTTATCTTGACATATTATTTGATATTATCTCCTTTGCTTTAGATTTATTTTGGTGCTTAAATATAGAAATTAATGTTTGTTTTCTTTTAGGAGGTGAAAATTGGAGACTGCATTGTATTGGTACTCTATTGATGATAATAACAAATTTTGGATAAAGTCAAGAGATTGATAAAATGGATAAGACCGATCACTTGAAGAGTTGGATTTCGACCGGAAGACTTCACCTTATGAAGGAGTTTGATTTTGAATTCGTTTTAGATAGACGTCTTTACAAGTGAGAGTTAGATTAGGATTAGATTATAAAACCCTATAAAAGAGACATTTCTCACAATAGAAAGAGGTTCTCTCTCTCTTTTTACGTTTTTAGCAATTCTTAATCTTTCTCCTATTGCTTGAGTGAAAGCCATGTGTGGCTAAATTAATCATTCTGATTCAAGGGGATTTAATACTCTAATTATAACCTTGTGAGGTTTTGTGTTTCAAACTTTTATTCACTTTTTAATTCAAGTATTTCTTGTTTTGAGTTTCTATATTTCATGAATGATTGATATTCGATTAATCTGACAATTTAATTTAATATTGATTATTCTATCGCTATCTAGGAACTCAGTAATTCGTAATTGTTATGAAGAATTGGTACAAGTAGCAAATAAGTTATTTATAAATTTTCATATTTAACTTATGATAAACAAAAAAAACTAAGTTGAATAATTGCAACTATCTCGATTATTTAATTTAGGTTTAGTCTTTTTCACGAACCTTATTACTATCATCAATCTAATATAAAATGTTATCACACCCAGTCAATAGATGATAAGTTTTGGTTTCGATGATGGGTTTGAACTAATTAATTTAGGAAAATTTGAGACTTATTACAACTATCCTAATATGTTTCAGACTAACTGCTTGAATTGTAAAAATATTCTTTTTGAACCAATGATCAATGTTACAATTAAATGAGATCTTTCTCTTGAAACGGAGTTTGGTAATCTTGACTTTATCCTATTTAAAATCAGTTGATTTATTTTGTTTTCGTATTAATTTTAGTTAATCAGTTATTTAATCAAAAACCCCTCATTTAATTTTATTGCTTGAAATTAAGAAACTAGTGTTCAGTTCTCTAGGGATTCGACCTAGTTCCACGACTACTACAAAATGTTTGGAGAATCGGTATTATTTTGAGGGCTTGGACAACTCGACCATCCTCCTTAGTAATATTTGGTTATTCTAACACTGATTGGGTTGGTGATTTAACATATTATTTTCCACCATTGGTTATTGTTTCTTTTTGAGCAATTTTTTGATCTCTTAGTATAGAAATTTTTTTTTTAGTATCACTGTGTCTAGTATTAAATCTAAAATATCACGCTCTTGTTGATGCTACATCAAATTACTTTGGTTATGATGGTTATTATCCAATATGAGTATTACACATTCCTCGACCACTTTGATTTATTGTGAAAATGGAAGTGCTATCAAATTTATCACAATAACGTTTTCCATGAATGTATAAAACATGTTGAAATTAAGTGCCACTTTGTATTTCAACATGTTACTCAAGGCATTATACATTCAAACGGTTGATATATTTACCAAAAAGCATCTTCCAAATTGTTTTTAAGAATTATTAGGCAAATTCAAACTGGCATCTACTATCTTATCTTGAGTTGGAAAGGAGGATTAAGATTAAGAGAATCTCATGCTTGGTGAATATTTCCAATAAAAATATAAAAGTTAGCTAAGGAAAATTCTAACTATTTCGTAATTTCCATAATTTCTCCTAGTGTTAGAAATATATAAAACACAAAAAAAAACAAAAAATTGTAATATTTAATCAATCTTCAATATGATAATATCGATTTAAAATAGGATATGTTTAGGAAGAAGTATTTTTTTTATCATAACATTTATCATTTATGTTAAAAATATTTCATTCTAATATTCAATAGCATTGATTTTAATTTTTGTAAAAATTATTTAATTAAATGAAAAAGGAAATAAATTTTTTGTTTAATTTTTAAAAAATGATTTGAATCCATCATCGTCGTCGCTCTCAATGAATTGAACTGGTTCTGCTAGTTTAATCGTAAAAATTTTGAACCGATAAAATTTTTAAGTTTATAGTTCAATTTATTTTAATAATATTTATTATTAAAAACTGTTTAGTTTATTAATTAATTAATTTTCATAAACTAAAATAAGTTATTTAATTTTCACTAAAAGTCTTATTTTTAATTAAATTTTAAATTCTTTTTTAGATAAGAATGATCTTTTTTAATTATGTTTTAAAATTTTCAATTTTATTTAATTTTTAATTAGCATTATAAATCTCATTTTTAATTAAGCTTTAAATTCTTTGTCGAGTAACAAATACTTATTTTAATCGTATTTTAAAATTTTCAATTTTATTTAATTTTAAACCAATATTTAAAACATTTTAATAATGATAAATTTTTAAAATTATTATTATTTTTAAAGTAAATTTTTAATTTCGATCCAGTTTTTTAAAATATCTAATTTTTCCGTATAAAATCTAAAACCCCGATACCATACACGGTCGAAAATGCAATTCTTGCGATATGTTTATGTAAGATTGCAGACGCCGGTGAACGCATCTTGAGGATTTTTATCGGCATGTACTGATATTATCCATTACATTCTCCCAACCTTCTTTACTTCACCGCCTATTTCCTCCAAAGTCCAAATGCCTCTCTGCCTCTTCTCCTCCTCTCCGCTTACGACCTGCCGCCTCTCCTCCACCCCCGTTCGCACCTCTCCTTCGCCGCCTAAGCTTCCTCCTTCACCACTAGTAAACCTCAATGCAGCTCCCTCATCCAGGCAAAGTTGTGTCCTTCAGTGCCCTCATTTCCAATCGTATGCTCTTACACATTCACACAATCCTTTTGACCTCTCTCTTCTATTGTTGAATTGTTTGAAAGCTGTTGAAAGTTTGCTTCTCTTGTTATTAGATGCTCTGGTTGCACCCAAGAGTTGAATCTCCACCGTCCCCTTGTTCTGGAGGAGGTCGAGAACTTCTTTGAAGGAGTGGGAGTTTCTGATTTCACTTTCGATAGCTGTAGATTGGTATTTATATGCTGGTTTCTGTTTGATTATACATGAAAGTTTTGTTCTTTATTTCCTACTTTTTTTTTACTACGTTAAGCTGTTTGATTTTATGCTCTCGGTGTACAGTGGGGATGGAGGTGTAGAGCGAAACTGGCTGTTCGCGGTTCCTCGGTGCAGCCGTTGATTGGTCTGTACAAGCAGGGCAGTCATGATGTAGTGGACATTCCTGAGTGTAAAGGTCCATATTTAAGTTATTTACTATCTTTTGGTACTTTTGTTGGGTTCTTAATGGCTCTTAAGGCAATTGCATTGTGTTTTATTTTTCTTTTGCATAGCTTATTTGTTCAAGTATCGGCTTTTGTAGCTCATCATCCAAGTATTAATGCCGTGGTTGAGCTGTTGAGACAAGGTGAATTGATACCACTGCTCTGTTAAACCCCCTAATTTCGATTTTCCTACTTTAGGGGGCAAGTACCTAATCAGTGTGTACTGGTTTGGGTGTTTGATTGTTGAATTATGTGCTTCTTATAGTTTGGTTGATCTTTAGGTATCACTGAGTTGCATATTGACCCATATGATGAAGATGAGGGAACTGGTGACTTGAGATATGTTCAGGTGATTGTGAAATCAACATACCTAATTAACCTGAAATAAATGTGTGGAGGTCTATTGTTAATGTAGAATCATGGTAGCTTGTGGTTCTTGTGTTTGAGACAACTTGTATGTGTTGTCTTCCAGATGGCTGTCACAACTTACAACACGTCAGTTCCTGCCTCAGACAGATATAAAAATGGTTGCATCCTGAACTTGCTTATGTTGCAATGGAATTTTGAAAGGATTTGGTTTTTGGAAATTGTTTGTAATTTTTTTTTCAGTATTTAACTTGATTCCATATCTTCTCACAGGTAAAGTGCAGGTTGCCCTGGTTTGGAATTCAAGAAATGAAAGGTCTCCTAACTATGAAAAACTAGATGCCTTGGCTAATGTGAGATTTTATGTGTCTGTTATTTGTGATTTGTGTATAACACGTATGCTAGTGTATTTATCAAATAAACATTATGCAGTTCTTGTGGAGAAATGCAGGATCCAGGAATACTGTCCATTTAATTCATTCTGTGTGGGCTAACTTTCAAACATCAACTAACAACGTGAGTCACATCTTTCCTGAAGATAAGTGCTTAGAGATAACAAATGATGGAGCATAGAGTAATATTACCTGTTTTGTGTGTTACGTGTCTATGGATAACTGTTCTAAGCTTGTTTCTTTGTTGGGCTGTAAAGGCTATGAGTGAAATGACATTTAAAAGTAAGACAACTGTATTCTTCATGAAAAATGTTTCCAAAGGTATAGCATTAGAGGTGGAATGATATTTAAGAAGTGAAAAAAAATATCACCTCGTCTTTTCAAAACCTCCCTCATATAGAAGTTATTGTCATTATTGCAGATTATATTCGGGAATAGGTGGAGGCATCTCTTGGGTGAAAGAGACTTTTGGGAACACGTTGGAGGTATTGACATATACTTGGCTCCATCCAGTTTTGGACAAGCAAACACACAGGTAATGACATAAATTATTTGTCATCCTTTCTTGTCTGTAATCAAAACCAAAAAAGAAGAAGAAGATTTTGTTTTTTAAACAATCATACCTTAACTATGCTTTCTTCAGAGTTTACCTTCCTGATGAACTTTCTTATCAATTCCCAGAAAAATATGAAGCAATTGCACACACATATGTTGACAGCTTCACTTCCTTATCCATCTGTCCCGGTCCACATATTATCTGGAAAATGTTTTGTGAGCCTGACTTCAATTATCTAATTTTCCTTCTTTTATTCCCTAAATTCAGGCTTTCAATGCCTTGCTGCGGAAGGTACAAAAGTATGTTCCTAATGGAGCATCAGTTGCTGACTTGTATGCAGGAGCTGGCGTGATTGGATTGTCATTGGCTGCCACTAGAAAATGCAGGCAAGATCTGTGCAAGTTCTCAAGTCCCTAAGATCTTAATTTTCATTTGATACAAAAGAAATTCAATTGAACATTGTTCTAATCGCTTTACAGATCTGTCAAATGTGTCGAAGTTAATAAAGAGTCAAAGTTATCTTTTGAGAAGACAGTTGAACGCTTTCCAAATGTTGTAGAAAGAAACATCAGCTGGCATCATGCAGATGCTTCAGATGTTAGTATCTAACTTTGGTTCCAGGTTTTCTCAAAATGTGCATTTTAAACCTGCTTTCAATGGTTCAAAGCTGATGATTTCTTCTCCATGATGTTCCATAGGAACCTTTTTCATGGCTCATGGGATCAGATGTTATTGTTGTTGATCCACCTAGAAAAGGATTAGATGCACGTCTTCTTGGTGCATTACTGACTATATCAACAGACGAGAAAGAGCAGAAATCATCACCTAACGGGTAGACTATTTCTGCCGTAATATGTTTGTCAGTTTAACACTGCAGTTATTTCAATCAAGTTTGCTTCTTGTAATCGTGTCTATAAGAAATCATATAACCAATTACAGTTCTTACCTAAAACTTAAAGATGAGAAGAGACCATGGATTTTACGTGCAAGGGAAGCTTCGGTTCAAGTAGGAACCAAAACAAATTTGGGGGATCCTCAGTCTCTACCCCAAACACTCATCTATATAAGCTGTGGATGGGAAAGTTTCAAGCAGGTACTTTTGCATTTAATCGCTGCTATAGAAATGTCTTGAAGTATATAGACTACTTTTCCTTTTCTTTATTCTGCTAACTGGTCCCATCGTACACAGGACTGCAAGTCATTGTTGTCTAGCAAGAGATGGCATCTAGAAAAGGCTCATGGTTTTAATTTCTTTCCTGGTACCCAAAGGTATGATCCTTTTACACCATGACATTTTTTGATCTAACTATGATATGTGCTCTTCCTTTGCTTTCACTTATCTAATCCTATTTCAGGGGGCTTGTTAGTATGATACAATTTTTTATACTATTCTTGGTATGATACTATGACTGCATTTGGTGCCATTATTTCTTAGTGGAAGTCTATAATATATAGTTGCAGACTCTCCTTAGAGTCTAGAGAATAGTTGGCCCTGTAGCTGAGGTAGCAACTAAAGAAGAAACAAGAAATATTGAACGCAAATTTGGTCAAGGCATACAAATTTTTCCCAAAAAAAAAGATCAAGGCATCTGCAAATGTCTTTTCAGGTCAACAGTTTTTACTAGGAAGGAAATAGTACTTGGAATTCTTTAATTGTCCAAGAGGAGTGTAACACTTAGTATTATAGTAAGATAGAATAGTGCCCTGAATCTGATGATATAATCTCGAATGCATTTGTAATTCATCCTTGAGAAGGTGAATGATAAGTACCCATAGTTAAAAGTGAATTTGGACTATGGTTGCAGCATTGAAGTCCTAGCTGTCTTCAAGAGAGGGCAACGAGCACACCTCAAGAAGAAATCAGGAAAGAAGAAAAAGCGCTCTTAAGGACTTCTCATCAACTAATTTATTAGAAGGTCTCAACAGGTTCTGTCCAAGAATCCGGCTACGCTGCACGAAGAAGAAGAAAAGAAATCCTAGTGTATATACACATAATAGGAAACATCTGGGGGATGGGCTACAAATGAAATTTTGTCATAGACCACTTCGTTGTATTCTTTTTGTGGGAAGGGATTAACAAAATGTAGCGGGTTACCTAGGTAAAAATAATAAAAATTGAACAATGTTCTTCATTAAGTTTTTTGTCTCATCAAATCTCTCACGGAACTTGATTAAAAAATTGCATACTCAAGCAGGGGCTCTAAATAAGTCGCCAATGTCAAAAATACAGTGACAAAAACTTAGTAGAGCTTTTATCTGCTTTTGGACCCTGCCAGGTCAGGGAAGGCAGTCAAGATGTTGTGTGCCATCAGATCTTGCCTGGTCAGGATTCCGACCACCGGAGGAACCTACAAATGACAAATATAATAACATGGAGTGAGTCAAACTGGAATGATCTTACATTTCCCAGTTATTTCAAGTTGTCTTAGTGGTGATGAATGTAATCTGCTCGTTAAGATGGTGTACGTCTTTGGTTTTAACTTACCCCAGCAGCTTGATATTTGGGAACTACAAGCATATGGCGGAGGCCCACTCGCCTGAAGAGCACCATTGCTTTTGCCACTGACATGCTCTCCACAGCCGTGTAAGGTGTTGTATTAGTGAGAGGATGCAAATCAACGTACATCTCCATTTCATCTCTTGAAATAACTACTTCCTCTATCATTCCCTCCCTTTCAGCCAGCTCAACCCAGTCGAATTTTTGTTGTACTTCCCACTCCTCTGTTCTCCTTTTCTCTTGCAGGAACCACTTCTTCTTCAGAACTTTGATCAGGTGAGCTCTTAGTATCAATCCATGCAATTCTGTTTCCCCCACCCCATTATCGACGACTGGGAAGGCATTGTGAGTCGTATTTTTTAGGACATCTACAATCCTCGACACCTTTTCTACTCCAGAAAGTGTAACAACTGGTGGTTTGGCATCAACAAGTTCACCAACTGTTATATTTCTCATCCATGGCTCGGGGTTTGCTTCTAAGAAAGGCAGGCCTTTTAGTTCCAGGATAATCTCGTAGATGCTTGGGTTGAAGCTGTCTCCTACAGTTTTGGCTATTAGTAGGACTAGCATGGTTATGGGAAGTAAGAGGAGGTTGTTAGTGAGCTCGAGGAAAATTACACAGAGCGAAACCGTCATCCTCATTGAGCCAGCCATGAGAGAAGCTGCACCAAGAACAGCATAGAGCCCATGATCAATGTTAGTGTAAGATCCCATTGCAATGCCGAGCAGGCGGCCATATGCTGAGCCCATAAGGATGATTGTAAGGAAGAGTCCTGAAGGTACAGCAATTCCAAAGGTAAATAGTCCTAAAATGCAGTAGAGTGCAAAGAAAATGAGGAGAGATGTGATCTGAAATTCTTTAGGAGTGTTTGAAGAAAAGATGTTTCGAACAGCATCATCATTTGTGGTAAGGAGGAGAGTGGCAAGGTCATTAAAGTAGCCATCTGGACAGTTGAATTGCTTGAAGTTGCCGGACCGGTCATTCGTAGGACAAGACTCTGATCCATAGGGATCACAAGTTTGACATTTTGAAAGGAATGGAAGACTAAATAGGCTGACCGAGGTGAAAACTGAAACTGTCAGACTCAAGAGAAGCTTATGCATTCTTCCTTTCCTGTAACACACAAAAGAAACATTATCACACACTTGTGCAACATTCAGTTTCAAATCAACCTGGCAGAACCTTGACCCAACTCCAACGTGAAATTAAATTGATAAATAAGATTTTCATTTACTAGTTCCAAAATGGAATTGTTTCATAGGTCTTGAAGAAAAGAAACTCGAGCTAACTTCAGCAGAGTGTTTTTATCAAACTAAGATCATTGATTCTTATGCCATCTACGAACACAAGCTGGAGTGATAGCTTACTGGTTAATGAGATTATATAGTCTGAGAACTTTGTGGAGGAGGTAATTGTAAAGGCTTCCCAGAACTCCACCAATTATGCCAATGATTGTTACTGGGATGATATCCGTCAAATGGTAACTCAGAGTGACATCACTTACGTCAAATATGATTAATCCTCCTTTACCAAAGAGCCCACACTTTCCTGAATTGCAGATTTCTATGAAGCCCCTAAGGACTACCAAGACAATTGCTGTGCTGAAAAAAGTTCTCCAGAGGAGTGCACTCCTCCACCATGTGGCTACCTCTTCAAGGGCAAACAGAACACCACCAACTGGAGCTCGGAAAGCTGCACAAACACCTGATGAAGCACCGCACGTGATGAGATCGCGGCGGTCCCTATCATTGTTAAAGTAGCGAAGCCAGAGCCACTTAAGACGATAATTGTCAGGTCCTCCTTGGCCTAACAAGGAAGCAATGCAACTGCCAATGTGAACCAAAGGTCCTTCTTTTCCTAAATCTAGCCCAGCTGAGACGGCTGCAATGCTCCCAAATATCTGTATTGCCCCAAAGAAATGATGCATGTCTGTTTAGTTGAAACCACAAATAGATTTACCTGCATTAAGATATTGTCTTTGACCAATTTGGACTTCTACATTGCTATTACTTTTTAAAATTTAATGGGTTATTGAGATCTTGCATTGAAAACATGAAAGAAGAAGAAAATGTGCAAAAGATTTTTGTGCACAGAACTCGTGAGATTGTTCTGGTTACCGATATCAGCCTCCTTCCATACCTGAAGCAGGTCATGAACATAAGCTGCTTCAATTTGGAGAATCATTTCCAGGAAATGGTCAAACTGTTTATGGAATCTAGTAGCAGTGTACTCCATTTAAAGAAAGCTCATTTTATGGGATCAGTGAAACGTGTGTTGTTGTGGTATCACAGTTAAATCTCCTTGTCTCTGGTAACGTAAAGAATCTGATTTTGGGACATACCAATTACCTTAACAATCAATGGGGTAGCACCGTACATGTTAGGAGTATCGACTCCGTTCAAATAAGCTTTAATTTCAGGTATACCAGGTCCTGCAGCTGTGGGAGCAAAGTACACACATAACACAGCAGCAAACAAGGTTAAAGCAAGATTGGCCCCCGTGAAATAGGCTAAACCTGTCAAGTACCTGAATCACAAAGATGGGACCAAAACATTTGGTCAAAGATGACTATGGATTGGAAAGAAATATGTCGTCTAGATATCACAAACCTCTCATTTCGTATTAAGTCAACAACAGCAAGAAGCTTGTAGCCAGCGATGTTCTCAATTGAAAGATTGATGAGGGTGGCTATTAATCCTGTTAAAAGTCCTACAAGGAAGGCCAGCGTCCATTTCAAGAAAATATATTGCAAAACTTGAACTTTAGATCTTCTCCTCCAATCATGTTTGAAAAGATCATTCTCATTCGTCCTGCATCAAAGACGCTTATATTCAGAGAAGTATGAAAATTATTCAGGAAATGCAAAGAGACAAGGAAAGAAGGTGGTACTCATAATCCAAGCTTTCTATATGAGAGACTTTGGCTCCAACAATGGCGAGTGGACTGGAAGATAGTGTTCTATTTCTCTTGAGAAGCGGCTGCCGTAGTGTATTGCTTTCTGGGTCTCTTTCTTCTGCTCGAGCCTCCATGGTATGAGGTGTAGTTGCTTTATACAATTGGTTGGAGTCCTCCTCCATTGGAAATGAACTACAAAATGTTGCAGGGACAGCCTCAAAAATTTTCTGCAGCCGCCGGTTTACTTCGTTTGGATACAGATCGGATCATCAAAGTAAAATCCAACATGTAGACAAGCTATCATCACAGTTGTCGGAATTTAATTATGGAAACTAGGACAAATGAATCCAACTCAACTGTTATCTCCTGTTTATCTTTGTCTTGAGTAGTATGATTATTAAAAACCTTTTTCTCCAAGAAAATGGGTCCCAAGATGATGAGTGTAATGATTTTCAAGTGTTTTTGACGTTTGATAATAAATGATCCGTGAATCATCCTCACTGCCAAAAAGTTGAGTCTCAATTATTCTGTTCAATATTACTCTGTTTTATTCTATCTTATGGAATCTTAATTATTTATTTTGCGAGATCCACGCAGGACTCACACAGGATCTACACGGAATCTACACAAATAAATGGTTAAGATTTATTGGACAAAATAAGACACCATAATATTAAACAGAGATCTAAACTCCAAAAAGTTTGTTTGTTACACATGTGATTGCAAGTTGATGAACACAAAGTTGTCCTTTTCAAGGCAACAATAATGAAGAATTGGTACGAAAGTTGAAAACTTTATTTCCATTTTTTATAATTAAAAACAAAATATTCCATTTAAGATTTGTCACGAAGGATTGTAAGTCATCCAACAATAATATAAGTCAAAATAATTGCTTATTTACATATAAATTTGGCTCCACGTGCAGCCAATTAGGGGTGAACATTTGGGTTAATCAGGCCAAATTTTCACTGTTCAGGTAAAGCCCGAATTATCCAAAAAAAAATTCATCTTATCCAGCCCAAATCCAAAATTTCATTACCCGAACTTACTCGGCCCGATCAAGTAATTCGGGTAAATCGGGTAATTTTGGGTTATCCGAAATTTTGTTTGGTTCTCTTTCAAAAATTACACAAGATAACTAAATACTTGAATTACATTCTATATCTCATTTGAGAGACATAAAACAAAACAAATAGTTGAAATTCACTAATAATATAACCAAATATTTCAATTAACTAGTGGTTGGGTCAGCTATTCTAGGCCCGAGCCCAGGTCCACGTATCCACGGCCCATTTGCAAGTGGCAACCTTCCACTCATATACAATGACCTAAACCTAACAGATATTTACTATATAAGTTGATTATCTCCTCACGACGCAGGTATGAGACAGAAAACCCTACTTGCCTCTGTTCTCAATTATCAAAATCATCACAAAAATACTAACTTGAGCGTCGGAGGGGCCTGCCGGGAACCAGCCCCCGGCGCGCCTTTATTGTTTTGCAGGTGTTCTCTAGCCAAAGCTATTCAAGATCGTAGATCCAAACAATGACAATCCGATCCGGCAAAATCCGACCGAACCACAAAACATCTCAAGTTGTTACCAAGAAATCTGATCCAGTGAAGTTTTGAAGGTCTGGACTTTCTCATTTTTGGAGCACAGCTTGAACTAAGAACTTGGCTAATGTTATAACTACACTGTGCAAATACTAAGAACATATCAGCACAAAATTGGCTGCTGTCGAGGTTTTTCGGTTTAGACGAATTGGTATATATATTAATCAATTTTATCTCTCCACAGCATGATTTAGTTGCACTATTACTTGCAACCTGTTATTACTCTCTGTCTCTGTATGAATGTGTTTTCTGTGTTTCAAAGGAAACCCTGGGAAGGATTAGAAGGCCATCAACCATCAAATACTATTTTTCCAATGGTAGAAAGGTAATATATATCTCATTTAAAAAAACCTTATATTGGATTTAGTTATATACTATTTAAATATATTAAATATAGTATTCAATATTAGTTTCCTCAAAAATGATAACTTATCATATCAATGTGATAGAAAATTGTACAACTTAATTATGTGTACATTCTACACAAAAGTTAAAAAGAATTTTAATTCAATTATACACCATTAAAGCAAAAAATTAGAATCTAAATATCAATCACACTCTGTAAATAGTAGACCATTTTACAAGTTGCTTTGATGTAAAATTTTCCTCTGATGTAAGTTTGGAGTAGACTTGACTTGTTGAAAATTAGCAGTTCTTATTATTTTTCAACCGTGTTTGCACTTCCAATAACCACACTTGACTTCTTGAACCATATATCATATCAATGGTAGAAGAGTCAAGATATTTGTTAAGCTTGTCAATAAAAGAAAAGAAGAACAAAGAAAATTCAACTGAACATTAATACTCAATTAATATGATTTCCTAATCTTGATGCTGCGCATAATTCTGTATTTGAAACCAAGTTTGCATCATATGAGCAACCAGTTTGCACAAAGATCACATTGTAGATATATACATTCTTATCTGGAATATGTGATTCAATTTTAGTAGAAGATTACAAAGGATACAAAAGTTCCATCCCCATATAAACACTTTTTGTTTCTTAGTAACATCATTTAGAACCTTCAATTGAAACAACCAAGTTAAGAAAAATCATGTACTTAACGAGCTTGCACTTGCCAAATACATGGTACGACATTGACAGGGAGAGCACCAACACATCTAAACTGCAGGAATTTTGTTTGTGCAGAGACCAAGAACCTCCTAGATTTATCAAACTGGTGATTGTGGTAGGCAACAACTCCTTCCAAAAGCTCCAGTCTCAGATATCTACAAAATAGAGCAGACAGCTTCAGTTTAAATTTCAAAACAAAGCTGATAAGATTCACATGCTGAAAAAGTCATTACTGACAATGCCAGTCCTGAAGATTGGCCAGCTTGAAGGAGTCTGAAACGCTCAGCATCCTTGCCATGAGCACGCTCAAGTCCTTCTCTAGCCTTTTCAAGCCGAATTCCTGCCACTGAGAGCCAAGCAACATCTTGGAGCATAAAGTAACACCAGACCATGTCTATTTGTAGTATCGGAACATTGTCAATAAACTGAAACAACCAAAATATTGACCAAACGCAAGTGATCGATCAGTGATACTTAGAGTTAAGAAATTTAAGGAGGTTACATACATTGGATCATCCAAATCTGTTAAAAGAATGACACTCACTTCAATGGCCTTGGGATTGCAAAGAGAGAAAGCCTCCTGTAATATTCAGTCAAAGATATTCAGCATCAGCAATATTTTCCAACCACTGAATTTCTTGATAGAGTTGGAAAATTATTAAACGGGCAACACTAGTCAAATAAAAAACATTTTCTTCAAAAGGTTTGCTAAAAATGATATATAAGTGAAGAAGACATGAATAATACATAAGAGGCAGCGGATCACACTGAGGTCACTTTATCAAAATAACCAAAGCCATTGAATCTATATCTCATTGCCTGTTCAAATTGGTATCAGATATCAAGTTAATGACGTACGCCAAATGGTTTCACTAGATAACTATATTGAATTGTGTTTGCTTTTTAAACATATGCATATGTAACTCACCTCTGCCATGGTAAGCACTTCTAGTGCATCTTTGAACATTTGTTTTCTTATCAGACGCTTTCCATTTGCATGGAGCATCAGAGCCATCATTATTCCCCTTCCAAAAAATGTCAGGGTTTTTTTTTCACGTGAAAAATGAACAACAAACACATTCAAATAAAAGCTAGCAAAAGTAACAACAAAATCTATAGGG